>CM076584.1:1246754146-1247186976 GCA_034641835.2 Pinus albicaulis
TTTCTTTCTGCTGTGTTATTTGAGAATGATTTAATTCAGTCTAAGTACATGGATGCTGGCGTTCCCTCATCCTTTCGTCACTGCTGAATGTTATTTTTAAATGTTACTTTCATATATGTTGTGTAAAGAATGAATTGAGGAAATCAAAGGTTAGCCCTGAGTCCCTTTCTTGTTTGCTCGACTATTTGATTGTTTCCCTTAGGATGTGTCAAAAGATGACTAGCTTCAAAGCACTTATCAGATCTTAGGCCATTTTGTGTTATCTTTGTGATTGTCTTGGAAGTAACTAAGTAAAGAAGAACTAGGAGAGGATCAGGGTGAGTCCCAGCCCACTAGTTTCTGCTCCAAAGGTTGCCTTCAAGTTTCCCTTCGTTTTTAATATGTGTTCTATTAGAAGTGTATCAAAGGTTGGATAGTTTCAAAGTACTTACCAGATCCTAGTTTGCTTCTATGTTTTTCTTAAGTGCCTGGTCAAAGGCTGGCTAGTTTCAAAGTACTTACTAGATCCTGGGCTGCTCTTTGTTCTGCATCTGTTATTTCCCTTTCTTATTATATCACCCCATTCCATAAATCAAACTTTAAAGAGATCCTTAGGCATAGATGACTTGCCCCATAGATTACTCTTGAACCTGAATGTTTCAATTAAATTCTCTTATGACTCCATAGCCCAATGGATTGAAAACTTGCCATCATCTTTCTTTATAATCAAAGCTTACTCTGTTTGCTTGCAACTTCTCACCTTTGAACCTATTTGCATATAGATATTTCCGCCTCAGACAGCAACTATGTTCAACCATCCGAGAAAACCAAACAAAACCCTTGGCCTTCATAACTAGCCTAATATCATCACCCCAAACTTCAAAGACAATATCCATCTTTGTACATATTGGAGAGATCCCTCTCCGGATTCAGGAGGGCCAGATCCTAGAATCCCAAAGTTGGTTGAAATGATGTTAACTCTGTGATCGGACTTTGCCAATCTTGCTTGTTACAGAGACCTAACATTTCTGGCGACCACACTGGGGATCGAACCCAGAATCTCTGGTTCCATGACAATTGTTCTATTTTGCAGCTGAGCCACCAGAACTTAACATTTCTGGCGACTCCACTGGGGAATATTTTAACCCAGAATCTCTGGTTCCATGACAATTGTTCTATTTTGCAGCTGAGCCACCAGAACCTAACATTTCTGGCGACTCCGCTGGGGACTCCTAACCCAGAATCTTTATAAGACCTTGAGAGTCAAAAGCAGCCTTTTCAAGCACTACCAAGAAATGGTAATCATGATGAAGCTCAGTTGAATCAGTGACAAACTAGGTCATTCCTAGGATTCTTTTAAGTTTTTATCTAACCTTGGAAAATCCGCTAGCTTAGCCATAAGGATAGACTGTCTTTGTTTCATAACCGTAGCTAAGTTTTGAGGCAGAGTTAGGATATTCTTCTGAACCACAAATAAAAGCAATTCAGAAAATACCAAAAACATTTCAGATTGGTAGTAAAACACTAGTTTTGATATCTTGTATATGCCTTTGATGTGTTTTACCCTATACTCTTAGACAGAGTCTGGAAAGGGCCAGGTAGCCTCTGGGTCTCATCCTCTTTTAGGGGTGACATATCTGGTGAATTCCCTCCCAGTCAATCTCTGGTTAGAGTTTGTTGTGTTTTGAGATATCCTTGAAAAGGAATGTTTCACAAACACTGTGGTGGATAGTGTACTCCTTTGAAAACACTCTGAACTTTCCACCTGGCGACTCCACAATCCTGAACAGACCTTAAGACTCCACTGGGAAGAACCCTTATCATTATAAAATCATTCAAACTCAGTTAGAGGACTGTGGGATTTAAAAATTGTAAAAACAGATTGGTTAACCTCCTAAAGATTGTCATATCTGGTTGAACTTTTCCTGTTTAGTTGGGTCTAAACATATAAACATTGTGGCTCCTAAAAAGATTTATAATAGAGCTCATCCTGACCTGGATCCACCTCAAATAGTTGATGACCCAGAAAGAATTCTTAGGAAGTCTCCTAAGATACAATTTTCAACTATTTTCAGATCATCCCTACGAGCTAATTCAGTCCCTGAAAATCTTTCAGCTCTTCACAAATCAAAAACTGACTTAGTGAACCCATTTAGGACTAGGTCATTTGGTGATTTAGATTAGTTAGATTCAGAGCCTTCACTTTCATCTCCCGAAACAAGTGAAACCCTTGGGAATAAAGAATCAACACCTCCTGATTTATATCTCTTACATAATCTAGGTGTCTCTCATCCAAGATCAGCTCAGCAATCTACTGTTGTTCCATCCACTTATGTTCATCCTTCATCCACTGTTCAAACCACTCCACTTCAACCCACACCTCCTCATGTAAATCTGCCCCCACCACATATCATGGCAGCATGGTATGCTCCCTTAGTTCTTCCTGTACCATTAGCCAATCTTCCACAGGACTATCAGTCCAAAATTCCATTGTATGATGCTAGCAATACTATAACAGCATCTCAACATGTGGACAAGATGAATGACTACTTTGACAGAAATGAAATTGATGATGATTCTGTCAAGCTTAGACTATTTGCTCAAAGTTTGAGGGGAGAAGCAAGAAAATGGTTTAAAGGTTTAGCCCCCCACAGTATTAACGATCTCCAAGGCTTCCATCAAACATTCTTAAACAAATGGGAAGTAAGAAAGAATCCTCTCCAAGTCCTTGCCGACTATAACAATCTCCATAGGAACCCTGGGGAAAGTGTACAAGCTTATTGTACCAGATTTAACAGTGTGTATAATGCACTTTCCCCTGAACTGAAACCTCCTCAGGGCTCAGCCTTAAACAAATTTCCTGAAGGATTTGATCCGTACATGACATATTCACTCAGAGAAAGAGTTTTTGCAACCCTTGAAGATATGCAAAGAGGTGCTCTTTCTGTGGAAGTTAACCTCATGGAAAAGAGAGCAAGGATGAAAGCTGAAAAGAGAGTATCTTTTAGAGAAGAATCCACCCCTTCTACTTCAAGCTCAAAGATGGAAAGAATGATGGAAGAAATGATGAAGAAAATGAGCATTCTAGAGAGAGCGCAAGCAAGTCTAAATCAAAACGCTCCTCAAAACAGAAACCAAAACCAGAATCAGAATATTAGAAGAAATCAGCCTCCAAACAGACCCAGGGAAGATGATCAGCAGATCATTCCTCCCTTTCATCAAAACTTTTTAAGTGAGGTTGAACAAACAGATCAAATAACAGAGGAAGACGATATAAACTTATTTGGGGTAGATGATGATGACTTTGAAGTTCATTATGATAAAAAACAAGGTCTTTATACACCTTACGATGACAGAAGAGAGGATAATGAGAATTATTATCAAAACATGGAAAACGCTGTCATAGAGCCTTTAAGGGAATATGAACTCAGAAGTAGATCTAATCAACAAACCCCCAACAATAAAACCTCTGACAAGCCTTCTCAAACAGCACTGCAACCAAGTCTAAAATGATCAAACAAAAAGACAAAACAGTGGCTGATAATTCTGGTAGTGGTAAAGAGAAAGACACTCAAAATATTGAAAAACAGAGTGCAAACATTAGTAGTACTAGCACCTTAGTTAGTACTCCTGGAAAGACAACTGTTTCAACTGTAGATAAACCGAATCAGCAAGCTGTTATTGCTGATAAAGTGGCAGCAAACAAGGCTGAAATCAATGTTTTAAAGAGTCAAAACCTTTTTAGCCTAGAACAGGAAATCTCAAAGATCAAAATTTCTGTTCCTTTGACTGAGTTAGCTGCCCAGCATGTATATAGGTCCAAAATTTTGAAAGCTTTGAACTTAGAGGATAATGAAGATTCACTCAATCTTAATGATGACCAACCAGAGCTTATTTTTGGTCCAAAGATTGAAGGAAAGTTCCAAGAAGGTCCTGTCCCTCCCTTCTATGTAAGCTTAAACGTTCATGAAAAAATTCTGCACAATGCTATGCATGACTTAGGCGCTTCCCATAATTTAATGCCAAAAGCTGTAATGGAAAGCCTGGGTCTTGAAATTACCAGACCTTACAAAGACTTGTACTCCTTTGACTCAAGCAGAGTTAAATGTCTAGGATTGATAAAAGATCTCTGTGTTAACTTAGCCCAGATTCCAGCCAAATGTTTGGTCATGGATGTTGTCGTGGCTGATGTACCCCCAAAGTATGGAATGCTTTTATCAAGATCTTGGGGGGCTAAGTTACAGGGAACTATGCAAATGGACATGACCTATGCGTCTATCCCTATTTTTAATCAGACTAGAAGACTTTACAGGGAAACCCACATGCGGTACACAGTGACAAGTCAAGACCAGCCTCAAAACTCTCCTTTGTACACTGTAAGCACGAGCCTTGATTCTTTTATCATGTTTAATGATGAAACACTTATAGAACAAATCATTTCAACAGAATCAATGGCTGAAACGGAGGAAGAGGAACACAACCCTGAACTGCCGAAACAGTCTATTGTGTCTAAAAATCCTAGAAAACTAAACACGGGTCTTGAACTGCAAGTCATCAATCCATTAAACTTAAAACTTGACAGTCAAGAAGACGATCCTCAACCCGATGAAAAACTTGAGGAATCAAATTATATAAAGGAGATACACCAAAATAATAAAACTGAATATGTTCCTCTCTAGACTATGTATTTTGATGGGTCATGCACCAGAATGAATGCCGGTGCAGGTGTCTGGATCACTAACACTGAAAACAATCATACAGAATGTATTTCATGTAAATTAAACTTCCAGTGTTCCAACAACATAGCGGAGTACGAATCCCTTCTTTTAGGCTTACATTTACTGAAAAAGTTAGGTGCCAAGAGAATCAATGTATATGGCCATTCCGAATTAATCATTAGGCAAGTTAATGGGGAGTATAATGCAAATCACCCTAGACTTAGGGCCTACCAAAATGATGTCATGGATCTTTTGAAAACATTTTAGGAGTCCAACCTGACTTTTGTCCCGAGGAAAAGAAATATTGCAGCCCACAATTTAGCCTTTGCTGCTAGAACCTGCCCAATACTATATGATGACACATCTCAGATAAAATTCAGACCAGCTGTCCCAGATAATAAGAAATATTGGCAGGTGTTTGACGGAGATAAACAAATAGAAGACTTCATGCAATTCAGAACTGAATTTGAACTCCATAGTTCAGATTCAGATTGCAGTGAAGAAAATTTTCTTGGTGAAGAAGAACCATCTCCTAAGCTTATAGACATTAACCTTCAAACTAGCAAACTTACAAACCAAACAGAATGGAGTGCAAAATCTGAAATAGAGGAATTGGAAACTCTGCATTCTAAGGATGATAGTTTGCCCAAGGGTTTGGCCCCTCTAGAAGAATTGTTTGATTTTAACGATGTGGCCAATAAACCAAAACTGGACCCTGTAGAGACTGAAGTAGAGGAGTGCAATATAGGCAGTGAGGAAAAACCGAAAATGATCAAACTGTCCAAAACTTTGCCAGCTCACATTAAACTCAAATACATAGAGCTGTTCAAAGAATTTTCTGATGTTTTTTCATGGAGTTACGAAGATCTTAAATCCTATGACACTGAAATAATACAGCACAAAATCCCTCTTAAAGAAAACCAAAAACCATTCAAACAGAAACTGCGCAGAATAAACCATGTCCAGTTGCCATTGGTTAAGAAGGAAATCATGAAAATGCATGCTGCTGGTATTATTGTCCCTATTAGATATTCTGAGTGGGTGTCTAATCTGGTGTCTGTTAGGAAGAAAACTAGAGAAATCAGGCTTTGTATAGACTTCAGAAATTTAAACAAAGCTTCATTGAAAGACAACTACCCTTTACCCAAGATGGATCATATTTTGCAAAGGGTGGTGGGGTCTAAAAGAATTTCTTTGCTAGATGGCTATTTAGGGTATAAGCAAGTCTTAGTCCACCCTGATGATCAATTAAAGACAGCTTTCACTACTCCATGGGGCACTTTCATGTATGTGAAGATGCCTTTTGGTCTAATGAACGCTGGAGAAACCTTTCAGAGAGCCATGGACATAGCATTCTCGGAAGAATTGGGCTTTTTCATCATTATCTATCTTGATGATGTAACTGTGTTTTCAAAAACAGATGAAGAACATTTAGAACATTTGAGGAAATGTTTTGAGAAGTGCAGAAAGTTTGAGATATATTTGAACCCTAAGAAGACTTTATTTGGTCTCCAAGAAGGTAAACTTCTTGGACACATCATTTCAGAAGAGGGCATAAAGATAGATCCCATGAGGATTGAAGCTATATTGCAAATCTCTCATCCTCGAAATATCAAAGAGTTGTAGTCTTTCATTGGAAAGATTAACTTTTTGAGAAGGTTCATTCCCAATTTGGCTAAGCTCCTTAGGAATATCACAAACATGTTGAAAAAGTAGCAAGGGGTGAAATGGACCTCATAAGCAAAGACATCCTTTGAGCTGGTGAAACAAGCGTTAACCAAAACACCGGTTCTCATAAGTCCTGGTTTTTCAAAGGATTTTTATATCTTCTCATTTGCATCAGAACATACCATAGCTGCTGTCCTTTTACAGAAAGATCCGCAAGGACAATAGCAGCCCATTGCATTCTTTAGTAAGGCATTGAGGGATGCCCCTTTGAAATACAACATTATGGAGAAACAGGCTTTTGCTTTGGTAAAGGCTTTGAAAGACTTCAGAGTATACATCCTTCATTCGCATATCATTGCCTTCGTCCCAAATTTGGTTGTAAAAGATATTCTAACACAGGATCCAGATGGTAAGAGAGGTAAGTGGATTGCTGTTATTCTTGAATATGATTTAGAGATTAAACCCACTAAGCTCATCAAAGGCCAGGGTCTAGCTAGGTTAATGGCTAAATCAAATTGTGAAGTTCTTGATATTAATATGATTAATGTTTTGGATAACCAAGAAGAGTTCTCAACTCTCGTTGTTGAAGATCATTTTGTGAATTTTCCTTGGTATACTGACATTGTTTATGTTTTGCTTAATTTGAATACACCTCCTGGTTTATCTAAAACAAAGGCAAGATTCCTAAAGTTAAAAGCTGTAAACTATTGCATTATTGATAAATGTCTTTATTGGAAAAATGTGAGTGGTATATTGCTTAAATGTTTGCATGAGTTCGATGCAGAAATAATTAAGCAGGAATTCCATGAAGGGGAGTGTGGAGGCCATTTGTACTGGAAGTCAACAGCCAACAAAATTTTGAGGGCTGGTTTCTATTGGCCCACTCTTTTTCCTGATGTACACAAACTGACAACTACTTGCCATAAATGCTAATTGTTTGAGGGCAAGAGAAAGTTATTACCCCTTCCTCTGCATCCAATTACTGTTGAAGCCCCTTTCCAATAGTGGGGACTTGACTTCATAGGAGAAATCCATCCACCATCCTCTGCCAAACACAGGTGGATCCTTACTGCCACAAACTATTTCACTAAGTGGATAGAAGCCATTCCTTGTAGATAGGCCAATGATTCGGTTATCATTAAATTCATAGAAACCAATATTCTTTCCAGATTTGGCTGTCCTACCAAGATTATCACAGATAATGCAGTAGCATTTGGATCAAAGAAAATGGTGGAATTCTGTCACAAGTACCAGATAACATTGGGACACTCCACAGCCTATTATCCTCAGGGTAACGGACTTGCAAAGTCTTCCAACAAAAGCTTAGTGAACATAATAAAGAAACTGTTGGAGGACAACAAAAAGTCTTGGCACACAAAGCTAATCCATGCGCTTTGGGCTGACAGATTAACATTGAAGAAATCCATTGGTATGTCACCCTTCCAGCTTGTGTATGGTACAGATGCAATTTTTCCTAATAGCCTTGGTGTACCAGTTATGAAGTTAATTCAAGAGCTCCAGACTGAAGAAAATGACATAATCAGAAGAATAAATCAGACCATTCATCTTCAGTAAACCAAAGAGGAGGTATACAACAAAGCATTGCACAAGCAAGACAATATCAAGAAGATATTTGACAGAAGAACAAAGGCCAGCAATTTCAAGATTTGGGACAAAGTTTTAAAGTGGGACTCAAAGAGGGAGGACAAGGGAAAGCATGGTAAATTTGACAATCTGTGGCTTGGCCCTTACTCCATTCATTCAGTTGCTGGAAACAATGCATTCTTCTTGCAAGAGCTGAATGGAACAGAGTTGTTTGGGGGTCCTGTCAATGGCAGGATGCTTAAGCATTACCTTTCTTAAATTATTTCATGTTCGAAGCCTTTTTTACCTTTTTTCCACTGTAAATATTTCATCCACCATTGCATTTAAAGTTATGAAAAATCAAAAAATACAAAAACAAAGAAAGAAAGAAAAGAGGGCAGAAATGAAAACAAGAAAGGCAAAGCCCCATGCCAAAAAGAAAAATAAATCTGAAAGTGTGCAAGCTTAAATGCCACTCCTTGAAACACACTTCTAATTGGTCAAACTGTTTAATCTTGACTAATTAGCTTTCAATTTTCTGCTGATAGGGTAGAAAATTTTATTTGCCAAACTGTTTAATCTTGGCTTATCAGTAGATAGTTTAGAATAGAAATTAAGGTTCAAAGAAACTCAAAATCTGAACCAAAGTTCCCAAGAGAAAAATGACTCAAAACTGTTTCACTTTCTGAGTCATAAAAAAAAGAAGACCTGGTTCTAATTCGCTCAAAACTTGAACGAGAAGAGAGGTAAAGACAACTCACAGAAAAAAGGAAAAGACAGAGCTATGAATATAAAAGAAAAGGCTGTAAGAAACTTTCAGATCTTAAGCCTTCCATTTTGATTTAAAATTTTCTGCAAATAATAATCTATGTGCAGCCTGTCCTTATGCCATAGATCATAGCAAGTCAAACAGCTCAATCTTGACTTGACTACTTTTAAATTTCTGTTGTAGAATTTAGAGAATGAAAGTTTGTTGGACTGTTTAATCCCAACAGACAGTAGACTAGGTAGAGAAAAATCTGAGCTCAATTGTTTAATCTGAGTTCAAGGAGAAATAAGGGGTAGAAATAGATTATATTTCCTGCTTTAAAAGAATAAAATGTTATGTGAAGAGTTTTCCAATCCAAGTGCACTCTGATGAAGAAAAAATGTTAGATCAGTAGGATTGGGGTAGGTAGATATTGTATTGATGGAATTCATTTTTCTCTCATGACTGATATTTTTATTTTTCAAAGAAAAGCAAGAGCAAGCAATGGGTCAAGTACCAGTCAGCATCCTAGAGAAATCAAGTCTGAAATCTTGATGCCTTCAAGAAGGCATCATCCCCAAGTGGAGCCACTGTTAGCCACCTATATTTTTCAATTATATCAGCTGGTGGCTAAATATTCTTTGCATCCTTCAAGAAACAAATTCAATCCTGAACTTATTGGTGCTTGAAGTCTGTTGGTAAAATCATAAACTACTGGTTGGTTCTTCATGCTTTTCCTTTTCCCAGCCTCTGATACCCCACGAAAATCCAAGTCAAACACTACTGCATCCCTTTCCTTTTTCCCCCTTTCCTTCTTCTCTCTGCCCTCCATCTTACCTCCGTTTCTCATTTTCCCTTTTATTCATAAAAACCCCACTAGACCATATGTTTTTCCTTACCCCTTCACTAATCCCATTTCCTAAGGTCAAAAACCCAAGTTTTAACCTTATCGGAATTATTTTTCCTTTGGAATTCTTTGGAAAAACCATAGAAAACGCATGTTTCTATGCGTTAGGCTTAGGCCCCTCAGGCTAAGCTCCCTGCCTTTCCTTTCTCCATATACCCCGATGCTGGAACCACGCTCTAAGTCCAACAGGCGCTTAACTCTTGGAATTTATTTTCTACTAAAAAAACATTGAAAAACCTTCGTAAAACGCAAAATCGAGTTTTATTTTATTTTTTGTAAAGTTCTCCGCCAAAGAAATTATATTAAAACTCGACCGTCGATCTGCCCCTCAGATCAACGGTGCGGAGCTCCCCTAACCTGGTGGACACCCCTTCCCCGCGTCCATCTCCAAAACCATGGTATAGATCCCGCACCACCTTTCGTCGAGCAGCGGTTTCATCCCATCGGCCAGCAATTCCACACACTGGCCGACACGTGTACTCCACCTCGCCCCCAAAACCGTCATGCTTTCGCTTCGCCCACGCATTATCTTTCGTACCATAGCCCCGCAGCGGGATTCATCTCCACCGTCGGATTTGGGCCCTCCCATCCGACGGTTGCTGTTCGCTTCTTCTGTCCAGCCTTTAGCGAACTTGCCCGCCTGTGGAATTTCCCTCGGCGCGTTTGAAAACCGATCTTCACCGTCGATCTTTGCAGATCGACGGTTCTTATGCAAACCGCTCCATTCCATCATACAATCCCCTTTTTCCTCCGCTGACTTTTTCAGAACGTCCCCGACCGTTGATCGCATTACGATCAACGGCTCCGATTGCTCCATTTTCCCCGCACGCCCTCCAAAGCAGATTGACCTATAAACCAGATTTTTACGTGTTTTTTGTATTTTGCAGGGAAGGAGTCATTTGTTCGTGTTTTAAATGGGGTTCTCATACCTGGAGGGTGATGATCCTCCATGTCTCAATTTCTCTGTAGAGATCACCCAAAAGGTCATTTTTCACGTCTCATCAGTGTTTCAAATGGAATTGATGCCTTTTTCTACCTACACAGCCCTGCACAGCAAGGAAAACCGTCGAAATCAACGCAGAGAAGGAGTATCAGATTTTAAAGGCAAAATGAACCAGAGTAGCAGATTAGTGGATATATTGGCGGGGATTATGGCTAAGACGGTTATCAAGAGCCTAATCCCCGACTCAGAACACAGATTAAAAGAAAACCTAAAAGTGTTCATCAGATACATCGCTTCCACCGCCATACTTTGAGGAGAATTGATTCCTCAACCACCGCAGTGCCACCTATTGCCTCAAAGTGCTCAATTAGAGGCCGAATTCATTGAACAGGATCAGATATCATGCCTCGGAACAGCCAAAGAAGTTATTTCTGCCCCAAATTTAATGACAGGATGTTTGCAGAGTAACCCTAATAGTACGCAAAGCCTCAAAGGTCAACAAAAGCTCATTCCGAGCTTACTTCATAAGTATAAGCACATTAATGTAGTGGAACACCTGTATAATTTCTTCATCGAGCCTCCCAGGGCCAGGAAGACATTAATTCTGCATTAATTGTATTTGAGATCTTCCCATTAGATCTCACCTCCTCATCCTTCTATAAATACTCCAGAAGAAGATGAGAGAGGGGTTGGATTAGTTGGTTGTCAATGTAATTGCTGAAGTGTTGTAGCTGTTTCTGAGTGGAAAACTCTTTGACTGTAAATAGTGGTTTCATGGGCTCTTGGAGCTCTGCTTGTAACAGATAGGTTGGTTGTGAAGAGAGATGGATTAAAACATTGAATTTGAAGATTGTAACCGGTTTGAAGCAATCAATACAAGCTGATTTATGGGATCCTGGTCTATGCTGATGGTGATGTTATTCTTACTGTGAACTTGTCATTTTATTTCTGTTTTCAATTTGTTTCATTTTCCACTGTAAAGAACAGTTTAAACAGTGCTAGGACCTACTGTATATCAGTAACCTTCTCTGGCTGAGAAATCTTTATTTAAATGTTTTCTTTCTGCTGTGTTATTTGAGAATGATTTAATTCAATCCAAGTACAGAGATGCTGGTGTTCCCTCATCCTTTCGTCACTGCTGAATGTTATTTTTAAATGTTACTTTCATATATGTTGTGTAAAGAATGAATTGAGGAAATCAAAGGTTAGCCCTGAGTCCCTTTCTTGTTTGCTCAACTATTTGACTGTTTCCCTTAGGATGTGTCAAAAGCTGACTAGTTTCAAAGCACTTATCAGATCTTAGGCCATTCTGTGTTATCTTTGTGATTGTCTTGGAAGTAACTAAGTAAAGAAGAACTAGGAGAGGATTAGGGTGAGTCCCAGCCCGCTAGTTTCTGCTCCAAAGGTTGCCTTCAAGTTTCCCTTCGTTTTTAATCTGTGTTCTATTAGGAGTGTATCAAAGGCTGGATAGTTTCAAAGTACTTACTAGATCCTAGTTTGCTTCTAGGTTTTTCTCAAGTGCCTGGTCAAAGGCTGGCTAGTTTCAAAGTACTTACCAGATCCTGGGCTGCTCTTTGTTCTGCATCTATTATTTCCCTTTCTTATTGTATCACCCCATTCCATAAATCAAAATTTAAAGAAATCCTTAGGCATAGATGACTTGCCCCATAGATTACTCTTGAACCTAAATGTTTCAATTAAACTCTCTTATGACTCCATAGCCCAATGGATTGAAAACTTGCCATCATCTTTCTTTATTTTCAAAACTTACTCTGTTTGCTTGCAACTTCTCACCTTTGAACCTATTTGCATATAGATCTTTCCACCTCAGACAGCAACTATGTTCAACCAGCAGAGAAAACCAAACAAAACCCTTGGCCTTCATAACTAGCCTAATATCATCACCCCAAACTTCAAAGACAATATCCATCTTTGTACATATTGGAGATATCCCTCTCCGGATTCAGGAGGGCTAGATCCTAGAATCCCAAAGTTGGTTGAAATGATGTTAACTTCATGGATCGGACTTTGCCAATCTTGCTTGTTACGTAGACCTAACAAGGCCCATGACCAATTGTCACAGTATGAATTTCTTCTTCTTCTCCTTCAAGATTTGCAATCGGGTTTTAGCACAGAGGATTTAGCTTGTTTGGAGTGAGTTTTTAGGCCTAGATTGCAAATGAGTGATGTGAGGAAAATTTTAAAAATGAGGGCCAAATGAAGTATGTGTGGGGAGTTGCAATCAGTGATTAGGCTAAGGACAACTCAATTTGTAAATTTTTCTCGGGAAGATTTAACATTTGATCTTTATGGGAGATTAGGTTTTGGTCACTAGGCTGTACAATGGATTTCTGGATATAAAGAACACGCAAGCAAGATGGTGTGAGCTACCAACTGTCTGGACTTTGATTGTAGAGGGATTGAGAAACTCAAATTTTTGGCTCTTTTTGAGCAATTTGGAAAAAGATTTGTCAGTGTGTAGCGCCTACCCGTCTGCACGGTCAGGTCGCGTCGGGCTGGCCTATCGGAGCGCAGCGCCGGGTCAATTCGGGCTAGAAGTGGGCCTGTCGGGCCTGTCAAAGTGTAGCGCTGGGTCAACTCGAGTCGGAGATGGGCCTATCAGGCCTATTGGAGCACAGTGCTGGGTTAACTCGGGTCGGAGATGGGCCTGTCGGAGCGTAGCGCCGGGTGGATGGTAGGTAGGTTGGGCTTTTCCTGTGCCTGTGCATAGTGCCCACTCAGGTGCCTAGCACTGCCTTCCAGGTGCATATCGAAGTGTTAAATAACACTGTCGCTGCCTCCTCCATGCGCAACGTCGATGGCCAGGTGCATAGCGCCGACCTCGGTGCACAATGCTTGAAATTTTTTTCAAACTTGCACAAAAACTCTTAAAAATTCTCTCCAATAGTTTGCTTCTTCTTTGCAGGGAAAAATGAGGTGGGGAAGAGGTTGAGGAGACTTTATACTCTTTTTTGAAAAATTATTTGATGCCAAAAACCCACATTATAAGGTTTTTACCCTCTTTATTTTTCTCACTGTCTTTTTTGGCCCTTTGGTCCTGTAGGTGGCAGTTTGGCATAAAAATTTTTCTTTTTTTGTTGGGAGCCTCTTGATGTCTCCCTTATGTTCACAAAACTTTCATGAAGTTTTAACAGGTGCCCTCAAAGCACTCTAGAAAATGAAACCTCTTTAGGATATTTAACACTTGCAAAATAGCAGATTTTGTGATCTTTTGATATATATCCTTTGACTGACAGTTTGTCAGGTTTTCTCTCTAAAGCAGTGAACAAACTCTTAGCATAAAAAACCCTAATATCAAGCAGTAATATCCCCTTTAGTCTTTATGTGGGCAATCATTGTGAAAGCATGAGGGAAGAAATTTCCAAAGGAGGCAACTATGGAAAACATGGTTCATTATTGATAAAATAAGCTGTCCAACTTCAAAAGAGACAGTGATCAAAGGGCAGAAGTGGTGTAGGCACCTGCAAGAATAGTAGTGACTAGCAAAAGCACAAAAAACAGTTTAGAAAGCTCACCTCCCTCACTGACATACATCATTTACAAACTAGGAACAAACATGTAGTTGGTTTAACAGAAGTAAAGCCTCCAAAAGTTTCATGATCAAAAGTATATTCTACAAAGAGATAGGTTAGCCATAAAATGACACTTCTTTATAGCGCTCTCCTTCCGCAGAGTCTAGAGGGACTATCACTCTTGTAAATTCATTCTAAAAAATCATGCTCCTTTTCTTCAAGTTGATAATTCCTCCCATGTCTATAGCCCAATCCATTCCTAAGAAGGCAGGGTAAGGGTCCGCATCTTCTACAATTTGTATTACCTCAAAATCCACATATAACTTAACCCTGCGATATCTACCATAATCCTTGATAGTATTCCCAACGGTATGATCTTTTGTTGTTTAGCCATGCACAGATGTATGGTATACCATTATAGCTTAGGTTCTCCCATCCTTTGCCACGTTTTTTTGTGAAGGACTTTCACATCGGATCCCAAATCTAGGATGACCTGATCCATTTCATAATCGCCAATATGCACTGTTAACCGCATTTCCTGACCAGTACGTTTCTTATGTTAATAAATTTTTTGCACATATTTAACTTATGTGGCAGGGTCAGTTCTTTTTGCGTAGCTGTCTTTTAGTGTTTGAAGATTTTCCACTGCCTTCTGGTTGCGTGGCAACTTCAACATTCTTGCAGGAATGCCTTAACTTCATCATCTACTTTAAGGTTTGTTAGAGCCTTAGAAGTAGATCCCTCACCCTTGGTAAAGCCTTTGCATGCTTCGGTGAAGGTTTCCTTCCCCTTATGTAGGTCCAAGATTTCCTACTTGATAGCAGATTTCTGGATCAGGGGTTCGGCCGTAGCTTTCTCCTCAGCTTGGTCCCTCACCGTGCGGTTCTGCCTTAACCCTCTGCACATTTTGCATTGGTGTCTATTTTTTTTCCTGCATTTTTTCTATCATGACTGGACAGTCCCTAATCACATAATCCAATTGTCAACAGTATCGACAAGACTGTCATGCAGGGTTCAGACAGTCCCTCGTGAAGTGCCCTACTTCTTCACATTTATAATAGATCAACTGCCCTCTTACCCGACCTATGCTTCCACCTCTTCCCCCTCCTCTGCATTTGGCTAGAGAGCCTCCTCTACCCGACAAAGATAGTGGTGATGCAGGGTCAACCTGTACTCTGTACAGGTTTCATCGGTTGATCATTAAGTCATACATCTGACAGTTATGTTCGTCATGTCCCACAGATGAGAAAAATCGACACCATTGTTGCTTCAACTCTGGATCATAAGCACCAAGACAGGGGTAGTGATTGGTATCATGTAGTCCAACTACATGACATTCAGTGCACCATAACGTTGAGCCACTTGGTCTCGCAGGCTCCTTAGGGCGTAATGGGCTGGGTCCCCCGGCCTGCATGTAGTCCATCAGTAGAGGGCACTGATCATTGGTGTGGCCAGACACACTGCATCTGATGCACCATACGTCTGGGATAGCATATTTTCCTTGTTCTTTCTAGAGATTCTGGATTTCTAGGTGCATTGCCTCCAGCTGTCCCTAGATGTACTGCACCCCAAACTGGGCATCATCTCATGGTGCAACTTCTAGCTTCATAGCAACCTCCAAGGCTTTCTCTTGCGTCTCAATCATTTGCTGACCCATAGGTCCATGCAAGTGAGGTAGTAGCATGGAAGTGAACCATTCCTTTTTTGTATATCATCATACTAAAATTCCCCATCTCTGATAACGTTCTTTAGCTGCTGATCATCCACCCATACAGACTCAGTGGTCCCTGTCTAAAATCTTTCAAGTCAGTTACTAGCTGAGAGTAGGACTTAGGCTTCCGGAACTGTTGTTTTAAAGCATCTGTAATATCTTGAATAGATGGATCTGCATACTGGCCTACGTACCCCATATACCAATCCAGGGCCCTTCCTTCAAAGGTGAGGGATAGTTGTTCCCTTTTTATAGCATATCTAGACACATTTTGCGCAATCCATACTGATTCTGCTACGAACCAAAATCAATCCATATCTTCATCTCCTACACCCTTGAAGGTGGGTAGCTTCATGTGCGTGGCCATATCTTCTTCCGATGGTGGTGAAACAGTGGGGGAGTTCTTACCCTTATACTGACTCGAAGGTGGTGTAGCCAGAGGACTACTTATTGCGTGCACAACCAACTCTCTTAACGGGATGTAGATGGATCTATCCCCTTCTCGGTTGGTTCCGTAGTACTTACCACTTTGTGTTGTAATCTTGCCCTGATCAGAGGTCATCCATTCCGTGTGGCTACATAGAATGCCCTTTCGCAAAATAATATTTTAATTAGCAATGGCAACGTTCGCAAGCACTTACCTTGGAATCCTTTTAAGAACCTCTGCTCTACCTCAGAGTAGGATACGAATTGATTGACTACGAATTCTGTTACAAACCCTCCTAGCACACTTTCCACCCAATGATATACCATACAGGTGATTGTGTTGTCAGCCTTCTCCATTAGTTCTGGAGTCCACTGCATAATCTGATCGTCTTTAAAGCGTGTCTGGAATTCTACCAGCCTCGCAAACCACTCCTGGAGCTCATGCACAAACGTTACAAAGAAAATTTCATAGACTTCAGTGAAAATATATCTATTCTTCCACTTCTCAGCTGTCAGCTTCATGCTGCGATTCTCCCTTATAGAAAATTCCTAAATCTATCTTTCAAACCAGTCTTCAAGTTCTAGTTTCTTAGGTCTCCAACGGCCTCGTCGCATTACCCAATCTTTCTCTCAAAATGCTCCCGGTCCCAACAATGAAACCATTTTTTGGCTTGAGGGGTCCTGACACAGGTTTGGAGGTTAAGGTTTTCCAACAAACCCCTATACTATTGGCCCTTTTAGCAATGACCTACTTACGTAGGCCAAGGTCTCACCAAAAGTAGTATGGGAGGGTGTTGGAACTAGGTTTCTGCACCCTGGGAGAGAGTAGGTAATTAAGGCATATCTGTGTTGAAGCTATCAGGTTCTCATAACACGAGTTTATTATCAGGATTTTAATAGTATAGTCAGCAAGTAACCATAACAAAGCTACTATCATTAACAGATCTGACCAATACATTCACATCCACGTGCACATCCGCAATTACCATCACATAACATTATATTCGTAGCTAACTCATAGATCACAAACACATTCGCAGCATAAATAAATAATATAGGTGTACTTACGTAATAAATACGATCAGTCCAGATATTAGAAGGATACTTTAAATATATTCAACATTCATTAGTATCCAAAAACCCAATTACAACCCAAAACACAGCCAGTAGGAGTCCTTACCCAAAACAACCCAAGACAGATCTCAACAATTCCCACATAGCATCAATCTTACTTGCTTCTTACTTAGCCTTAGACTCATAATATCTGTCTATTTATATCATTATATCCTACACTATCCTGTGGTCCGTAAACTGTGGTTTGCGGACTCTAGGTCTACCCTTTGACCCATTACAATACATTAGGGACTTTTACCTACCACAAAGCCCCTATGCAAGACTAATTAATACAAAAATATACTAAAAATGCAGCTTAGGGGACCACTTTCTAACAATGAGTGTAGTGGGTCCAGTTTGAAAATCTGATGAAAAGAGGGCTAAAATTTGTGATGTATTGAAGCCGGCGGATCCAAAGTGAAAATTTATGAAACGTGGTCCACGGATGGTGTTGAGGGTTGGAGCCTTAAGTGAGGAAGTTGAAGCTTCCTTCCAGTATTAGCTAGTTATGAAATCAAGGGGTCGAAGCTCCCTTCCAGTGGGTGCTGGTAAACGAGATCAAGGGGTTAGCGCTCCCTTCTAGTTGGTGTTGGAGAATGAGTGAAGGTTGTAGCCTTCTGCAGGTGGGTTCATGCATGCTAGTATGAGTCTACGCTAGTACAAGATTGCAAGTTTTCTTTATAACAAATATTAAAGACAGAGATGACAATAGCGGTGGTTTTCTCCCACATTGGGTTTCCACCTTAAATCCTGGTGTTCATGTGTGTTTCTTATGTGTGATGGTTTAATCTGTTATTACTACACATGTCTAATACTCACTAAATATCTGATGAATCAATTATGCACTGCTCTAAGTCAAGTAATTGAATATTTATCTGAATTATGAGTTTAATGGGCATACACTAGTTTCCTTAATTAGATTTGCGTATATACGGTAGTTGGCATCAGTCAAGTCGCGTACAAAATTTAGAAAATAAAATTAAATAGAAGTTCACCCCCCCCCCCCCCCCATCACATTATTTTTCCCAACAATTGGAATAAGGGTAGGTCCTTCTAAATAAGATTGATCACTTGAAGGAGATCTGTTACAATGGGAATTCATGAAGGAGCATTTTCTATCATGCAACCACTATTCAATGGAAGTAACCTAATCTTCTGAAATATATGAACAATAGATTATCTGCAAAGTCTTGGAGTAGATGTATGTGGAATCGTGGAATAAGGTTATCAATATCTAATAATCATTCCTACATATACAACAGGAAAGAATAGATATGAAACCAATTCGAAATTTGTCAATTCCTTATTGGGAAGTTTGACAGAATCATAGTTTGTCAAATTTATGCAGTTAAATTCAACAAAGGAAATATGAGACAAGATCATCCAGAGCTATGAAGGTGATAACAAGGTAAAAAGAGCTAAACTTAAAACTCGTAGAATTCAATATGAAACTCTTAGAATACACAATGATGAAAGTATTGCAAGTTTCTTTCTAAGAGTATATGAGATTGTGAATTCTATGAGAAATATGGGTGAAGCAATAAAAGTCTCAACCTTAGTAGAGTAAATATTGAGATCACTAACTTTAAAATTCAAGTCAAAAGTGTCTGTCATTGAAGAAAAGCAGGATTTGCAAACCTTTACTGTTGTACAACTCCACAGGATTCTAACAACCTTTAAAATGAGAAAAGGAGGCCCTTCATATATCAGAGAAGTTGCATTTAAAGCATATGAAAAAGGAAAATAAAAGGAAGTTCTCAAGGAATCAAGTTATATATCAAAAGAAGATGAGGCAAATTTTGTGGGAAACTCCAACCAAGAACTAGAAGGTTCAGAGGTAGGCTTCCCTCCAAGTTTTTTACTTGTGGTAGAGTTTTTCATTATGCTACTAAGTGTCCATATAAACAAAATCATGAAAAATAGAAACAAATTGAAAGTAGGAGAAGTTATTATACAAATGAAGATAGTGATGGTTTATCAATTGGAGAAGAGGAAGAGTTTGATCAAGATCTGCAAATACTTATGGCATTTATTATTAATGAATCTGATGACAATTTCATATATAACCTAGAAGAGAAGAATCCTTTTATTGAAGAATCTCCTAGATCAAGGTAGAAAGGATGGTTTCATGGATGTTGTTTCTCTTGTAACTCTTTTATGCATAATTCCACTGATTGCAGGTTAATTATGTTGAACAAAACTAGGAGATTGGATCATTTCTAGCACATAAAAATAGATTTCAAGCAAAGTTGGAGAAATCCTAGAAACACCAATAAAAAAATGTAGGGAATGTTGACCCTATTGCATTCATCTATTTCTAAATATTTCTTCTCTTAGTGACTGCAAGAGTGAGGTGACATACATTATCGGAATTAGTAATGTATCATCACAGGGGGAGAAAGATATGGAAATTCCCATGGTTGGCTTGGTAATTATAGTTGTTTATTTTTCTAATAGTGCATCTGATGTGACAACAGAAGACATGCACAAACTGTACAAGCTAAGGGGACCTAATTCTGTGAAATTTTCAATATTTCACTTTCTATACGTGGGTTTCATGAACTAAAGTTGCGTATGTATGCGAGTTCCTTTACATACAATGGCATATGGTTTTTCTCCAACAGAAAAATAATGGGACATACTCAAGAACAATATCTGACATGCTACTGACTGTTATGATTTGATTTTCTTGGTCTGATCTTGATGGATACAATCTGTTGATGTGGTATTGAGTTATGATTTTCACATTGATAATTATATGATTTATGAATATGCTTTGATGAATGATTTTTTGACAATGAAAAGGTTGCGTAGGTTCAGGGGGAGCATTAGCCTTGTAGAGTATAATGCATTGTTGGCATTATGATTTCTGAATTATGTTCAATGATCTCTCACTATTAAGGTGTTTTGGTCTTGGTTATAAAAGTCATATCTGTAAATTGATGCAAAGTTCATGTTGAGCTATGATGTAAGGATTGTCACATTCAGTCATGTATGGACTTTTTGAGGTCATGTAAAATATGTAATCCCACTTGGTTTGGGGGTTGTGTCAAATATGTAGTCCCACTTAGTTGGGTGGTTGAGTCAAATATGTAACTCCACTTGGTTGGGTGATTTATGTAAGTATGAGTCCTTTGTGATAGGAAAGGTCATACCTAGTTGAGTTATAAAGTCATGTGCTTCATTGAAAATATTTCTGAAGATTCAACATGTGCTTAGGGGGAGCATGGTCAGTATTGTGCAGATCAGATCTACAAAGCTCTTATATCTACAAGGAAAGAGAAACCTTGTTTCAACATTGGTCCGCCCTTTCCCCTTGATGTCAAAGGGTGAGAGTATCATGGTGTTTGAATAATACTTATATTGATGTGTCTAATCAGGTATCTACAGGTTGTGGTGATCAAACACCAACATGGTTGCCATCAAGTCCAAAGGGGGAGGTTGTTGGCATTATGATGTATGTAATGTCCTTAATGGAAACCCACTTGTAACAAAACAAGTATATGGTACTCGAATGATTTCAGAGTTCAATGCAGGAGTGATAGAATGATGGAACAGAATGATAGAATGATGGGACAGAGGTTTGCAGGCCAGAAACAAAAGTTTGATAAAGGTGAATTTTTGAATAAATATATGCAGGTTAGTCAAGGTTAAGTCGCGTATACACATGGGTAAGAAAAATCAAAGTCGTGTACATGTTGGTGCACTAATTTATTAATACCAAGGGTCTTTAGTATGGTATTAGCTCATAATATTGAGCATAGTAATGGTTATTTGATCCCTTCCAAGATTACCACCGGCGCTAGTGTGGTTTTGGCTCATGGTATTGGATAACACTCTGACTATGTAAGGAGGTGAAGATTGTTAAACACCATGTTGAAGCACACACATGGTGTATGAGAAGAAGAACACACACACACAAGAGACAACACACAATGAAAGATAAGCGTGAGGCTTTCTTATTTTCCATTATACAAAGATGTACATTTATAGTACAATGGTGTGACTCTTGGTTTCATATTCCAAGGTCACTGGACTCCATTGTGACCATTATCCACACCCCACCAGTGTAGAGGATTAGGTGTCTCACTCATCCCCCTAATCCTAAGGGGTATGTGTGAGTCCAAGAAAAGAGTTGTAATACAAATCGTAAAGTATACATAAGACTCTCAGTCGAATCAACTCTAAAATGTTAAAAAAAGAGGTGGTTTGTGGATGACCACAAACACCTAACACAAAACATGTTGTAGTTCCCTAACTCTTCCAACTGGAAAGAAGTCAAGGCTTCTCATAGAGGAATTGTCCTCATGTGTATGGGAGATCTTCGACCTAAAGAAGGGAGGTCTACTACTCGTGATCGTGTGTTTTTAGGTTATCCACCAACCGAAAATGATGGTTTTAGGTTATCCACCAACCAAAGATGATGGCTTTAGGTTATCCACCAACTGAAAATGATGGTTTTAGGTTATCCACCAACCAAAGGTATGCTCATGGGCATCTGTATCTCTGGCTACATCTCTGAATCCGGAATGACGAATTGTGGCTCAGGCTCGCTTGAACTGCTGGCTACAACTCTGAACATGGAATGAGAGATTGTGGCTCAGGCTCGCTTGATCTGTCGTCGAAGCTTGTACATGACCACAATTTTCCCCCCTGTCAGGGACAAGGTGAGATGATGGCGAAAACTCAACTGCAAGTTTGCTCAATATCCGTGAACAAGTTCTAACATGTGTCGTAAACATCTTCTCGGGTCGTTGATGTCATGCCAATAGTGTTTATCCAATTGGGGATGGACCCTGGTTTTGCAGGAGGCTTAGGCCTCATGACCATTCTAAGAATGTGCCGCACTACGCTGCTTGCATGGATGAAGATCAAACAAAGGATCTTTCATATGGCCAACTCTATCACAAGGTTGCATTTAACTAAGTGGGAAGTGAACAAGATCAACCCAGAAAACTCATTACAGGTGAATCCTGACTCTCAACTGATGGGCTTTGTGGTCTCGTAGGGTCATAAAGGTCACATCCTTGCCAGATCCAAGACCTTCGCTGTGTTTTTTGTGGACAAGCCTTCCCAAGTATCCGATGATGGGCTTAGGAAGTGCAGTTGCTTCTTGCTATGCATGTACATCTCATTAATGTGAATCATCTTTATCTTCTTTCTTCTCATGAGAGTCCTTCACAATGTTCTGAACAGAAACAGGTTCAGAATGGTGACTCTTTTGCTGAAGTTCTTCTTGTTGAAGCTGAGATTCCAACTGCAAAAACTCAATCTTCTCTTGTGCATCTAGCAAACAACTCTGAATGTTACATAGAGCATCCTTGCTCATTTTTATCATATCATGAACATTTGAATGAATGAGGTCATTCAACAACACTAATGCCTCATTGATTTTGGCCATTTTCAACAATTTAGGCTCAAAAATGAAAGGGTGTCGGCTTCAACCGAAAATGCACCCGTTTACAATGATTCAACAAATACAAATGACTCCAAGGAATTCTCAAAGTACAAGGTGTGCTCCTCAAATGATGGAGGGCAATCAACAATCCAACAACTCAAATACTGATTATGAATGAAGAAGCAATATCAATACAATGTCAATATCTCTGCAAAATATGTGCAGCTGAAAACACTATGCAAGAGGCCTTTAAGGCAGCTGAATTTTCCTTCAAAGAGCTGTTTTCAATGATGCCAAACTTGTCTTCAAATGTCAATTTCTTCAAAAAATCATCCTCATGTCAATGTCACAAATCACAATGTGTCAAATCTGTCATTTTCTCATTATGCCATTTCTTCTTCCTTTCTGCTTTTCAAGTTTTTTTCCTCTCTCTCTCCTCTCTCTCTGCTGTTTTTTTTCTTTTTTTCTTTTTTTTTCTTTTTTAATTAATTAAAAAATAATTATTTGGGATAAAAAAAAAGGGAAAGGGAAATAATTAAAAAGGGAATGGAAATTAATTACAAATGGGATTTATTTAAAAGGAGGGGATTTTATTAAAAAAAGGGGAACGAAATTATTTAAAAGGAGAGGGAGTTTATTAAAAATGGAGTGGAAATGAATTAAAAAGTCGAATGGGTGGGAATTTAAAATTAAGAGTGTATTTAGAATGGAGGGTGGGAATTTAAAAAGGGTGGGGATTTTAATGTAATATATATAACATGGTGAGGTGAATTAAATGGGAGGGGCGGAATGAATTATATGGGAGAGCGAATTGAAATATTTTTAAAATCGAAATTATAAATTGGACATTGGAATATGAAAAGGGGAGGGGGAGCGTTAGGAAGTTTGAGGGCCGAATGGGGAGATGAGAGATGAGAGCGTGAGCAGGGTTGCAGGCTGGATGAGAGCTGGGTTGAATGGAGCGATGGCTGTGTGAAGAGATTTGTGCGTGGGGAGAGGAGGTATGGCAGGTGGAAAGTTGTAGCAGATGTGGAGCGTAGGGACCGATAAGGGTAAGGGAGCATTTGCAAGAGAAGAGGCGTTGGATAGTGTGGAGGTGTAGGGCCATAAGGAGAAGGCGTGAGAGGGGGCGGAGCTTGAGGCCACGGGCGTTGTGAGTAAGAGTTGCAGTGAGGAGGGCAGAGTGGATAGCTTAGGGAGTGTATGCAAGGAGGTAGGGACTTGTTTAGCGTAGTGAGGGACGCAGGCAGGTAGGCGTGGGGAAGAGGGGGCGTACTCCGGTGACCTGCGTGAACCAGTGGGAGAGCAAGTGGTATGAGTTTTAAGAGTGGGCGGAGTAGGCTAGAGGGAAAGGAGGGCCGCGATGCTTAATGGAGGAGACTGCCTGTTGGGAAGGCCGAAGGCCGTGGAGATGTGAGGAGGGGTGGCCAAGGAGTGGAGTTTAACGCAGGTGGAGTGATAAGGAGGTAGGTGCGTGTAGATCAGGGGGGTAATGGGATGTGTGCAGCGTACAGAGAATGGGGTGCAGCGTTAGGGGATTGTGCAGGGAATGGTGGAGGGCCGAAAGGCCTGGAGCAATGAATGTTTTTTTTATTTTTTATTTTTTATTTTTTATTTTTTTTTTAATTTTTTATTTAAAAAAAAAAAAAATCAAAACAGCAGAGAGCAGAGAATCTACATTTTCTTCCAGCAGCAGAATTTTCTTCTTTTCAAATATATAGCAGAATGGACAAAGTGCAGAAATGAGGGCAACAATAGAATCTTTCCAACAGTAGAGAAACACAGTCCAGAAACTTAGAAATTTTTACTTCAAAAACTCAGAACTTTTCTTCAAAAATTGCAGAGGACCATATAGCAGCAAAAAAACTCAGAATTCTCAGAAATCTTCCAATGAAAACTCAGAAATATTTCCAGTGAAAATTCAGAAACTTGTTCAGAGACTCAATTTTAAACAATATTCTAGCAGCTCCAAAATGGTGCAGAAGTTAAAATGCAGATATTGCAGAGAAATAAACCTTCAGATGGGCAATGCTGCCTTTTCTCCAAAATGAAATTTCTGAATGCTGCTCTTTCTTTTGAATGCTGCTCCTTCTCCAAAACCACTTCTAAATGGCGGCAAAAACACTGCTGCAGAAATCTCTGAGTGCTTCAGATGTGCAGTGCTGCTCCCAATTTCTGAGTGCTGCAAAAATGCCAAGGATTTTTGCAGATATGCAGGCCATAAACACAAATGGCTCACTCAAATTGAAGCAGGGCCAAAAATCGTCCGCTCTGATACCATGTTAAACACCATGTTGAAGCACACACATGGTGTATGAGAAGAAGAACACACACACACAAGAGACAACACACAATGAAAGATAAGCGTGAGGCTTTCTTATTTTCCATTATACAAAGATGTACATTTATAGTACAATGGTGTGACTCTTGGTTTCATATTCCAAGGTCACTTGGACTCCATTGTGACTTTTCGCATTCCACACCTACCCATGTAGGATTAGGTGTTCCAACAAAGATAAAAGTGCTAAGTGTGCATGAGTAAGGTTAATGAATTAATACTTCAATCTGAAGTATATTTGCATGGTATGGGCTATAGTTCATTGGTAGATATGAAATAATGATGCACCCAAGAATACAATGATGGATCAGGATCTTTAGACCTAAAATGACTATGTATTTATATGATTTGTTTATGAGTTGTTTATATCTATGGTTTGGAGCATGATTGTTGCAGTGAAGGTTATTATCTGAGTTGTTTGAAGTTATGAAGTATTGCACAGTCATTAGTTGCAAATCTGTGCACAAGTTCGACACATGGAAGGCGCGTATACATGTAGGTTCTGTTCTGCAGAGTCACGCATATATTTTGAAGTATGTTGAGATCTATACACGAGTTTGGTTCTGGATAAGAGCATACATACACGAATAAGGCTTATGGAAAGCGTGTATGCAAGCCATGGTTTTGTTGAAGAATGTTGAAGAATATGTCTGATCAATTTTGTTGTGTTTCTGTTGTTTGTCAATGAAGTATTCGTATAGATCTAGGTTGTTTGAGTACCGATAATGCTACTAGTTGATTGTGATAAAATATCAGTGGTTGGTTGGTTGATTGGTGATTCAATGATTGTTTTTGGTATAATTAAAAGTTTCAGTTTTCAAGAAAATCTCAAAATGTCGCATTTAAGCAATTTCCATCAGATAGAGACTAGAAGGGTGAGGGAGATGAGCCCTCATCTATTTACTAATAGGTAAAGATCTTTTGGAGGTCAAAAATATTCCAGTGGGGAGGAATGATCCAATGGATCGAATTTTTGCTCAAAATTAAAATTTCTCATAATGGAATGAAACATGTGCACTTGCGTAGATATCATCGTTCTAAATCTGACGCAACTTGTTTTGTGCAAAACCAAGTTTGTATGCTCCTGTAATTTCAATCTGTTCCTTTGTGCAAAAAAAAAAATGTTTTTGGATGTATAGGGTTTCCCAGTCAGCAGTTTGTACTACTGACTGGACCCTGACTATGTATGGTTGACATGACTTTTTTAGCCTATGGCAGTCTGCCACTTGTCAAATTCATATTGGTTTTAATATGGTGTGTTTCTATTAGTTGTTGGTTGGACCAACCAGGGAACACCACGTGGATCAACCAAAGGTCACCACGTGGTGACCTGGTGGCCGACCAAAATTTTGGTACTGGCGGAAAACACTCCAACATAATTGAACATTGAACCTCCAAGTAGAAATCTTGTTGCTCAACCAATGTGCCACACATTACGAATTAACATCTATATTTAAAAACATTTATTTAAATGTTATGTTAGTGGCCAATGGGTGTTGGACCAGGGTTAACCCTCGACACTGGTCCGCCGACGAGGGTTAGGGGCTAACCTCGACCCACATTTTTTGTTCTGAAAACCATGTGGTTAAAAATTATGATAAACCAAAGTGGCACAATGATCTGAAAATGGTCTAGATAACTTGCATGTATTTCAAGAACCTACCACTCATTTTAAATTAAATGATCTAGCTTGTACTTGACAATTTTGCGGAATTATTTACTTGAAAGTGTTGTATGAATTTTTATTGCTTATGTGTATTAAGTTCATTTTTTCTTACTAAAATTTTAACATGTATGACAGCAATCATAATGCAGAAAATAATCATTCAAAGACAACAACAAACTTAATCTAGGAGTTCACCCAAAATCTCGTGGGCTATGTCTCCTTTGAGCTTTGTCATCTTGACTTAGATCTTTGGGATTATGGTAAGTTTCTTTACAAGTAAATACTTAACTCCAACGAATATGAAAATGATCCAAAGGGCTGAAAATACCATAAATATCCCTCTAATGGCTGTCCAAACTCTGCAAACAGCTTTAGGCTCTTATTGACACAATTCCTTCTATCGGTGCACTAAGCTACTCTAAGATTCTAAATGGCACAAACTCCCTCAGAATTATGTTTTTGTCACTGAAAACACTCCTTCTATATCCAACACACATCATACACCAAATATCAATTGATAAATTTCTCAAGTCGAGTACTCCATCCCAAAAATAGACTATCCTCCACGGTTTGCCCAGGGCTGCCCAAATCTTCACATCAGCTTCTCGAGCTCTATAAGTTCTCAAAATGTTATGAAACAACTTCCATTAGTTCAAAAATGTCTAAAATATTTAGGATATACTTTTCATTCATGAAAAATGGCCTCCGGCTACTCCGGTTTTTCCTGAATCACTTGTCGGCACCCCCTGGCACTAAGGTCAATGAAAACTTCTTTGCTGAGTTTTCAACATCTATAAGTCTTAAACACTTTCTGAAACCTCTTTCATTAGATTCAAAATTATTTTTTCAGTCAATAATGACCACTGTTTCACTGCATATGGTCTCAAACAGCTATGGCTACGCCCTGCACTACTGCTGGCAAAAGATGGCACTAATGGCCCTTGGAACTTTATTGAAGCTTCTCGGCCTTCAAACGTTCTCTACAGCCTCCAAAAACCATCTCATCAGATTCATAACATCTCAAATATCCAATTAATACTATTGGAACTCTGGAAAAGAACTCTAGCTCCCCTAGCTAGGCCTCAAATTGATTCTGCCTCATGGTGGCCCTCATGACCCCTTCATCTTCCTTGAAGAAAAAATGCTGAATATGACCTCTGTTCGACCTAAAACCTATGAAAAACTCTTCAGAAGTTCGAAGACACCCAAAATTGACTAAAATTTCATCCAATTTCGTTCAATATGGAGGGATTTATGGCAAAAACAAATTTTGCCTAATATCCCTAAACAAACTCCACCAAATGTGGAGAAACTCCAGTCTAGAGTGCTAAATTTGGAAAAAATCTGAAATTGGCAGGTTCCGATCCAAACTTGGTGCTAAAATTAAATGTCAATTTAATCCGTTAATGGTGGTCACATGCGCGTTTTTTGTCGGAATCGCCAACATGTATGTTTTAAACTGTGGCATTTAATGTGTAACATGTGCACATATCACAGTTTTATTAACCGTATGCTCCCGCCAGTAAGAGCCTTTAGACCGTGGTCTTAGCACCCGGTCATGAATGAACGGGGCTAGCCCTCCACCTTTTTCCACCCATTTTAAATTTAAAACATAAATATGTATTGTCATCGTAGTTTTTCAATGTTCACACGGTATCCCGATCGCTTGGGTCTTTCTGTTATCAAAGAGGAGACTACGGTTCAAAACCTGCGGACTAACAAATATTTTTCCTGCTGAAATTTACATTGGCCTGGGGCCACATGGTAGCCTCTGGGATTGCCACATGGCACCCGTTAATTGGCCAAAAAACCACAAAGTCAACCAAACATCCAATAGAGCCTTGCCACTTGTCAAAATGCTACTCGCCCCTGTGGATTATTCCATTGAATATTTTGAGTTGTTACCAAAAAATCTGACCCTTATAGGCTGTTTATCAAGTAGACTCTCAATAACTATTTCAAACCAGACTTTTAGTTGAGGCTTAGCCTCCTCAACCTGAGAGGGCTCTCTCAATAGGTTTAAGATTTTGAATTAAGGATTAGATGGCTAACTCTATGAATAAATTGGATAAAAATGTATAACTGGTTGAATTAATAATCAAAAAACATCTATTGGGCTATGGAGTTAAGGTATGTTTCAAAAAAACATCAAAATTAGCTTAACATGGAAGTCAAGGCATTTCAGAGTTTTAGATGTATCAGCAAAATAGTAACATAGTGAATAAAACACAGTTTACAAACATATGCAAGAAGTTAGAGAATTTTCCACTGAATTCTAAGTAACACATGTTCATACCACTGCAAATAGGTAGATGAAGAAAGCCATAGGAAGATCAAACATCAAAAACTCCTTCTAAATCCTGAGTAGAAAGCCAATATCTGTATTAAGATGAAAACACACAGCCTGCTATAACAACATAGCTTGCTTGTTAATGAAAATTGCCAACCTTTAGCAATTTCACTTCATGTCTTTTATAAATTCATCATTACAATCTTGGATTACCTTATCCATCTTGAAGAGAATTTGAATTTCTAAGTTTGACACCTATCTGCTCCTAAAACAGACTCTTAATTACATCTGACAGTTAACTATCTCTTCTAGAAGTCCTAATACAAATAGGAGTAAAAATACTTATTATGTCTAAAAAAACCTTATCTAAGACTTAAATAATATCTCTGAAAGTTGTTTCTCCATATCTTAAACCTTGATTATGCTTCTAATCTTGTTATGCAATCATTCTGATTCATGCCTTATCTGCCCTACAAAACAGGGAACATGTTTCTGGTAATTTAGCTTTTACCTTCATTGATGATCTTCAAACCCTTTTGCTGGAAATATTGATTTTTTGAGATAAGTGACATATGTTATCATTTCCATGGAACCATGAATTTCCACCTATAAAAAAATTAAGCCTTTGAAAAAGAATAAAGAGAGATGATATGGTTGCGCTATGAAAATAGCAGTTGTTTTCATAGCATAGAATCTATATCTTTGTAAACATCTCTTAACCATCCACTTTATTTTGTTTTGACACCTGAAATTTCATCTGGGCGCCCTTTCCATCCACCAACAGCAACCAAATTCGGAAACCAAGTGTTTTTACCTCTCAAAACCCTTATAAAATTATTCAAAATTCACCTACAGTAGTTTCGTAGCGTGCTACGAAACTGCTGTGTATGTCTTTTTTACACAGTTTTTTCACAATTCTCAGACATTAAGAATATTTGCACCTTTTAATGATTTCCATGATGTCTATATACCTTAACAATCAAAATAAGTTAACTTTGAAATGTCCCCAAAAAGTGATGTTCTTCCCAAAAACAAAAATTTATTAAGGATTTGTCACTTACTTCTCTTGTTCTATCTCTGCTGTAGGTGACCTTCAGACTTTGTCAATTTAATTTCAAGATCTTCAATCTGCCTCTTCAGTCTCCTGTTAGTAGCCCTCAATTTAACATTTATCATTCTCATAAATCTTGCCTCATTGATTACAGGGACAGTCCAGGTAAAGTACTGAGCTTCACTACTGACTGTTTCTCGTTTTGAAACTCCTTCAACCTCCCACAGAGCCCTTATTCTATTGAAGTTTGTCTTCTCAACAGCATTTCTTCTTGCTTTCTTCTTAATCTTAGCAATTTCAAGATTAGCTAGTCTCAACTTTTCTTTAATTTCTTCATAACTGCTCTTTTCTCTTTGAGTGTTGAAAACTCTGTTTTTGTCACCTTCAGGCATTGGTGATGATAGGTCTATGGGCTCTTCATAAACATTGGAAACTTCCCCTACTTTATCTAAATCCATATCCAACTCTTGCAACTTTTTTGATTGCCTAGTTAAAGGCCTTCTGGGCTTGAACACAAACTCTGAAATTTCATCATCAAAATCCAACTTTTTGGAAAATTTCATCTTCTTATATTTCGCTTCATCCAATTTTATAAAGTCTGCCTGAACTAAAGGAGATTCTTCAATATCAATAGCTTGTAAAATATCAAATAAAATTACCCTTTAAACCTAGACTTTCTTTTAAAACCACTGTTTTGCCCCTTTCCTTTGCTATTTGACTTCTAGTCAATCTTTTCCCAGCTGATTTGTTGGTTGACTATTCCTGTATTGTTTCCTTAACTTTAGTTGTTCTCTTTTGTGCAGGTTCAAGGGTCTCTTGAATAATCATTGATTTTTTAATCTCTAGCTCTTTCACTTTCTTTCTGGGTTTCAATTTGAAAAATCTTTTTGATCTTGTCTCTGCAGGGTCACTGGTTTCTCATGGTGATTTTTCTTTAGTCTTAGGGCTAACACCTGTTTCTTTTGTTTCCACCCCAAATCCCCACAAAAACAAAAATGTAGACCATTCTCTGTTTATCATCTGAAGTTCATGTAAAACTATCAATTTAACTAGACCATGATGGAAAAGTGAAGTTTCACAGTATTGAGCTTCCATTTGTACTTTATCTGCCATTTTAGCTAAACTTCAAAACAAGAAGAAAGTTAAATCCAAGGAAATCATTCTAGTAAAATGCAACAGGAGTTTGAAATGATAAGAATACACCTTATGATATCTTCCCTCACAGGTGAAATACCTTTGAATTTTGTAGAGAAGGTTGGCATAGGTGTTCTTGATGTAACTTCTTGGCACTGCTTTAGTTAAGTCTGTCTCTACAAACCCTGGCTTCAGAAATATTTTACAAGGTTCCATCTCAAACCTGAAATTTTTGAACCATCTTTCTTCTCCCCTTGGAATCTTTGCCACTAATGATATGATCTTAGGGGAAATTGGCAAGTTTAAGATTCCAGCTTTTGTATTTGAACCTATGAAATGAAGAGAAAACTCTTTTGTCACTTGATTATGACCTCCCTGCAATTTTTCACAGAATTTCCAACATCCTATCTTCTTGAAGGCTTCCTCAACTGATTTGTCCTTGGTTAGAGCCTCTATAATTTCAGGCTTCGTCTTTAAATAGTGGCCTGACCTGTGGTTCTTTCTTTCCTCTGTCATCCTTTCCTTGAAATTCCTGCGTGCTTCTTGAAAACCTATAACCAACAGCCTCGCTTGATTTTAGATTAAACTACCTTGCTTGATTAGGGACACTTCCTCGCTTGAAAGTAATAATCAACCTCGCTTGATGAATGAGAGACACTTTGGTTTCTGCTTACCATGAGCTTACCATTCGGAAAAGGGTATGCATCATGTTTTTCTTGCATGAGACAATAAAACCAAAAATAAGCCCCTTTCAAATTTGAAAATGACTAAGATAAATGACCTCTAACGAATGTCATGATGGCTATGAACGGTTGCACGTGTGAGAAAAGACGCGTGGCTGACACCTAATCATGAAGAATTAACGGAATTTGATGGATTTGATACTTTGAAAAGACTTTCTATGAATGCCCAATTTCGTAGCGCACCTAATGTAATTTTAGGGTTTTGCACTACGAAAAGAGCAGTGTTTTCGTAGCGCAAAAGAAGTTTTTAACACTGTCTGCATTACGAAAACGCAGTTTCGTGGCTTAATCAAAAAAATTTCAAAATGGTTAAAAACTTGACTCTCTAAACATGGTATGAGACTCTCAAGGTATGAAATAAGGTTGTTGGACTTTATTATGTGAATGAAAATGAGACTCTAACCTTATCACTTAACCCCTAAAAACTTAAAATGACTTAACACCTATCTAAAAACCATGACTAGGAACAAAGCACCCTGTCCAAGTTTGGGAAAAAATTTATAGTGATAACACGAGTAATTTTACTAGAATATTCCTTAGAATATTTTTTTAATTTTTCTAATGTATAAAAGTCAAACTTGGTCAATTGAATTTTGAAGTTTACTGGACGATTTCAAACCTCAATAAATTTTGCATACGACCTCGGTTTTGAGAACCGTTCACGGCACCAGAATCGTAGCGTCGAGACCTTTCCAATCGTTTATGTTGCAACCATTTTTGAACACTTTCATTTTTGAGAAAATTTTCATAACTTGGACATGATCTCCTAATCACACAAAATTATAACTCAGTAGAGTTTCATACCATATAACATATGTTATATAACCAAAATTTTATGTATAATCCCGGCAGAGTTGATAATGCGGTTAAGTCTTGGTCAAAGGCAGTCTTCACATGCAGTATAACCACCAGCACTAACCCATCTCCAACCTTTAGTCACCGCCCAGGGGAACCGTCACTCCAGCAGTCAATTGAAAGGTTTCGCGTGTGCACATGTTACAGTTTATGAAACCGCTGACACCAACCTAACCCTAACCGAACTTGACACCAACCACAGTTAGCACTGCGAACCCAAGTCAATAGTTCGGTACCAAAGTTCTGAAGTCGACGTCTAGGTTCATGCCACTTGGCATGTTTTTTACCAGGTACGGGGGTCACTAGTGTGACTAAAGAGGCCACAATTTGTACCAACAAGAAGCGAAATTGTTGCTCCGTTGGCGCTTTTTGGGGCGAATTTTTAGGACGAATTGATGAAGAAATTGGGAGTTTGATAAGTTATTCAGTTTTTATCCTTTTTGGGAGCACAAAGAGGCTAGACAGGGGTTTTTTAGTGCTCTGAAGCCATTGTAGCTATCATTACAACCATTTGAGCATAGTAATTATATGTAAATATCATATTTTGAGCATAATAAAGAACGCCCAACCATTGGAAGTTGGACCAGAAGATGTATCCTAGGAGGTGTGAACTCCTTCATCAATTACTACTATGTGTTTGTTGTTATGGTGATATTTTCACTTGTTTACTGCAAAAATTGTACTTTTTATGCGTGTTTATGTGTTTAATAATAAGACAAAAGAGGCTTAAAACCCTAAGTTAATCACTTGCAAACTTTACATAATCTTCAAGCAACTTCATATACAGATCACACTTCGAGTGGAGGAGTTTGATATATGTTAGATAGAGGCACTTGAACAACATGCCAAGAACGAGAATCTTGATGGGAATCAAGCTAGACCAAGATCAGATAGTTTGAATGCGCTATTAGCCCTACGTAATTTGTAATATTGGAAAGAACAAATGATAGAGGACAACATCAAACCACTTTGGAGTCCAGGATCTAGCCTTCCTAGTGATCCGGATTTATGCAGCAATGCAACAAAATATAGAAATAACCATAAAAATAGAAATACAATGGAAATAAGGCTTCATTTCATTAATATCGAATCACAGAAATATGATTACAAACATGATGGAAATAAAATAGATAGGGTGCTAGTATCGAATCTCTGAGAAGAGATGTGGCGGATACAGACCTTTGAACTATGTTACAATGAGGTTCGAAGGCCTATTTATTATGGAGAAACAATGGAGAACTCTAAACGTCCAAAAACCTAACCCTAGGAAATGAAGTGCCAAAAATATGGGCTCTATTTGGGTAAATTGGTGTTTCAGCTTCCCGAGGACATAACTTCGGCATACTATCTCTGTTTAGGGTTTCAAAATGGCTCCGAAAGTTCAGGACCCGAAAAACTGCTAAAAATAGTAAGTTGTGAAAAAACTGAAAGAGACAATGGTGGGGCCCCAAGTGGAATAGGCGGGTGGCCACCAATATCCACCTGGATCATTCCTCCCCACTTAGGAAGCAATGGTCTCGATTGTGTTGAGTTCCTCCATGAGATGAGGAAACTTCTGTTGAACTTGGTCCCTAGTGAACCACTTGCCTTGGTGCAGGAGTTGGCCAGCTTTGACAACCTGATACAGTTGGATATTCTATCGGTGAGTGTTCTTTATTTGCATGTCCATGATACAGACTATGGTGGCATGTTCCATGCAGCCTGGGTTTAACTCTTTTGGTGTAAGTTCTTCTGCAATGTCAAAGGTGTCCAATAGAGGTGGGAAGTAGGGACAAAGGCGGTCTACATTGAATATTGGGTGCAGACCAAGGAGTGGTGGAATACTGAGCTCTAAGGCATTATTCCCTACAGCCTTGGTGATGGTGTACGACCCATATCAAAGCAGGCGAATCTTCCAGTGGGGTTCAGTGAGGCACTCTTTCTGCAAATGTAGCTACATTTTTTCACCCACCTGGAAGTTGTGTGGCACCCAATGTCGATCATGTCATTGCTTGTACTTAGCATTGGCTCTATCCAATATTTCATGAACCTGTTGGCGAATGTGCTGAATGCGCTCGATGAAGTTGTTTGATTTGTTAGCTTTAGACTGGACATGAGCCGAATCGGCTTGAGTAGCTTCAAATGGCATGGCTACGTCAATGGGACATAATGGCTGGAATCCCAAGCCCACCTGAAAGGGGATGTGGCTAGTTGAGTTGTGGAGAGCTTGGTTATAACTGTGTTGTACATAGGGAAGGCTCTCATCCCATGTGTGTGGATGCTTTGAATTGTACATGCACATAATGTGTACAATCATCCTATTGACGACCTTTTTCTGGCCATCAGTTTGGGGATGGAAAGCTGTGGACTCGGTGAGCTTGGTCTCCAAAATTGACCAGAGGCTGGAAGAAAATGTGCTGAGGAACCTGCTGTCACGATTTGATATCATAGACTGTGGGATCCCAAAGTGCACCCACACTCATTCAAAGAAGAGTTTAACAATGGCTTCTGTTGTGATATTCTTCTTGCAGGTTGCCATAATGGCCATCTTTGAGAATCTGTCAACGACCACGAAAACATAGTCATTTCCATGCTTAGTAGAAGGAAGGCCTGACATGTAATCCATGGAGATGGATTCCTAGGTCGACTAGGGGTAGGTAGCGGAGTATAGAGCCCTTGCTTCTTGATGATCAATTTGGCAATGGCACAAGCAGTGTAGGATCTGATGTATTTCCTGACATCCTGTCGAAGGTTCGACCAATAGAAATACTTCTGTAGTACTACCACTGCTTTCTCGACCCAAAAATGCCCAGTGACTCGACTGTAGTGCGCTTCCCATATCATCTTGGCACGCTCGCTTGAAGGAACACAAAGGTGTCCCAGGTGACATAATAGTGCATCTTGGAGGTGAAAATTTGGAACTCGCATACCCCCTAAGGGCGCCTTGTATGTGTAGTTGAATTCTAGATCGCTCTTGTAGAGAAGCAGCCAATCAGATGTCTCATGCCCACAAGAGTTGAGAACAGTGGTTATGGCCACGATTGGTGGTTGTTTGAGATATTCTGCAACATTATTGGTGCTACCCTTCTTGTACTTGATGTTCAAATGAAATTGTTGCAGATATGTGGACCACTTCTGATGGCGATCATTCTGCAACTTCCCTTGTGCCTATATGAACTGCAGGGGTTAGTGGTCTATGTGGATTATTGTCTCCTTCCAAAAAATGTAATGCTTCCATTGTCGACAAGCCTGCACAATGGAATACATTTCTTTGTCATAAGTGGGATACTTTCAAACTGTGTCAGACAATGTCTCACTGTGATATGCCACTGGATGCCCCTGTTGAGTAAGAACTGCCCCAATAACATAGTCAGAGGCATCTGTCTCGATCTCAAATGGTTGTTGCAAGTATGGTAATGTGAGCACTGGGGTAGAATAGAGGTGATGTTTCAATTCTACGAACGCCTTCTGTTGAGATTCCGACCAACATAATTTCGCTTTCACTCCCCCCTTGGTGACATGACTCAAGGGCCAAGTGATATGAGAGAATCCCAACACAAACCTGCGGTAGAAATTAGCAAGACCTAGAAAGCTGAGAATCTCTGTTAGGGTGGTTGGGGCTAACCAATCCCGAATGACTTGGATCTTGGCTAGATCCACATTAACCCCCCTTTCATCAATAATGTATCCCAGATATTGAACCTGGGTCATGCAAAAAGTGCACTTCTCCAAATGCGCACACAACTTGTGTTGTTGTATTGTTTGGAGGACTTCTCGGATGTGGTGGAGGTGCTCTTCCCAAGTCTGATTGAAGATCAGAATGTCATCCAAGTATACCACTAAAAATGAGTTGGTGAATGGATGCAAGATGTCATCCATCAACCTCATGAAGGTTGCGGGAGAATTTGTCAATCCGAAAGGCATGACGAGCCATTCGAAAATGCCCTCCTTGGCTTTGAAGGCAGTATTCCACACATCAAAGGGTTCAATTGGTACCTGGTGATACCTAGACTTCAAGTCGATCTTGCTGAAATATTTTACCCCTTTGATTTGGTCCAAAAGGTCATCAATTAGTGGGATCGGGTACCTATTTCGAACAGTGATCTTGTTCAACGCCCGATAATCAATACAGAGTCTCCAAGTCCCATCCTTCCTCTGTACCAACATGATTAGGCTCCCACAGGGCGATGAACTTGACCGGATGTGACATTTCTACACCAGCTCCTGAATCTGCCTCTTGATTTCATCATTCTCCAGAACAAAGCACCTATAGATTGGTTCATTGGGTAGTGGCGCACTTTGGGTCAGGTCAATGGGGTGCTTGACCTGACAGTGTAGAGAAACCCCTGTGGGTGAGTTGAATATGTCCCCATACTCCTCCACAACCTTGTCCATTTGTTGTTGTCGTGCAGAGGAGCCATGTCTGGAGGTCGTGGCCACAATCTTCTTCTTACCCAAGGGGGTGGATCATCAGGAAAAAAAATTTCCTAGTTTGGGAAATGAGCTTACTGCATTTTTTTGTAGTAACCAAATAGATAGTGAGAGGCGGTGGTACCTCTGGTATCCAATTTATTTCCCAAATTAACAATAACAGCGCGAGGCCGGGACTCATACACCACATGCCGCTTCCACAAGTATGGTTGGCCTAATAATACATCAAAAACATCAATAGGAGGAATGTCACACAATACTTCATCCGTGAAGTGCTTGATGCTATAGGGAAGGTGACACTCCTGGCTGACGCGGAGATCTCGTCCTTGGTGAACCCACCTGATGGTGTATGGTTGTGGTTGTGCTTTGATCAGTAAGCCCAATCGCTTCATGACATCTGCTGAAATGAGGTTATTTTGGCTCCCATTGTCGATAATGAACTGTAGCGGGGAACCCTGTACCCACATCTAGGAGTGGAAGAGACACTCTGCCTCCTCTGGATCTTCTGGTTCCCCCTTCTGGATCTTCGTAGTGGAAATAGTGGCGTTGGACTCCGCATCAATAATCTGCTTCCATTTTTCATTCACCTTGTCAGGTTCTGATTCAGAGTCGGAGCATGCATCTAATTCAGAAGCCCTCATCTCAGCCACCAGCGACTGCTTGGCCTGACACTCACTTGTGTTGTGAGTGGAGCTCTTATGGAGCTCACACCACTTTCCCGTGTCCTTCTTTGGCTTTGCGGTGTTGTTCTTTGCTTTTGTCTTTGGCAGGTTGCCTTGGGCCGCCATGCCTTGGCTTTGTCCTTTGTTCTGCAGTTTGGGGGCCCCTTTCCCTTACTTTTGATTTGCAGATCCAAAGTCTCACTTCTTCTATTTGAATTTCTGCTCAATCTTGGCAGCATACCGGTATGTCGTACCAGGCGAAGAGATGTCGAGGAACTCCATTTTCTCCTGAATGTATCTATGCAGACAATCACGATACTTTAGTACCAAAATTTTATCTGAATCTTTGATACCCAATGTTGTGCGTAGGGTATGGAACAGATTCGTTAGCTCATGCACATATTGATCCCTTTTTTGCTGCAGCGTGGTCCATTGTATGTACTTGTCCTCATAGCTCCCCACGAGATAGTATTGTTCCTTGATGGCATCTTGGATATAATTCCAAGTGGGTACAGCTAAGAACAGAGAGGGTTCTGTCTTGTCCTTTTTCTCATAGCAGGTTTCCCACCAGTCCTTGACATGGGGGGTAGCTTTGAGGAGTGCAAAAATAATCTTCTCCCAATCAGAAAATTCATGAACCGAGAAATATCCTTCTAATATATTCAACCATCTATCTACGGCATCTACATCTATTTTGACCCTCAAATATGGGAATGTCAAAGTTTACTTGTACCTTAAAGGGAGTCGCGCCTCAAGAGTGGCTGTTGGATGCAGATGCACCACCCGTGGGTAGTCGTTGAAGGATCTGGGCAAAGTTATCCATCATCGCGTTCCTTTGTTTTTCGAGGGACTCCTCGGGAAATATTTTGATAGGATCTCCTGCTCCCTCATCTTTCTTTTCGTCCCCCATGGGCGTCGATCAGGGTTTGCGAGGCTGATCTTGCAAAGGTTCCACCAGATCGAGTTCTAACTCCTTATACTCCAACCTCGTTGGGGACATGCAAAGAAGGATCGAGAAAAAGCAGACTGCTCTGATACCACTGATCTGGATTTATGTAGGAACGCAACAGAATACAAAAATAACCATAAACATAGAAATATAGCGGAAATAAGACTTCATTTCATTAATATCAAATCACAGAAATATTATTACAAACATGATGGAAATAAAATATCTAGGGTGCTGGTAGTGAATCTCTAAGAAGAGATGTGGTGGCTACAAACCTCTAAACTGTGTTGCAATGAGGCTCGATGGCCTATTTATTATGGAGAAACAATGGAGAACTCTAAACGTCCAAAAACCTAACCCTAGGAGATGAAGTGCCAAAACTATGGGCCCCGTTTAGGTAAATTGGTGTTTCAACTTCCTGGGGATGTAACTTCACCATACTATCTCTGTTGGGGCTTCAAAATGGCTCCAAAATTTCAGGACCCAAAAAACTGCTAAAAATAGTAAGTTGTGAAAAAATTGAAGGAGACAAAGGTGGGGCCCTAAGTGGAATAGGCGGGTGGCCACCAATATCCACATGGATCAGGTATCTGGTTGTTGATGGTGGACAACAGCCAGACACAAGAAATTTGAAATCGTCCACCTGGCAACTCCACAGTTTTCAATTGACCTAAAGACTCCACTAGTAGAAAAATATAGATTGGTTGTGAATATACAGTGAGCCCACTCTCTGAATGATCGACAAGATTGATCTAGGAATACAATGTAGGTATGCTCCAATGAATAGAGGTCACATTCCTAGATTCTCACACAAAATTCCTCAAGTAAATTGGCAAAGAAATCTTCCTATTTTTCAAGATGAGAATGTTTATGATGCTTCGTTACATCTCATTAAATTTCATATACATTCATGGATGTTGAAGGTCAAATGGCATGAGGACTACCTCATGAAGATGTTCATGGTAACATTAGAAGGGAAAGTGAGGGAATGGTATGAAGGTTTGAACCCTGGTAGTTTGTTTTCTTTAAAATATTTACACAAGGTGTTTTATGAGCATTATACAGAAAATTCTCCATGTTTATTATCAGCTAAAAATTGTTGTGATCAGTCTGAGGATCTCAATCGGTGCATGTGACTAATCGTGGAAAGAATATAACACATACCCAACATGAAGGACAAATCAAACCCAAGCAAAAACTCCAGCTGAAAGTGTTGATGCGTGGTTCAGTCTCTGCGGTGACTAGCCCATAAATGATGTTGTTGGCTGACTTCGGACTGCTGGATGGGTTTCTTCTACTGCTCAGAAAATTATAGGAATTTGGGAAGGTGATCCTTGCCCAAAACCTAGAAAAACCCAGAAAGGGTTTCTTCCAATTCCAATCTCCAAAATCTGACCCTCTTTCCCCTAGCCCCTTTAGCTATTGGCTGAGTAGGGACTGCATAAATGAGTTGAAATGCTGCTAAAAAAATTCTGGTATTTTAACCATGAACTCTACTAAACAAACCCAGAAAAACCCAAAAAGGGTTCGTCCTAGTTTTGACTTCGAAAAATTGGCCCTCTTAGTCTTGGCTCATCCAACTGTTGGGAGATTCAAAATCCTAGTTGGAACTACTGGTAGATGTCTCAAAAATGCTGCACAAATCCCTTGTAAGAGGTGGCTAGCTTCCCTTCCAAATCCTCTGGCTGAACTCCTCTTATCTCCCACACTTCTTGCACTTCCTCTCCACTGTACTATACAGTCTCTACTGCCTCTATGCAGTCCTGAAGGGACTACGCTCTCTGCTAACTCTATGCAGTCTTGCAGAGAATACACGTTGTTACTGCTATTGGTGTATTAATCCCTCACTAAATGGTGGAAATCCTCTCCTGAGCGGGGATTCAAAGTCCCCCAAGGACGAGGTTGGGATCTCTGCTCGAAGACACCTATGTGCTAAACAACACTACTTACTTGGCTAAACAGCTCAAGTGTGCTCTAGTAAAAATGACAAGAAGGAAATAGCTGAATGAATGAATGATCTCTATGGCTTCCTGTCATAGGTCGATTTTGGCATCATCCCCCAAGACCTGGTCAAACTGGACATCATCCCGAGGACCAATGAAATAAGGTCTATCATCCCCTTATATTACAGTTGCTACATGCCGTAAGTGAAGAAAATTTCATTCATGGCTTCTATTGTGAGATTTCCAAGGTTTGAAGTACATAACATATGTCCCTCTGACTCACCAATGCTCAGACCATCACTCACTTAACTGACTCTCTAACTTACTTACCAAATTCATCTATCACATAAATTGACTAACTCAACGCTTACTGAACTAATTGTCTCACTCTACATGCGGGAGGTAATTACATATTTTAACACCCTCGTCACTGGTTATTTGGGAGAAAATAAATACAAATAGGGAGAAACAAATGTCTATGCATGTCAATCCAAATATAATAAAGTAAAGAAATCCTCGAAAGGAAGGTTGAGCTCTCACCCATTGAAAGTTTCCAGATCGAAACCGATGATGTGTGCAACCTGAGCAAGTGCATTTCGTAAGATTACTAACGATTCTTTTAATTTTACGTGTGTGTCTTTGCAAGGATGTACTATTACTTTCCTTTCAAAGGCTCGCTTTATTTTCCATTTTATGAAAGAACCATTATACACTTTGCAATTGAATACATCACAGGGCTAAATTACTTGGTTATCTCGAAAGTGTGTGTCTCTCTCTTATGCCGTTCATTGCAGCCAAGGAAAATCCTTGAGATAATGGAAATCAACCATAATTTCAGGTTGGGGCTCCTACTCCAAATAGTGTGAGGTCTAATTGGGACTTCATAATGGGGAGACCCCCTAACTTTTTGCGACTTTTAGCACCCTCAATGGTTTTGGCACTAAAAGGAGGGTTTCCCTTTTATGGCTGACATATCACCACATTCTAATAAATAACCTTCCATGCAAGGAAATAACTGTGTAAGCCCAATTCCAAATCATATTTATGAGAAAGAAGAGTCCTCCCATTAAGGTATGAAAATATATTTTGAAGTAACTTATGATGAACTCTAGACACTTCGAACTATCTCTCATCAATTTTCTAGAGCTATTAAATTACTTCCTGCCACATTCTTTCTTCCTCACAGGAAAAATAAAATAAAATTGATCATGGTGTGTTGGTTTATTCCATGGAATAGTTAGTTAATGCAACCCTTTAATTTTTAGATGAAACTTTTGAAGGGGATCTTCCACCACATGTTGGGGAAAATCTGGATGGAGACAGGGAATATTTTCATTTTTTCTTATGAAGAACAATCGAGGGAAGAAAAAAAAAATAGAATAATAATAAATATTTGAACGATGAAGGAAAAGACTCTTAAAATTTAGAGAGTGAGGAGGAGGAGGAGAACAAAGACATGGCCGATGACCAATTCAATTGGATGGCCCAAGGACTTCTTGCTCTTCCAGAAAATGTTCATTGCTTACCCAAACACCTAGAAAAGCTACTTACAAAGTATGACCCTCATAAGAAAGCGAAGACCGAGGACCACATCGATGACTTCTACTTGCATCTTCTAATGTTAGAGGTATTTTAGAGAATACATAGTGTTTTTTATATTAATAAATGAAGGATAAAGTTACAACCATTTATAGATTCTTGAATTTGGAGATGTCTCCCCCATTATCTTTTCCTTCCTTGCCACAAAGAAAACCTTCAACCTCAACCCTAATGCATCAATGGACGATGATTCCTTAAGCTCAAAGTAGGAGCATGAGGGAACTAAAAATATCCAAAAGCCAACCTAGACTCTATATCAAGCAGTAGATTTATAGAATAAAAGCGATAGTTTAGGATTTACCAATCTAGGACTTGGATCCACATATGGAGGATAAGCTCTAGGGATAAGAAATAAGACCTCTAGAGTAGGAATTCAAGATCTCTATCAAATGTAAATGGTTAAAACCACCTTAGAAGCTTCTTGAATGAGAAGATTCATAAATATTTTTATTTTTCCTATAATTCTAAAACCATCATACCTATAGTGAAGGGAAACATGTGTTGGTCAGTGCAGATTCTCAGTTATGAAAATTTCAACCATTGCAGGTGGATTGGAGTGCAAGGTGCTTTCAGGCCAAAAACATAGTTTTTGAGCTAATTGACCGTGCATTAGGGGAAATTTGACGTCTAAAATGGGTCTCCTAAGAAAAATGTACAACCAAAATAAACTTTATAAGAACCAATAGGATCCAATATGATGATGTCAACCATGGGGGATGATTCACCATTTTTGGAGTAAAAAGGTAAAATGATAAAAAATAATAATAATAAAATAATAAAACTACTTTTTCAACTTGTATTTGAACTTATCTCCCTAAGGTTTTACTCAAATTTCAAGCGGGACTACTCGTTGGATGCAAAATGTAAGTCCTCATCTAAGGAGTACCCATGTTACATACTTTTGATGGACCCTACTGCAAGAAAAATGAGAAATACATGAATAATCGTGATTGCAATAATGTTTTTCATGTATTTCTAATTTTTAGTGTGGCAGAGTCCATCAAAAGTATGGAATATGGGTACTCCTTGGATGAGGAATTAAATTTTGCACCCAACAAGTATTCCAGCTCGAAATTTGAATAAAACCTTAGGGAGATAAGTTCAAAATACGAGTTGAAAAGGTAATTTTTTCTTTTTTCCCTCTAAAATTTGATGATGTAATAAAATATTATTTTATTATTTCCACCATTATTTTCCTTAGATGGCCCATTTTAGACCTCAAAATTCCCCTAATGGAAACGTAAATTTTTTGGAGAGACGATGTTTAGGAATTTGTAAAGGGATGATTGAAAAGTGTCAATGATGTTGATTGATCTTGTTTTCAAGCAATTCGATGGGATGGGAAAAAATGACCTGTAATAGATTGCCCCCTAAAGTAATAAGTCAGAAGAAGTGGTTGAGGACTGAAGTGCTTTACCTTATGACAAGTCCGGATCAAGAATAGATTGGTTGAGATCATGATATGCTACAATACATATTATCATCATGATATCATTACTAAGGTAGGCATACCCATACTCATCATATAAGCCAATATACATGTATAATGATCAAGAAGTCTCGCCCATTAATGATAGAATGTGGACCCATGCTTGGATGACTTTTTCAATGATCATAGCCATCATACTTTTTGATCTTCTATGAGCCCTGAAATCACAACCCGAATGGACGGAAATAGATATGGGGCCTTCTACCTCATCACTCGATAGTACGAGTCTATCCATGTGAATAAATGAACTGGAGATAAACATGGTAGACACCATCTGATTATCGGTCAATGATGTTAGTCGTTAACAGACACGAGATGGACCATCGATAATGATAATGGCCATCAAAGTACAATTGTACAATCCATGAGGTGTGAATGAATGAGTTGAAGTCAAACACCACAAAGAATCTATCGGTAGAAAGCTAATGATGAAAAATTGTCGTTGAAAGAAAGGAAATTTTCCATTGAGCTATGCAAACTCCAAGGAATTGAAGGTGATGCTATATCTTTCCTGAACTGCAACAAGTTTAATGGTTGGAGTGTAAAAACAAAATTAACTCATTTACACTTTGGAATTAAATTTCCCATTACAGATTCTCCAAAAAATTTCTAACATATATCTCTTATTTTCTTCTGAATTGAGAAAACTAAGTACATACATCCATAGATAATAATAAATCTAATTCATCTTCTATCATTAATAAAATTACTAAAATTTGGATGAGTTTCAATTTTTTTAAAAGGAATCCAAGATCCCTATTATTCTCCAGAAAGTTTTAGCTTTCTTCATATTGTTTCCTCCTATAAATGTAATCTATTTTTTAAACTTAATAAAAAACCTACTTCCATATATATCCACAAAAGCAGATAAGAGTTCTTATTTTTTTTCTAACAGCATTCTTATCCAAACTTTATGATCTTTAAACTAAACAAAAATAATTTACTAATAAAGTAAATGAATCTAGTTCCTTCCACATTTCATTTGTTTTTTCCAATTTCAAGAATAAGATGCTCGTGCATCAAACTCCTGAGAAAAAAAATTGTCCACGATCTCTTGAACATTTTTGAAATGATTGGAAATCTCTACAATAGTCATCCAAGTAGCATCCTCCAATGGTTGATTTCTCCACTTCACCAAATACTTAAAATACTCTTTCCTCTAGTTTTTTTTCTCCACTTTTTGATATAATAGACCTTCAATTTCCTTTTGATTTTCTTTGGGAAACTGCTGCTTCCATTCAACGATATGATCTACTTCACTAGAAGACTCACCATCTAAAACTTTTCTTGTTCCTTGAAATAAATACAAATAAAAAACATTAAAAATTGTTGAAATACCAACATTTCTTGGAAGCTTCATGTCATAAGCATTTGAGGAAAATTTCCTTAAAATTTTACAGGGTCTGATCTTCTTGAGTTTTAACTTATTATAAGTTCCTTTAGGAAATATTTCTTTCCCCAAATGTACCATCTCTAAATCACCAATATCAAAGTTAAGTTTCCTTCTCTCTGAATCAACCCTTTTCTTGTATTTTTTTTTTCTTTCATGTAGTTGTTGCTTAACTCTTTCTTGCAATTCTTGCATGCTCACTGCAAATTCTTCACCTTCATCACTTCTATATCTAGTTTTCCCAAATTTCTCAATTCATATACTCGCCTTGGATGCATTCCACACAATATATGGAAGGGACTCATACCTTTACTTTTGTTGGGTGTATCATTGTATAAAAATTTAGCCTAAGCAAGAACCTGATCCCATTGTTTGGGAGTTTCACTTACCAAGCTTCTTAGTATATTTCCAAAGCTCCTATTCACACATTTTGTTTTCCTATTAGTTTGTGGGTGATAAGGTGAGATAAAGGTAAGTTTATTACCCATATTATTCCATAAATTTCTCCAAAAATGACCAACAATCCTTGTGCCCTTATCAAATACAATGCTTCTAAGAAATCCATGCAACCTTGTGACCTCTTTAAAGAACAAATGGAAACATTTGTGGCATCACTAGTTTTTCTACAGGGTATAAAATGTTCCATTTTAGAGAATCTATCAACCACAACATAGATAGAGTCATTACCTTTTTGAATCATTGGAAATCCCAATATAAATTCCATGCCCACATAATCCCATGACCTAGTAGGAATCAATAAGGACTGATATAAACCTTTATTTTGACTCCTTCCCCTCACATACTGGAAAATCCTAACATCAGCATGTATGCATGGCCAAAAATAAAAAGAATTCAATTGAGCAAAAGTTTTATCTTTCCCAAAATGTCCTAATAATCCCCCTCTATGCTTTTCCCTGATAATATTTTTCTCATAGAAAATTTGGGTATGCAGAATCTGCTATCTTTGAATAAAAATCCTTCCTGTGACATAAATCTCAACCATGGATTTTTATCACCACTAACCTTATAAGTAGCGCATGCATCTTTAAAAATCAAAATCCTCCTTACACATCTCTTTCATTTCATCAAATCCTAAAGTGTTGATTTGAAACTCATGAAAAATAAAATTTATTCTAGTTAATGCATCAACAAACTTATTTGATTTACCACTTGTATGCTTGACGAAAATCGTGAAATTTTGCAAGAACTCCACCCATTTAGCATGCCACTGAATAAATTTGGCCTAGTTGTTGATAAATTGTAGTGCATGGTTATGAGTATAAAGAAAAAACTCTTCGAGCATAAGATAATGCCTCCATTTTTTCTAAAGCTTGAACTATAACATAAAACTCTTTATCAAAAGAGGAATACTTATGCCTTGCTTCATTTAATTTTTCATTGAAATATGAAATTTTCCTTTCTTATTGACTTAGGATAGCTCCAATAGAATCTCCACTTTCATCTGTCTGAACTTGAAAAAAATTGTTAAAATATGGTAACGCTAATACAAGTTGTTCGGTTATCCTTTGCTTTAGTATTTTTAAATTTCTATCAGCTGCTACAATCCATTTAAATGGATGTTTATTCTCCTTGACTGTGTCAATACTGGGTGCACACAAACTACTGAAATCATTTATAAAATTTTGGTAGAAACTTGAAAGACCATGAAAGTTTCTTACCTCAAACACATTCCTTGGAATAGGTCAGTTAATGATTGGCTTCACTTTATCTAGATCCATCTTCAATCCTTCTTTCGAAATCACAAATCCCAAGTACACCAACTCATTATTCATGAAACTACATTTCTTTAAATTTATGAGCAATTTCTCTTGCTGCAAGGTGTTCAAAAAGAATTTGAGATGCTTAATATGCTAGACTTATTTTGTTTGGATATGCACTAAAATTTCATCCACATAAATAATAATAAAATTACCTGTAAATTATTTCAAGACTTCATTCATTAATATCATAAATGTGTAAGGTGCCTTGGTAAGGCAAAAAGGAATTACCAACCACTCATACAACCCATTGTTTGTTTTAAAAATGGTTTTCCATTCACCCCCCTCTCTAATTATAATATGGTGATACCCACTCTTGAGATCAACTTTAGAAAAATACTTAGCACCACTCAAACAAGCAATCAAATATTTAATGAAGGGAAGTGTAAATCTATACCTGATTGTAAGTCTATTGATGGCCCTTGAATCAATACACATTCTCCATCCACCATATTTTTTTGGGCTGAGAAAAGTCGGAACAACACATCAACTTAAGCTCTCCTTTATTAATCCTTTGTCCAACAACTACTACACTTGTTTCTTTATCTCTTCATTTTCTTCTGGATTCATGCGGTATATTGTTTTATTCAGGAGACTTTCCCCTAGAATTAGATCTATATGATGACTAATGCTTCTAAAAGGAGGAAACTTATTTGGAAACTCATCAATAATTATATATTCAAACTCATTCAACACAACCTTCACTTCTTCAGGAAAATAATTTAAGCCTGTGCTAGTAAGAATTACCTTGGCCTTACCAATCAAAGAAAAATGAAATTCTTCTTTCTTTTTGAGCTCTTGCAGTAGTTCCTTCCCATCCATAAGTAGCACACTAGGACCAAATTCCTCTTTTGGATCCTTATCCTCTAAAGGTACTTCCAAATGTTTTAGCCATTTTCTCAAGAGTGTAGGTGTTTCACTTGGAATTATATCACATAATACATCATCCTTGTAATTACCAATTTGGAACACCACTTTACATTGTTCATTCATTACTATTTGATGGCTTTTATGCACCCAAGACATGTTGTAATGTGTGATATGTGTTATTCTCTGCATCCCAAACTTCTCTACCATTTCTGTGGAGACCAAGTTATCTATGCTACCACTCTCAATCATCCCTTTGCAACGCTTGCCTCCTGATTTGCATGTGGTTATGAATACTATTTTTCTTTTTGTTGTTTCCTTAACTTCCTTTTCATACTTAATCAAGATTCTCTTCTGTTAGCCACCTATGAAATTTGTTATACCAAAGGGTGGCTAAATCATTTTTGGAGCCTTCAAGGAACACATTTTATTGCAAAAAAAAAAAAAAGTGTTGGCTCTTGAAGACTCTTGAAGGCCTCATGCCTCTGTCCAAATCTTCACTATTGTGCCTATTTCACACTTAGAAATCCTGCTGATTTCCAAGACAAAATACTGCTGCAAACTGCATTTTCCCCTTCCTTCAAATTCCAAAACTAACCTCATCTTTTCCCCTTCATTTCCCATGAAATTCTTCATTCTCATTTTCTCCCCCTTTTTTCCCATCAACACCCCCTTTGGTCAAGTTTAACGCTCTTTCTTTGCCTTATCGAAACCCTCACAACCCTTGAAAAACATCAAAAATTGCCTAAAAATCACATTTTTTATATTATAGACTTAAGCCCCCTTGGGCTAAGTCTTTAACCCTTCCCCTCCATACGCCCTAGTGCTAGAACCAGGTGCTAAGTCTTTAAGTGCTTATCGCATTGCAAAGAGTCGAGTGTGCAAATATTTTGCCGTGTTAGAAGCTCCGATGCCGATCAGCCCCGCACCTTATAAACCCCCCGGTCGTATTGTTTCCCATATAGACCATGGCCCCAAAGTTGGGTGCCAAGCCACATCATGAACATAAAACCCTCCCGACCACAAACCTTTGTTTGTGATTAATTTTTTGGGTTTCAAATGTTTTTGTCATTTTATTAAAGAAAAACCGGGCGGAATTCATTGCACCACTTTTATGACCAAGGCGGTTTTTTCCATTTGGTAGTGATGCCATTCAACAGCCGACACGTGGCTTTGAGCCATTCCGAAATACCACCCTCATCATGCATTAAAGTTCAGATATCGGCCCAGCAAGAAATTGACATGCACCGTCTGATCTGATCGGACGGTGATCGTGCCCTCAAGAAGCCCATGCGATAAGCGAAGGTACGACACGGTCATCATGCGATCTCCACTGTTGATCTTGTGGGCCAGTCTCATCCAACCGCCCATGATCATCCCAAACCCCAAATGCCATTTTTAACCATTTTTTTGCCGAAACACAGCTTTTTAGCCCATTTTCTCTGTTTTTCCAAATAAAATGACTCTGTCGTTATGACTATTCGCCCTCGCTTCCGACCGTCGATCTCTGCGCGATCGACGATTCCAATTTAATTTCCTCCTCCACTCTCCTATGACCACCTCTAATCAATCTCGACCATTGGATGATGCCATCCAACGGCCATGCTCTCTCCACGTGCCTTCTGAAGCAGCAAACCTATATATATGCAGGATTTTATAATGTTGTTCGTATTTTGCAGGGTTTAAATGGTTTTTTCTGCTATACTGAAGAAATTTCAAAGGCTGAGGGTGACGATCCTCCCTCCTTCAATTCATTAGAGGGAATCATTCGCAGGATTCAAATCCATGTTTCATTAATGATTCATGAGGCATTGATGCCACACGCCCCCTACACAGCCATGCACACCAAAAAACACAGTGAATCAGGCACAAATCAAAGAGTATCAGTGTCGAAGATAGCAATATACTAGAATAGAATATTAAAGACAGATTTATGAGGATTACGGCCAAAATTTGATTATCAAAAGCCTAATCCTCCCAATTATGACATAGTTAAACGGAAATCAAAAAATTTTATCAAACAGGAAAGCCTCCACCACCACATCTGAGGAAAATTGATTTCTCCCAGCTACCACAGTGCCACCTATGCCTCAAAGTATTTAAACAGAGGCCGAAGTTATTGATCGAGATCAGGTATTTTCCTCAGCGCAGCCAGAGAGTAAATTCTCCAAACAAACTTAATGACAAAAATATCAGCAGAGTTACTTTGACACCACACAGAGCCTCAAAAGTCAATAAGAGCTCCCACCGAGCTTAAATATTAATGTAAATCATTTAATGCAGAGGACACCTATGTAAGCTTCTTCATCGAGCCCCCCAAAGGCCGAGAGGCCATTAAGTCTGTATTAATTATCCTTGGTGATCCTTTTATCAGATCTCACCTCCTCATTCTTCTATAAATACTATTGGAGAAGATGAGAGAGGGGTTGGTTGATCACTAGTTGTAATACTGAAACTCTCTGAAATAATACATAGTCTATTGAAGTTGAAGAACCAATTGAAGTCTTGGAAGCCATAATGATGTTGTTGCATGCTTTTTTTTGAGAAGGCTCTATCATTGGATCCATGAGCTTGGCTGTTGGTGAAGTATTCTAAACTATTCATGTTTTCTCCTGTTTTCATTTTTTTCCATAATTTCTTACTACAGTAGGTTGAAAGTTTTAGGCTAAGAAATGACTCCTGGAAGCACCTTAGACCTGTTCATCCTTCACTGTTTCATGTTTTCTTCTGCTAAGTTATTCTAGAGTCTTTAATCTCTCTCTTTAGTCCTCATGCTTGTTTATCTCTCTGATAGTTCGAATAAGATGGTTTCAGCATGATTTATGGTTCTCCCTGCTTGTCTGCTGCCACTTAAAGGCTGTTATTGAAGTCTCCCTTTGAAGTATTTCTGTTTATAGTAAGCCAAGGAGATCTATTCTGATCTTGCCCTTTGTCCTTCCTTAAACATTTGCCTTAAAGGTCTTTGTAGTTGTAATCATAGATGTCTTAGGTGTTCCCTCTTCTATGACTGCAATTATGAGTGAATATTTTATGTTTTATAAGTGCTTTGAAACAAAATCTTTGAGGAAATAGGGTGTTCCCCGAATATTAGATTTAATTTTAAAATTTGTTTTGAAATCATTATTTTCTTAGAGGTGTGATTTGTAGAATTCATGGTTAGCCCTGTCTATCAAATAGATCTTTATTGTTCAAATTGTGTTTTCAATTTCCCGTTGTTGAGAATTAAACTTCTCTTTCCAAATCATTGATGTCCATCTCATTCAAAAAACCAAAGGATCCTGTGGCCAAGTTATATTTTCCCTCTGATATCCCATATCCATTGATAAGTTTGTCATGACCTCTTTTTGACTCCATTGCCCAATGAAGCTACTACTTCCTCTTTCTACCTACCTTTCCTAGACCTTTCATATTCTGCTATATCAATTCAACCAAACAAACAATCAAACACCTACACTTAATAACTGGTCTAAAACCAATACTCTAAGCACACAAGATAAACCTTTGCAAACTAAAATTTGAGAGATCCCTCTCTGAGAACAGGAGGACTAGATCCTGTAACTCTAAATATTGGTTTTGATGTTGCCTTGTCTTTTGATTTGCCAAACTATCAAAACATGGGACACCAACATAATGGCGATCACGGTGGGACCCCCTAAGTAAAATCTTCAAAATTAAAACACTCACTATCCAGTATAACATAAGTAACCTTCTTCAAGCACTACCCAACATAATGGTAATCATGATAGGACTTATTTTGAATCAGTGACAAACTAAGTAATCCCTTAAGATTCTGATAGAACCTTATCAAACCTTGAAGGAATCAGTTACCAAGCCATAAGAGTGAGCTCTATATAATCAAACACCTTAGCTAAGTGTTAAATCGGATTTAGGACACTCTCATAACCTATAAGACTGAAATAACTCAGAAAAACCCAAAACATTTCAGTTTGGCTTCATAATAAACATGTTGGTGGAACCATCCAATATTTTACCTTCATAAAAGCTAAATAGTTTCCACCTGGCGACTCCATTAGCCCTAGTAGGCCTATTACTCATCTAGGTCCCCAAATATCTTTAGGACTGTGTTAACCAGCCTTGAAGAAGTTTAGAAGCCTAGTCCCGTACTAGATAAAACATATTGAGAGTTGAAGCTCCAAAAAGCAGTCCTTAAAAACCTCAACCTCTCTCATTTTTGAAAAACAGTCTGGCTTCACAAAGGATCAATACTAGATCCCATCCAGACCCAAATCCTCCTTTAGTCGTTGACAATCTTGAGAGAATTCTGTGGCAGAGTTCTAACTCTGGAAAATAAGCTATTAATAGGAGCCTCTTAAGAACAAATTCTGTCCTTGAAAACCTTGTTGTCTTAGAGGATTCACACTTTGATTTACATCATACAAAGAACATCTTTAGAACTAGATCTCAAGGTGATTTAAACCAAACTAATCTTGACATTGCAGATTTGCAACAAAGCTTCAATAGGGAAGCCTCACCTTCCACTCCTCCTGACTCCCAGCTTCTTCATCACTTTAGCCTTTTCCATAACAAGTCTGCTCAAAATCAGTTTGCTGGCCCAAGTGTTTCTTCCACTCCAATCCACACTACCATTGTGCAAAACACACCTATTCAGCCCACTTTCACTCTTGTAAATCCACCCTTATTTCCAATTGTTATCACTCAGGTTTTCCTTTAAGTTGTGGAAAAGGAAAGTATACCCGAGGTAACCACAAACCAACCTTCAGATGCAGAATCTAGCCAATCTGCATCTAGAGAGGGCTCTCTCTTTATAATTTATCTTTGTTCTTAGAAAGTTTTAGGCTAGTTATAAGTCCAAGAGTTTTGATTTTGTTTGAATGGTGGAATCTACAAACTAAGGGCAAGGTTGAAATTTTTCAGTCCATTGGGCTATGGAGTCAAAGGATGGCTTTACTGGATTTCTATTCTACACACAAGATGGCTTTACAGGGCAAGGTAGCTAGACAGAGAACAATCCTTAAAATTTAAAGTGGATGGGATGATTAAGTGTTGAAAGGTACTAAGAATCTTGCACCATAAATTCAAAAGAAAGAAATGAAATGATTACAAACAAAGAGCAATGAAGAATTCTTTATTATAATAATCGTGAATGTTTAAATTAGCAAAGCAAGAGCATTTAAGAAATCGTGCTTGTAACCAATTTAGAGGAAAAATTAAAAATAATCACATCTCGAAATCGCAGTACAATTAAGTAAATTCGCTCCTAACTTTTATGTAAATTATTCGTAAATGAACACAATGATATTATTAATGATATAAAACTTAAAACATAGGATAGAAAAACTTATTGAACTGCAATCCGACACATGAATCCTGCAACAAGTCCTGAGCTTCAAATTGTCATCCAGTAAGCCACAAATAAATTTCTCCAAAACACTTTTATTCCAAAAATCTCAATGTCACAGCAAAGTAATAGAATCCACCCTCAATACTCTCTTTGAGGGTTTATTTATACAAAAAATAATTGAAACTATCTCACACTAACGTAGCCCTTAATTTAGGGTGACTAATAAATAATTTACAATAAAAAAGGAGACAGATGGTCTCGTAGATAGAATAAAATGTAACTGTCGGTGTGTTGTTTCCTCATTTGGCGGATGTGCTGGAGGTAAGTGCTGAAATAGGGCTCGATGTTGTCCCTTGGAGTAATTTCTTTGCTTGTTTGATACTCTTTGTCTTTTACGGGTACTCTTTAACCTGTGTAACTGATATTCTTTCATCTGTGCTCATTTTTATCCTTTACGCAATAGTAAAAAGATAAAATTCTCATCCTGAAGATAAATTTCATAAAATTTCCAATAAGTCATTCCACCATTGATCTTCTGCTAATATGGTCCTTTTGAGTTTTCTCAATGTCTCGTCGGCCTCTGTGAGTTTGTAAAAGGTGGGCTGATCAGGGAATAAATACGTTATTTCATGTTCAAGATGAAATAAACTCTTCAATCTGTCATAGAGATTTCTTCCTGTTGGCAACGTTGCTTCTGGCAAACTGATAGAACAAGCAGTTGTATTTTTAGCATGGATGTTTATTTTCTTAACATAGGTTTCCAGGTCCATTATTTGGTCCTCTGAGAGCATAGGACTGGGTAACCCACTGTCCAACAAAACTTTAAATTTTCCTCTGAAAGTATTAATATCAGCCAAAATATCTGAGCACTTCCTTTCTAAATTCTGCATAAAAGTTCTTTTGATGAAAACTCTTTTTATCTCCAAAATAGTGTCGGTCCTGTCCTCAATTCCTAATTTTGCAAGCTGTTGCTTAGTCCGGGTGTTCAAAAACTGTATAAGTTGATTGGCCTGCTCAGGTCTGCCCCTTAATTCATCTCTTGTTTTATTTATTTCTTCCTGAGCTACTTTGACCAAATCATTTTGTTCAAAAATTGCTTGAACAGAGGGCCAAATACTTTTTATTAACTCAATTATATTACCCCAAAGAATTTCATTTATTTCCCTCAAAGGCTTTTCTAATGAAAGATCTTTTTCTAAAGCCTTAACCAATCTTTCTAACCTTTTTATTTCCCTGGTATTATCAGCAACAGTCTTTTTAGAAGTGTCATATTGCTGCTCCAAATTTACTAACTGCAATTTTGTGGTTTGAAGTTCTGTGACCCTTAGTTGTAAACTTTCCATTTGTTTTATCAATTCATCAGAACTCAGACCAAAAGTTTTTACCTGCGCTGGCTGTGTTTGTTGATCTGCTATTGTAGTACCTGTGGTTGTAGTAGCTTCTGTGATGGGTGCCTGCCTGATAGCTTCCTTTTCCTGTAAAGCTTGTTCCAATTCTTTCTCTGTTTCACCCAGTTTCTCAGTTATTTTTAAGAGCAACTCCATTATCTCTTCCTGTGAATTTCCCTTCAAAACTTCTTGGGTCTGGGGATGCCTTGAGGCTGGCAATTTCAGTTGCTTTCTCAGTGCAGCTATGTCATCATCTTTCTTCTTAATTAGTGCCTCAATGCTTTTGATATCTTTGGGGTTGTGACCCAAGCTGATGATTATGTCTTCCAGAGACTTTATTCTGTTATCTTTGGCCTGAGAAGAGGCCTTCTCAATTTTCAATTGGGTGCTTGTGTTATTTAAAGAATCTTGCAGCCTTAGGGCTGCCATGGCCTTATCAGTAAGAGTGGAATAGACCATTTCCCCAGTTTGTTTATGCAGCTCTATCTGGTCCAAAGGATGAATGTCCTTTGCCAGGACCTCAAAATTTGTTCTAATATAATCAGCTGCTGTCATAGGTTTTGGCACCTTGGACTTGAAGTGGCTCATTATCATTTTGCCTTGTGAAATGTCAAATGCTGACATTAACCTTTCCTGATTATGTGGAGCCATTTTCAGATATTGATCATATACTTTCATTCTCAATGGATCATTCTTTGCCTTTATATTAATGAAAGTTCTTTTTATATCCCCTGTATCTGTTTTAGGTGGCCTAAAAGAAGATACTTCAGTACTCAACTGCTTTTGCAAAGCTTTTCCTTTCTGGCCTGTGTTTGTTTCACTAACTGTGCCAGTTAGTTGACTGTCTTCCCTTCCATCATCAAATATTTCATCAATGATTTCCACATCTGGAAGTGGATCTGGTTTCTGTTTTTTGGCTTGATGTATTTTTGAGGATTCTTTGGGAGCAGTAGTATCTGGAACCTGCCTTTTCTTGCTCATTTCTACATTGGATGGAGTTTGTAATCCTGAAACTTCAGGATGATTTACTTGAATGGGAGAAACTTGTGTTTGATCAGGTGCTCTGGATGTTTGAGGTTTCTCTGCCATGACTAAAGTTTCAATGACCTGTATTTCAGGTTCCTTTCCTTTGCCTTTTGACTCTGCTGCAACTGATGAACTGCCTTCCTGTAATCTCTGCTGTAGATTTGCTGCTGAAGAAGTGCCTATGTGAGGTACCTGCACTTGACCATAAGATTCTAGGTCATACTTCTTCTCAAGATCTTTCATAATTTTGTTCATTTTGTCTTCTTCACTTTCTTCTTCAACTAGTGTTTCTTCCACCCATTCATCTTGATTTGCATATTGTTCTATTTCAGGAATCTTGTGGTGTATGTAAGGGGATGATTTGTTCTTTATTCTCTTTTCACAGATAAAACCAAATGGATCATAAGGAACCCAACGGAAACTTCTTTGGAACTTGCAATGGTTTTGTAGTATAACTTCTGCTTTTCGCTCAGCATCCCTAGAGTTGCATATGTAGGGACCTAATTGACTTTTAATCCTGAGTTGGGCTTTCTTTTTCACACTACAAAAATGAATCATATCTGAATTATTCATTTGCCTGAAATATTCCAAGGCAAAAAGTCTCATGGGCACATATCTTGGCAACTTGAATGGATGCAATTCACATCCATAGATTCTGATGACTGAATGGTTTTGATATAAATACCAATCTCCAACTTTATATGTCCTTGAAAGCTGCAAGGTCTTCTTGATTTCATTACTGAGCCTTGGAAGAGGAATTCCTGTCAACAAGGTAGTTGCAAGATATACAAAAAGATCGATGAACTCAGTATAGGAATAGGGAGAATCATAGGAAGAATGAATTATGGGAGACCAAAATATAACTGACCTAGGGTTTCCCTTGGCATCAAGCTTTTTAACAGGGAAAGGGAACTTCTCTAATTGATAAAAGATAATGAGATGATAAATAACTGAGGAATATTTAAAAACTTTCTCATCATCTAGTCTCATGAACTGGTCATGGATCTTATTGGCTATGAAAGAGGCAAAGTCATATTTAACTTCAGGAGGTTGCCCAGGAGTAAAGATAGACAGCAAAACTAGGGTTATTTCATCAACATATTCACTTGTATTGAAACCCAAGACAAAAGATATCATATTTAGGATGAGCCTTCCCAACTTAGTGAAATAATAAAAACCATAGGGAGGAGGGCCCTTAGGTTGGTGTTCGGGCAACATGAAATTCTGGCAAATGGACTTCAATTTTTCTGGGGTCAATTGATTAGACTTTTCAATCAGTTCTTCCATAGACAAAGGTGCTAGCTCTTGATCTGGTTCAAAATGTAGCATTGCATTGATAGCTTGGGGAGTAATGGGGAAAATAACACTCTGGTCAGGGGATATTACAGCTCTTTGAGTGGGATCATAGTTAGAATGGCAATAGTGGATAATTTCTGGGAAAGTAATGACTGAGGGGATGAGATATCTCAGGAGATTGGATTCCCACAACCCAATGACATCTTGCCCCTTCGAATAATCGTCTCTGCAGCGACAATAACTCAGAAGGGGGCTTTCATCAAAATGCAAGTCTTTAATCTGAAAATCTTTATCCACTAAGGGAAAATATTCTAACTCTCTGTGGGGGGCATTCAGTGGAGTCACATTCAGGGCTGCCGAAGCTTCCATTTTGGTTCTTGTGTATTCAAAATGGAAGTTTCTGGGTTTTCTTTACAAGTCGGGGCGTGATTTTAGTTTAAATGAAGGAAATTAGCACAATTGCAGTTTCAAGGGAACAATTCACAGTTATAAACCTCAGGGAAAGATCTTAGCGATAAGATTTAATCACTAATCTAGTGGAAAACAAGGAAAACAGAGTTTCTTTTGAAGTTCGGAGCGCAATAGAATAAATACCTGTTCTTGGAGGCAAACTGGGTTTTAACAGGTATCAGGCAGTGGCAAGAAGATGCTCCCACACTGGTCCGGTAGAATTCTGGAGCGAAATCGGATAGAACAGTGGATTTCAATGAAAATTTGAATTTCATAGCGGAAGGCGCAGTCACTTTCGAATAACGAAAATGACATAAAAAACACGAAAATTTGTTTTATTTCCAAAGTCAAAAAGGGTTTTTTATTTTTTCGAGGAATGACGTCATGTCAGTACGGGCTGACGTGTGGCAGGGGCCGGGCGGTAAGTGGTAATCTCCGCACCGCTTATGAACAAGAGTGGTATGAAACGAGAGGGCAGCGATTCCATTGGAGCATTGACACGTGGACGGAGGGCGGTTCCAAAACCACCGTGCCCCCGCGGGTTATTGTTCGGGTATTGGATGGCTATTGGAATGAATGCTAGCCGTAGATCTCGTAGCGGGAGATCGGACGGTGGGAAGGGACGGGGAGATGGTGGGGTAGTTATCACGCGGGCCCGACATAATTAGTGATTAATTAATCATTCCGGGTGGCACATAATTGGTGGAGAAAAGGTTATTAATTAGTCCTGATAACTAATTAATCCCGTAGTTATAAAGGGTCGGGGTAAGGAACTTTGCGCGCGGGTCTTCATTACGGTTAAAGTGTCAGGTGGGATGCCAGGTGGATGAGCCACGGTGGCATGGGGTTTTTCCGAAGTTTTTAGTTTGAATTAAAACTTTGGCTTTATTTATATTTTTGTGTTAAACATATATATCATATGTTTAAAGCTTTTCTCATATATGTTTTTATTATATGATAAATTAACCGATATAATTAACTTATCATAAGGGCGGAAATATTACATAATGATATATTTTAACCAAAGGGCGCAAAATGTGGGTTTTCAATGAATAATTGGGAAATAAATACTTTGGTTAAAATCATAATAGAGGGGTTTTTGGGATATTAATTTAAAAGGAGTTATATACTTAGGATAAAGGATTTTCACTAGGGATTTAATAACTAGAGTTAAACATTAAATGACAAAGGGACAAGGGAACTCAAAATACTTTGCACATCTAAGAAAGTGACAATTTCTGAAGTAAATTACAATATATCATCTTCAACACTTAAACTTAGAATAGTAAGTTATTTTGAGGGATTTTTATGGAAGTTTGCATGATTTTCCTAAGAAAAATGGGATTTTACTTAGGAAAAGATTGAAAGTGAATGATAATGGATAACTTCAAGTACTTAGGTCTTTTTGATCATCAGGCCGAGGGTCCGGTCCCTCCAAAAGTCAAGGAAATGCCTTGAGCCCCTTTGACCTCCAAATACCTTAGCACTTTGGGGAAATTAGTAAAACTTAGGGAAAAAGTGATGTGGGAAGTTAATGATTTTGACTTTGCTTTCTGTGAATTCTTCAGTGCATTTTCTGCTTGAGTACTTGTGATGAAGGTAAAAGATTAAACATATTTAGCACCATCATTCATCATATGAAACTTTGCAACACCATCTACCTACCCTATCTACTTGACACTACCATTTCCTTTTCTTTATTAGGGTGCATTTGGACTTGCAAACCCTTATCAATATTCTTTTCTTTTACAAGGAAAATCTATCTAATTCTACCCTTATTACATCCAAGGGCTCAGATTAAACTGTTGAGCACCTTTTATTAAATCTACCTATCTACTTATCTGCCAAGATTAAACTGTTTGGTCAGATATTTATTCTCTATTCTATAACATGAAATTGAAATATGAATAAGTCAAGTTTAAACAGTTTGACCCTTCATAAATTGTGGCAAAGTTTGACAAGTTGCACACAATTACTTATTTACAAAAAATGAAATAGTAGTGGCATTTGGATTTGCACACTTTCCTTGGTCTATTTTTGTTTGGGGTTCATTTCTTTCACTTTTTTGACCACTTTATTTTTCTTACCCTTTGATCTTTCTTTTAGGGTATACCCTCTTTACATTTTTTAAATTTTTTGATTTTTTTGGTTTTTCAAGAATATGGAACACCTTTGCTTAAGAAAAAAGGTTTGAACATATTCCATAGTTCAATCAAGACAATCATGAAAAATGAAACCTATTGGTATAGGAGACTAACACTGGCTCCACTTGGGGATGGCTTTTCCTTGTGAAAAGTCAAGAACAGCAGGTCAGTTGCCTCAAAAATGCCTTAAACTGAACCATGTAATCTCCTTCTTCTGGTAGCTTTATTGTACATATGATAGTGAAACTTTTGAAGCTTAGGGCCTTCACTTCGGGCTTCAACTTCAAGAAGTCACCATCCAATCAAAACTGCATTAGAAAAGGATATATTATGTACAAGTTAGAAAAATCAAAACATCCTAGTAAATAGGATCAAAATAGTGCTTCAGCATTCGACCATTGACTGGTCCTTCTTCAGCTTCTGAATTGTCCAAATCCTTCAAAAAGTATGTGTTGTTTCCCTGTAAGGCATGAATGATGTAAGGCCCTTTCCATAAGAAATCAAATTTCCCATGTTTCCCTTTCTCTTCCCTTCTGGAATCCCATCTTAGGACTTTGTCTCCTAGTTGAAAATCTTCTGCCTTAGTTCTTCTGTCAAACATTTTCTTTAACTTTTCCTGCAAGACTTGAGATCGTTGGTATACTTCTTCTCTGGTTTGCTGCAAGTGGATTGTTTGATTAATTCTTCTCTGAATGTCATTTGGTTCCACTTGAGCCTCCTGAAGTAATTTCATAACAGGAACTCCTAAAGATGATGGGAATCTTGCTTCAATGCCATAAACTAACTCATATGGACTAGTCCCAATTGATTTCTTAGTTGTAAGTCTGTCTGCCCACAATGCATTGGTCAGTTTCTTGTGCCAATTCTTTTTATTTTCTTCCAATAACTTTTTGATGATATTAATAAGGCTTTTATTGGAGGATTCTGCAAGTCCATTACCCTGAGGGTAATAGGCTGTTGAATGGCCTAAAGTAATATGATATTTATTGCAGAAACTAATCATTTTCTTTGACTTAAACGCAGCAGCATTATCTGTGATAATCTTCTCTGGACAGCCAAATCTTGAAATTATATTAGTTTCTAAAAACCCTATAATTACAGAATCATTGGCCTGTCTGCATGGGATAGCTTCAATCCATTTGGTAAAGTAATCTGTGGCAGTTAAAATCCATCTGTGTTGCCCTGAAGAAGGGGGATGAATTTCTCCAATAAAATCTAATCCCCATTGTTGAAAAGGTCTTTCTATGGAAATTGGTCTTAATGGTAAAGGTAACAACTTTCTTTTACCCTCAAAGATCTGACACTTATGACAAGTTGTTACAAATTTCTTGACATCTGAAAACAAGGTTGGCCAGTAAAAACCAGCCCTTAAGATTTTATCTGCAGTTGACTTCCAGTAGAGGTGTCCACCACAATCCCCTGCATGAAATTCATTAAGTGCCTTGTCAGCTTCATCTTTCAATAGACAATTCAATAAGATTCCTTCATGATTTTTCCAAAATAGAGTGCCATCTAAAATACAATATTTTAATGATGTCATTTTCAAAAATCTTTGTTTTGTTCTGGACAACCCTGGAGGAGCTTGCAAGTTTAGCAAAACATGAATAATATCAGTGTACCAGGGAGAATCTAAGAAAGCTTGACTGATCTGTGGAGTCGCCATCTCCTGTTCGTCATCCAGTTCATTGATGTCTAAGGCTTGGCAATTGGTTTCAGTCATGAGTTGTGCCAAACCTTGACCTTTTATGAGTTTTGTTGGTTTAATTTCAATATCATATTCTAAAATGGTAGCTATCCACTTACCTTTTTTACCTTCAATGCCATCTTGAGTCAAAATGTCTTTAACTACAGCATTAGGCACATAAGCTATCACATGAGAATATAATATGTAAACTCTGAAATCTTTAATTGCTTTTACCAATGCAAAAGCCTGTTTCTCCATGATATTGTATTTCAAAGATGCATCCCTAAGTGCTTTACTAAAAAATGCTATTGGTTTTTCACACCCTTGATCATCTTTTTGAAGTAAAACAGCTGCAACTGTATGTTTAGAAGCAAATGAAAAAATAATGAAATCTCTGTCAAATTTGGGACTGGTAAGAACTGGTGTTCTTGTTAAAGCCATTTTGATTTCTTCGAATGATTGCTTGGCTTCTACAGTCCAGTCAATGCTTGAATCTTTCCTCAACATGTTAGTAAGCAATCTAAGTAATTCAGCTAAACTAGAAATAAATCTTCTCAAGAAATTAATCTTTCCTATGAATGCTTGCAACTCTTTTATGTTTCTGGGATGAGGTATCTGCAAAATTTCTTGTATTCTTTCTGGATCAATCCTAATGCCATCTTTAGAAATAATATGGCCTAAAAGCTTTCCTTCTTCCAAACCAAACAATGACTTTTTAGGGTTTAAAGAAATCCCATATTTTCTGCATTTTATAAATACTTGCCTTAAATGATCTAAATGTTCTTGATCTGTTTTAGAAAAAACGGTCAAATCATCTAGATAAATAACCAGAAAATCATGTATTTCTTTAGCAAAAGCAATATCCATTGCTCTTTGAAATGTAGCTTCTGCATTCTTGAGTCCAAATGGCATTTTGACATATTTAAACGTACCCCATGGTGTTGTAAATGTTGTTTTATCTTGATCATCATGATGAACCAGAATCTGGTTATACCCTGAAAATCCATCCAGTAGAGATATCCTAGAAGATCCTACTACCCTTTGTAGAATATGGTCCATTTTCGGTAAAGGATAGTTATCTTTTAAAGAAACTTTATTCAAATTTCTCAAATCGACACACAGTCTAATTTCTCCTGTCTTTTTCCGTGTTGGTACTAGATTGGAAACCCATTCTGAGAACCTAATAGGAGCTATAATCCCTGCTTCAAACATCCTTTTAATTTCCTTTTCAATTGAAGGTAATAAAACATGATTTATTCTTCTAAGTTTCTGTTTGAAAGGTTTCTGGTCTGGTTTCAAAGGTATAGTGTGTTGAATTATGGATGTATCATATGCTTTAAGATCTTCATAACTCCAGGCAAAAACATCCTGGAATTCCTTTAAGAGTTCAACATATTTAACCTTTTGGTCTTCTGGTAAAGATTTGGATAGTTTAACCATTTTGGGATTTTCTGGAGTTCCTAAGTTGCATTCTTCAATATCAGTCTTTACAGGTTCCATTTTAGGTCTAAATGGAATATCATTTGAGTCAAAAAGATCTTCCAAAGGAGTTAATCCTTTGGGCAGATAATTATCTTTCAGATTAATGATTTCTGTCTCATCTTCTATGATCTCATCAGATTCCATGTATTTCAAATCCTTCATGTCTTTTTCTGTGAATGTGGTTGGGTGCAGCATATGAATTGCATTTTCTCTTGAAATATCTATTTTTTGTTCTTTTTCTTGATCAAATTCATCAATAGTTATGTCTTCATCTATATTACAGTTAGAAAACTCATTTTGAAGTGTCAAAAAACTATTGATTTGATTATTATTTACAAATACTTTCCAATTCAAAAGATTGTCTGGTATAGCAGGCCTATGTCTAATCTCAGCTGAAAACTGATGATTAGGATCAAAAGGTAATTTACATGTACTAGCGAACATTGAGAGACTGTGAGCATGTAAATTTTGTTTCCTGGGAATCTTGGCAAGTTGAGCTTGTAGAAAGGTGTTGAGAATTTCCACAACTGTTTCTCTGTATTGTTTCAATCTTATGTCTTTTGTTGAACATTCTCCTTTAATTTGTTGAATAATTAGCTCGGAGTCTCCTATGATTGATACCCTAATAGCTCCTAACTTCTTGACATGTTTAAGCCCTAACAAAAGAGCTTCGTACTCTGCCATGTTGTTAGTGCATTTAAAATTCAACCTATAAGCATGACCCTCAGCATGATTATTTTCCACATTATGTAACCAAATCCCAGCTCCTGCTCCTAATTTGTTTACCGAGCCATCAAATTCTAGATGCCACAGAATTTCATGTTCATAATCCTCATCAATTGTTTTAAAATGTTTCTTGACAGGAGCTAGTTGTTTAGTTTCTTCTGGTATTTCTTGATCATCTGGTGTTTCTTTGTTTTTAGAGATTTCTTCAATTTTAACAGTAGTTTTGTTTGTGGTTTCCAATTCCGGAGCTTCTATTTCGGTAGGGAGATCTAACTCAGCATTTTATAAAATAAAAGAGTCCATATCAGAATGTATAGAGTAAACAGGGAAGTTTTCAGGCTTCTCATGGCTACTGACTAAATATTTCATCAATGTCTCTCTGTAAAGTCTTTTAGGCTGACCAAATACTGAAATAGTTGCATATGACATGTCTAGTTGAATAGATCCTCCAAGTTTAGCACCCCAAGATCTAGATAACAACATACCATATTTAGGAGGGATATCAGCCACTACTATATCCATCAAAACAGACTTCGCAGGGTATTGTACCAAAGTAACACACAAGTCTTTAATCAAACCTAGACATTTTACCTGACTAGAATCAAAAGAAAACAAATCTTTGTATGGTCTGGTAATGTCTAAATTTAATCTTTCCATCACTGCTTTTGGCATCAAATTGTGAGATGCTCCAGAATCAAGCATAGCATTGTGGAGTATCTTGTCATGAACATTCAGGCTTACATAAAATGGAGGAGTTCCTCCACTTTCTGGTTTGCCATTTACCTCAGGGCCAAAAATGAGTTTGGGTTGATCATCAAGAATATTTATTGAATCATCCATTCCAGTAATGTTAATGTTTAGAGATTTGCTGATCTGATTTCTATAGACATCATGTTTAGCCAATTCTGATAAAGGAACAACTATCTTTAGTTTGCCTATTTCAGCCTCTATATTGAAAGGTTTTTCTGTTTGAGTTTTAGTGTTTTGCACAGTTGGGTTTTCTCTGTTTTTTGGGTCTTCAACGTTTTTCTCTTTTTCGTGAGTGAAATTTTGATTTGAAGGTGTTTCTGAGTTAACTTCTACTGTTTCTTCTACATTTCCTACAGGAGGAAAAGTATTAGATTGTTGTTTATTGTTTGGTTGGTTGTCAGAGACATCTTCAATTATTGGATTTGAAGGGTTAAGATTTGTCCTAGACAAATTTGTACAGGGGGAATGTTTTGTACAGGAGGGTTGTTAACTTTACCTTTGACATTTTGTTTTGCATTTTTCTGTTTGCTATTCTCTGGCACATCAATCCATCTGCTTCTCAAATTATACTGTTTATGAACCTCATAAATTGCTGTGTCATAGCCTTCTTTGAAATCAAAAGTCTCTCCTGAATGAGTTTGAAATGTTTCAAGGATGTGATTCTCATGATCATCCTGGGATAGGAAGACTTCTGGTTCATTTTGTTTTTCATTCACATTATTTATTTCGACATCCTCAGTAGGTTCTTCAGAAGTTGAACCTTCAACAAAGTTTTCTTGGAAAGGTGGCCTGATATTTTGGTCAAGGACATTCTTCCCAATGTTTTGGTTCTGATTTCTCCTAAAGTTTGGGTTTCTCACAACATTTTGATTATCACTAGTAGACTTTCTTTCAATTGTCTCCACTCTATCTCCTAATCTTTCCATACCTTTAATGATTGCATCCAGCTTCTTTTCAAAAGCTGAAGGTTCTTCATTCAGAGGCATTCTTCTTTCTGCCCTAGCTCTGGCTCGTTTTTCTATCAGATTTTCTTCCACACTAACCACTATGCTTTGCATTTCCTCTAATGTTTGGGGAGCTCTTTCCCTGAGTGAATAAGCTATGTCAGAGTCAAAACCATATGGAAATTTAACCAATACAGAGTCAGGTGGGGGTCTGAGGTTCTGGGGAACAGCGTTATATGCTTCATTGAATCTAATGATGTAATCTTGTACTGTTTCGTTAGGTCTTCTTCTTAATTTTTCAAATTCAGATAAGATCTGAAGAGGGTCTTTCTTCTTCTCCCATCTATTCAAAAACGACCTATACAAAGCTGGTAAATCAACAATACTATCTGGAGCAAGAGCCCTAAACCATGTCCTAACTTCCCCAGTAAGACTCTGAACAAAAATTCTCATTCGGACATCATTAGTATCAATTTCATAGAACTCAAAGTAATCAATCATCCTTTTGGTATGTTTTTGAGCTGTGTAAGTTCCTGAACCGTCAAAAGGGGTGATCTTACTCTGATAATCTTGAGGCAAAGCAGCAGGGTTGGCTGGCAACCTTAAAGGGGCATATCGATTGGCCATTGGAAGGTGTAATGGAACGACAGGTGAGGGTGGACTAGGTGGAGGAGAAGAAGGGATGACTGGTATTTGAAGAGCTTGAGAAAAAGTAACTGAACTTGGGGAAGCTTCGGTAATTACAGAGATGTTTGAACTTTCTTCAAAGGTTTGTTCAGATTGAATGGAGTCTTGTAACTGTCTGTCAAGGTGATATGAAACAAATCTGAATTGCAAATCTTCGAAAAACAATGGATCTGGAACTAATCTGGATAATTCAGTTTCAGAAAAATTCACAAATAAGGATGTTTCAAATCGTTCATCAAAAGGAATTTCATCAACATATATAATTTTCACGGGACAGGATGCAGATCTAGAAAGTGGTCTGGAGCTTCCAGAACTCTCTCGACTTCCTCTTTCAGAACTTTCTTGACTTCCTTGTCTTCTAAGAATCCTAGGAATCAGATTTGGATTTTCAAATATTGGTGGTGGATTAGGGTCAGGATTTGACCTAGTATGACGAATCCTTTCTGAAGCCAGTTTTCTTAGACTATGTGTTTTTGGATTTTTGGTTTTAATTGAAAAATAAATACAACTTCTATAAATACTTCAAGAAATAATGATTTGTGATTAAAACTTTCTCAAAGATTTATTAAACTAGAGAGTCTGATTAAACATTTTGAAACTAAGGTTCAGTATATAAGCTAAATCAGAGATAGACTGAAGCAGCATTTATTTACTTTTGCAATTGCAATGCAAAAGCAATTTCAAAGGCTACCTGGCTGATCTTTAGACTCTGTCTATAGCTTATAAGTGAACAATATTAACAAATAAAGATGATTCAGCTCCCCAGTGGAGTCGCCACTATGTTATCACTCAGGTTTTACTTGAAGTTGTGGAAAAGGAAAGTATACCCGAGGTAACCACAAACCAACCTTCAGATGCAGAATCTAGCCAATCTGCATCCAGAGAGGGCTCTCTCTTTATGATTTATCTTTGTTCTTAGAAGGTTTTAGGCTAGTTATAGATCCAAGAGTTTGATTTTGTTTGAATGGTGGAATCCATCAACTAAGGGCAAGGTTGAAGATTTTCAGTCCATTGGGCTATGGAGTCAAAGGATGGCTTTACTGGATTTCTATTCTACACACAAGATGGCTTTGCAGGGCAAGATAGTCAGACAGAGAACAATCCTTAAAATTTAAAGTGGATGGGATGATTTTGAAGGGATGAAAGGCAGCTAAGAATCTTTCACCATGTTCAAAAGAAAGAAATGAAATGATTACAAACAAAGAGCAATGAAGAATTCTTTATTATAGTAATCAAGAATGTTTAAATTAGTAAAGCAAGAGCATTTAAGAATTCGTGCTTATAACCAATTTAGAGGAAAACATTAAGAATAATCACATCTGAAATCAGAGTACAATTAAGTAAATTCTGATTCAATCCTTTATGTAAATTATTCAGAAATGGACACAATGATATTATTAACAGATATAAAACTTAAGACATAGGATAGAAAGACTTATTGAACTGCAGTCCGACACATGAATCCTGCAAAAAGTCCTGAGCTTCAAATTGTCATCCAGTAAGCCACAAATAAATTTCTCCAAAACGCTTTTATTCCAAAAACATCAATGTCACAGCAAAGTAATAGAATCCACCCTCAATACTCTCTTTGAGGGTTTATTTATACAAAAAATAATTGAAAAAATCTCACACTAACCTAGCCAATAATCTAGGGTGACTAAAGAGTAATTTACAAATAAACAGGAGACAAATGGTCTCGTAGATAGAATAATAAGTAACTGCTGATGTGTTGTTTCCTCATTTTGCTGATGTGCTGGAGGTAAGTGCTGAAATAGGGCTCGATGCTGTCCCTTGGAGTAATTTATTTGCTTGTTTGATACTCTTTGTCTTTACGGATACTCTTTATCCTGTTCGACTGATACTCTTTAACCTGTTCTTACTATTTATCCTTTACATGATAGTAAAAAGATAAAATTCTCAACCTGAAGATAAATTTCATAAAATTTCCAATAAGTCATTCCACCATTGATCTTCTGCTATTACGGTTCTTTTAAGTTTCCTTAGCGTTTCATCAGCCTCTGTGAGTTTGTAAAAAGTGGGCTGATCAGGGAACAAATACTTTATTTCATGTTCAAGATGAAATAAATTCTTCAACCTGTCATAGAGATTTCTTCCTGTTGGCAACGTTGCTTCTGGCATACTGATAGAACAAGCAGTTGTATTTTGAGCATGGATATCTATTTTCTTAACATAGGTTTCCAGGTCCATTATCTGGTCCTCTGAGAGCATAGGACTGGATAACCCACTGTCCAACAAAACCTGAAATTTTCCTCTGAAAGTATTAATATCAGCCAAAATATCTGAGCACTTCCTTTCCAAATTCTGCATAAAAGTTCTTTTGATGAAAACTTTTTTTTATCTCCAAAATGGTGTCGGTCCTATCAATTCCTAATACTGCAAGCTGTTGCTTAGTTCGGGTGTTCAAAAATTGAATAAGTTGATTGGCCTGCTCAGCTCCACCTCTTAATTCATCTCTTGTTCTGTTTATTTCTTCCTGAGCTACTTTAGTCAAGTCATTTTGTTCAAAAATTGCTTGAACAGAGGGCCAAATACCTTTTATTAACTCAATTATATTACCCCAAAGAATTTCATTTATTTCCTTCAAAGTCTTTTCTAATGAAAGATCTTTTTCTAAAGCCCTAACTAATCTTTCCAACCTTTTAATTTCCCTGGTATTATCAACAACTGTCTTCTTAGATGTATCATATTTCTGCTCCAAATTTTCTAACTGCAATTTCGTGGTTTGAAGTTCTGTGACTCTTAGTTGTAAACTTTCCATTTGTTTTGTCAATTCATCAGAACTTAAACCAGAAGTGTTTACCTGCGCTGGCACTGTTTGTTGATTTGCTGTTGTGGTACCTGTAGTTGTAGTAGCTTCTGTGGTGGATGCCTGCATGATAGCTTCCTTTTCCTGTAAAGCTTGTTCCAATCCTTTCTCTGTTTCACCCAGTCGCTCAGTCATCTTTAAGAGCAACTCCATTATCTCTTCCTGTGAATTTCCCTTTAAAACTTCTTGGGTCTGGGGATGTCTTGAGGCTGGCAATTTCAGCTGCTTTCTCAGTGCAGCTATGTCATCATCTTTCTTCTTAATTAGTGCCTCAATGCTTTTGATATATTTGGGGTTGTGACCCAAGCTGATGATTATGTCTTCCAGAGACTTTATTCTGTTATCTTTGGCCTGAGAAGAGGCCTTCTCAATTTGCAATTGGGTGCTTGTGTTATTTAAAGAATCTTGCAGCCTTAAGGCTGCCATGGCCTTATCAGTAAGAGTGGAATACACCATTTCCCCAGTCTGTTTATGCAGTTATATCTGGTCCAAAGGATGAATGTCCTTTGCCAGGACCTCAAAATTTGTTCTAATATAATCAGCTGCTGTCATGGGTTTTGGCACCTTGGACTTGAAGTGGCTCATCATCATTTTGCCTTGTGAAATGTCAAATGCTGACATTAACCTTTCCTGATTATGTGGAGCCATTTTCAGATATTGATCATATACCTTCATTCTCAATGGATCATTCTTTTCCTTTATATTAATGAAAGTTCTTTTTATATCCCCTGTATCTGTTTTTGGTGGCCTAAAAGAAGATACTTCAGTACTCAACTGCTTTTGCAAAGCTTTTCCTTTCTGATCTGTGTGTGTCACACTAACAGAACCAGTTAGTTGACTATCTTCTCTTCCATCATCAAACATCTCATCTATGATTTCCACATCTGGAAGTGGATCTGGTTTCTGTTTTTTGGCTTGATGTATCTCTGAGGACTCTTTGGGAGGAGTAGTATCTGGAACATGCCTTTTCTTGCTCATTTCTACATTGGATGGAGTTTGTAATCCTGAAACTTCGGGATGATTTACTTGAATGGGAGAAACTTGTGTTTGATCAGGTGCTCTGGAGGTTTGAGGTTTCTCTGCCATGACTAAAGTTTCAATGACTAGTATCTCAGGTTCCTTTCCTTTGCCTTTTGATTCTGCTACAACTGATGAACTGCCTTCCTGTAATCTCTGCTGTAGATTTGCTGCTGAAGAAGTGCCAATGTGAGGTACCTGCACTTGACCACAAGATTCTAGGTCATACTTCTTCTCAAGATCTTTCATAATTTTGTTCATTTTGTCTTCTTCACTTTCTTCCTCTCTAATGAAAGATATTTTTCTAAAGCCGTAACCAATCTTTCCAACCTTTTAATTTCCCTGGAATTATCAGCAACAGTTTTCTTAGACATATCATATTTCTGCTCCAAATTTTCTAACTGTAATTTTGTGGTTTTGAGTTCTGTGACTCTGCGTTTTAAACTTTCCATTTGTTTTACCAATTCATCAGAACTCAAACCAGAAGTGTTTACCTGCGCTGGCTCTATTTGTTGATTTGCTGTTGTAGTACCTATAGTTGTAGTAGCTTCTGTGATGGATGCCTGCATGATAGCTTCCTTTTCTTGTAAAGCTTGTTCCAATTCTTTCTCTGTTTCACTCAGTTGCTCAGTCATTTTCAAGAGCAACTCCATCACTTATTCCTGTGAATTTTCCTTCAAAACTTCTTGAGTCTGGGGATGCCTTGAGGCTGGCAATTTCAGCTGCTTTCTCAGTGCAACAATATCATCATCTTTCTTTTTAATTAGTGCTTGAATACTTTTGATATCTTTGGGGTTGTGACCCAAGCTGATGATTATGTCTTCTAGAGACTTTATTCTATTATCTTTGGCATGAGAAGAGGCCTTCTCAATTTGCAATTGGGTGTTTGTGTTATTTAAAGAATCTTGCAGCTTTAGGGCTGCCATGGCCTTATCAGTAAGAGTGGAATACACCATTTCCACAGTTTGTTTATGCAGCTCTATCTGGTCCAAAGGATGAATGTCTTTTGCCAGGACCTCAAAATTTGTTCTAATATAATCAGCTGCTGTCATGGGTTTGGGCACCTTGGATTTGAAATGGCTCATCATCATTTTGTCTTGTTGAATGTCAAATGCTGACATTAACCTTTCCTGATTATGAGGATCCATTTTCAGATATTGATCATATACCTTCATTCTCAATGGATCATTCTTTGCCTTTATATTAATGAAAGTTCTTTTTATATCACCTGTATCTGTTTTTGGTGGCTTAAAAGAAGATACTTCAGTACTCAACTGCTTTTGCAAAGCTTTTCCTTTCTAATCTGTGTGTGTCGTACTAACAGAACCAGTTAGTTGACTATCTTTTCTTTCATCATCAAACATCTCATCTATTATTTCCACTTCCGGGAGTGGATTGAGTTTCTGCTTTTTAGTTTGATGTAGTTCTGAGGATTCTTTGGGAGGAGTAGTATCTGGAACCTGCCTTTTCTTGCCTATTTCCATATTGGATAGAGTTTGTAATTCTGAAACTTCAGGATGATTTACTTGAGTGGGAGAAACTTGTGTTTGATCTGGTGCTCTGGAGGTTTGAGGTTTCTCTGCCATGATAAAAGTTTCAATGACCTGTACTTCAGGTTCCTTTCCTTTGCCTTTTGACTCTACTGCAATTGATGAACTGCCTTCCTGTAATCCCTGCTGAAGAAGTGCCAATGTGAGGTACCTGCACTTGACCACAAGATTCTAGGTCATACTTCTTCTCAAGATCTTTCATAATTTTGTTCATTTTGTCTTCTTCACTTTCTTCCTCAACTAGTGTTTCTTCCACCCACTCATCTTGATTAGCATATTGTTCTATTTCAGGAATCCTGTTGTGAAGGTATGGGGATGATTTTTTCTTCATTCTTTTATCACAGATAAAACCAAATGGATCATAAGGAACCCAACGAAAACTTCTTTGGAACTTGCAATGGTTTTGTAGTATATCTTATGATTCTCGCTCAGCATCCCTAGAGTTGCATATAAAGGGACATAATTGACTTTTGATCTTGAGTTGGGATTTCTTTTTCACACTAAAAAAATGAATCATATCGGAATTATTCATTTGCCTGAAATATTCCAAGGCAAAAAGTCTCATGGGCACATATTTTGGCAACTTGAATGGATGCAATTCACATCCATAGATTCTGATGACTGAATGGTTTTGATATAAATACCAGTCTCCAACTTTATATGTCCTTGAAAGCTGCAAATTCTTCTTAATCTCATTACTGAGCCTTGGAGGAGGAATTCTTGTCAACAAAGTAGTTGCAGGATATACAAAAAGATCGATGAACTCAGCATAAGAATAGGGAGAATTATAAGAAGAGTGAATTATGGGAGACCAAAATATAACAGATCTAGGGTTTCCCTTGGCATCAAGCTTTTGAACAGGAAAAGGGAATTTCTCTGATTGGTAATAGATGATGAGATGGTAAATGACTGAGGAATATTTAAACACTTTCTCATTATCTAGCTTCATGAACTGGTCATGGATTTCATTGGAAATGAAGGATGCAAAATCATATTTTACTGCTGGAGGTTGCCCAGGAGTAAAGATAGACAGCAAAACCAGGGTTATTTCATCAACATATTCACTGGTATTGAAACCCATGACAAAATATATCATATTTAGGATGAGCTTTCCTAATTTAGAGAAATAAGAAAAACCATAGGGAGGAGGGCCCCTAGGTTGATGTTCAGGCAACATAAAATTCTGGCAAATGCACTTCAATTTTTCTGAGGACAATTGATTAGACTTTTCAATCAGTTCTTCCATAGACAAAGGAGTTAGCTCTTGACCAGGTTCAAAATGTAGCATTGTGTTGATAGCTTGGGGAGTAATGGGGAAAAGAACACTCTGGTCAGGAGACATTACAGCTCTTTGAGTTGGATCATAGTTAGAATGGCAGTAGTGGATAATTTCTGGAAAAATACGGACTAAGGGGATGAGATATCTCGGGAAATTGGATTCCCACAATCCAATGACATCCAATCCCTTCGAATAATCGTCTCTGCAGCAAAAATAACTTCGAAGGGGGCTTTCATCAAACACTAAGTCTTTAATTTGGAAGTCTTTATCCACTAAGGGCAAATATTCTAACTCTCTGTGGGAGGCATTTAATGGGGTTACATTTAGAGCTGCCGGAGCTCCCATTTTGGTTCTTGTGTATTCAAAATGGAAGTCTCTAGGTTTTCTTCACAGACCAGGTGCGATTTCAGTTTTAATGAGGGAAATTGGCACAGTTGCAGGTTTGGGGGAACAATTCACAGTTTTAAAAATCAGGGAATGATCTTAGCGATAAGATTTTAACACTGATCCAGTGGAAAAACGAGGAATACAGAGTTTCTTTTGAAGTTCGGAGCGCAATAGAATAAATACCTGTTTTCGGAGGTAGACTGGGATTTAACAGGTATCGAATGGTGGCAAGAAGATTCTTGAACACTGGTCCAGCGGAATTCTCGAGCGAAATTGGATAGAACAGTAATTTTCAGTGAAATTTTGAATTTCGCAGTGGAAGGCGTAGTCGCTTTCAGCAATGAAAATGACAGAAAAAACACAAAATTTGTTTTATTTACAAAGTCAAAAAAGGGATTTTTATTTTATCCAGGAATGACGTCATCGAGGTACGAGATGACATGTGGCAAGGGTCGGGCGGTAAGCGGTAATTTCCGCACCGCTTATGGGCAATGGCGGTTTTAAATGGGGAGGCAGCGATTCCGCTTAGAAGTCAACACGTGGCCGGTGGACTGTTCCAAAACCACCGTGGCCCCGCGCGTTAACTTCCGGACGCACGACGGCCAGCGGAATGATCCTGGACCGTTGATCATCTGGAAGGCAATCTGACGACGGAGGGGACGTGGAGTATGCGGGAGTTTAATGTGTGGGCTCGATGGATATTTTAAAATAATTAACATTTCATTATTTATCCCGGGCGGCTTTCGATTGGAGGAAAGGTTGGTTATTAATTAATCCAAGTGATTAATTAATCCCATGGTTATAAAGGGTCGGGGTCGTAACGGAACTTTGGTTTTCATTTATTTTTCGTTTAAAACATAAAAACGTATGTTTAAACTTTTTCGAATTTCTTATTATATGGCAATAAATAAATGTTATTTCTAAACCATAGGGGTAGGGAATAGCTTATATGGGTATTTTTAGCCAAAGGGTTTTTATTGGGGGTTTTTCATTAATCAAAGGGGATTTAATAAACTTTGGCTAAAACTTATAATAAGAGGGGTTTTTGGGATATTTATGTAAAAGGAGTTAAGTACTATAGGATAGGATCTTTTCACTAGGGATTTAGTAAATAGATCAGAAGTCAATATGACAAAGGACAAGGTAAACTCAAAATACTTAACTATAACTAAGAAAGTGAAGATTTCTGAAGTAAATCACATCATCTCAATTTCAACACTTCATCATAGAATAGTAAGTGATTTTGAGGGATTATTGTGGAACTTTACATGATTTTCCTAAGTAAAATAGGATTTTACTTAGGAAAAGGTTAAAAGTGAATGATTGTAATAACAAATAATCTCAAGTACTTAGGTCTTTTTGATCATTAGGTCGAGGGTACGGTCCCTCCAAAAGTCAAGGAAATGCCTTGAGCCCCTTTAATCTTCAAATACCTTTGCACTTTGGGGAAATTAGTAAAACTTTTTAGGGAAAAGTGATGTGGGAAGTTAATGATTTTGACTTTTCTTTCTTTGAATTTTACAGTGCATTTCTTGCTTCAATACTTGTGATGAAGGTAAAAGATCAAACATATTTAGCACCATCATTCATCATATAAAACTTTGCAACACCATCTACCTACCCTATCTACTTGACACTACCATTTTATCTTCTTTATTAGGGTGCATTTGGACTTGCAAACCCTTATCAACCTTTTTTCTTTTTACATGGCCAATCTATCTAATTCTACCCTTATTACATCCAAGGGCTCAGATTAAACTGTTGAGCACCTTTATTAGCTCTACCTATCTACTTATCTGCCAAGATTAAACTGTTTGGTCAGATATTTATTCTCTATTCTACAACATGAAATTGAAAATGAATGAGTCAAGTTTAAACAGTTTGACTCTTCATAAATTGTGGCAAAAGTTTGACAAGCTACACATAATTGCTTATTTACAAAAATTGAAATAGTAGTGGTATTTGGATTTACACACTTTCCTTGGTCTATTTTTGTTTGGGGTTCATTTCTTTCACTTTTTTGACCACTTTATTTTTCTTACCCTTTGATTTTCTTTTAGGGTATACCCTCTTTACATTTTTAAAATTTTTTGATTTTTTGGTTTTTCAAGAATATGGAACACCTTTGCTCTCTGAAAAAGGTTTGAACATATTCCATAGTTCAATCAAGACAATCATGAAAAATGACACCTATTGGTATAGGAGTCTAACACGCTCCAAATAAATAGTGCTTGTATTTTTGTAGGGCGTATACCATTGCTAGCCCCACTCGCTCTGTGGTAGAATAGTTACGTTCCGCGCTCGATAGCTTCCTACACACAAAAGCCACCGGGTGATCTATATCCCCCTCTCTAGGCTGTGCCAAGACAACTACCAAAGCAATCCTTGATGCATCTATGTGGACATGGAAGGTCTTCAATCAATCGGGAAATATCAAGATAGGTACAATCACCATATTTTCTTTTAACAGCTCGAAGCTTTTTTGGCATTCGTCATCCTAGAAGAATGACACATCTTCTTTTAATATATTTTCCATTGGAGCGGTGATCAAAGCATATCCCTGTATGAACTTCTTGTAGTAGCCTACGTGGCCAAGGATGGAGCACATCTGTTTCTCTGTGGTTGGAATTTCCACGTGGATGATAATCACAACTTTTGCCGGGTCAACAATCAGCCCCTGCTGACATTACACGTGTCCTAATAGAATTCCAAATGGGACGCAGAAGATGCATTTATTGATGTTTAGGGAAATTTGGTGTTTCTTGCATGCGTCTAGCATCATGCGCATTTGATAAATGGTTCTTTACCAACCCAAACACCATATAGTCATCAAAATAGACTTCTATGAACTTGTGCATGAATTCCTTGAATACAGCCACAACAACGCTTGAAAATATGGTAGGAGCATTCTTTAATCCAAAGGGCATGATAGTATACTGAAAAGAGCCCCACTCTATCGCAAAATTTATCTTGCTGCAATCTTCAGGTGCAATACGTATCTGATGGTATCCTGAGAATCCATCAATAAACATATAAGCCTCCTAACCCCCTACATTATCTAGGATTTCATCGGAAAAGGGTGTGGGGAATGGATCATGGACACAGGCATCATTTAACTTCTGTAGGTTGACGCAGATCCTTATTTCTCCTTTAGCCTTCTTCTCCTAGAATACCATGGGGCTTACCCAATCTGACTGCTCTACTGGTTCAATGATACATGTGGCCACCATTTTCTTGATTTCCTCCTTAACTTTTTTCTTGTATTTCGGGTTTAGGCGATAGGGCCATTATTTGACTGGCCGTGCATCTGGCTTCAACGTAATCCTCATGAATTCCATATCTCCTATGATCCCTTTGAGTTTAGAAAAAATGGTCGGGAATAGGTCCTAATATTTAGTTAGCATCTTAGCAACCTTTCCCACCGTATCATCATCCTAGTAATCCCCAATATTTTCCATCTTGGGCTATTATGTAGAGTCGATATTGATTTCTTTTAGTTTTATAGGTTTGGTGACATCAAATGTTTGCGGCAATGGACAAACAACAACCCGTTCCCATTCTGATTCTTCGATCATAATATTATAGGGATCCTCATCCCTTGCTTCTATTGACAGATTTCTACAGTTTATGATATCTTGTAGCTATGCGTCCCAAGCTGGCTCAATATGTTCTTGTGCAGGGCGGTCCTTATCGAAGACCAGATTGTCTATATCCTGGGCTTCGTCAAGTTGCTCGATACCTCCTATTAGACCAAATTCCCTTACGAAGTCCTTAGCCATCGTGCTCCAATGCTTGGTGCGTTGATGTAAATCTGCATCCAAGTATCAGGAAGTGGGGTTCGGTCCCAAGGTGTGAACAAATCTGTGGACCCATTCATCCCTTGTGTCCTCATTCCATACTTCTAGCTAGAAAGCTATGTGTCTTTGCGGATCCCCTTGTCCCAAAAAGAGTTCTGTGGGTGGATCAATTGGAATATGGAATAGGTAGGTCTTCATTCTTCGACACTCTCCCCAGTCCTGGAAAGTTTATTTGTGAGTTTCCCACCAGCACACAGGTTTTGCATGCATAACCAAGTCTAGGGCCCGAAATCATCACTCTCTAGGAATGTTTGCCTCAATTGCCATAAGGAAAGTTTCAACATTACCAGAGCCATGAAAGTGGGTTAGTTCTCTTACCTCTAAGGAAATGCATTGGAAGCTCTTCGTGATTTTAAGACATCTTAGCGTAGACACATCATGCAGTAAATTTTTCCAGTTTTCAATCTCTTCATCTGAATCAGATGAGCACTCACTATCTTTTTCCCAACATAACATGTTTTCAGCCATGGGGTTGATCCAATCGTCATCCCAGGCGGTTAGTTTGTATATGTGATCAGTGTCTTCTTCCTCCCGTATTGATTCAGTATACCGTTTTCCTTCCGCTGGGTCCAGTGGGACTATTACCATTGTGCCTGCATTTTCAAATACCATGCTCCTTCTCTTGAGATTAATGATACCTCCCATGTCAATAGACGAGTTCAGACCCAAGAGCACAGGGTAAGGGTCTGCATCGTCTACTATCTAGATTACTTCAAAATCTGCAAGGACCTTAACACCTGTAATATCTACTAATACCTTTGTTAGCCTTCCCAATGGAATAATATTCTGCTGATTAGCCATTCATAGCTGAATAGTTGACCATTCCAATTTAGGTTCACATATTCATTACCAGGTCTATTTGGGCAGGACATTGGCATCCAAGCCCAAGTCAAGGATAACTTGGTTCATTTCGTACTCCCCAATCTATGCAGTCATGCGCATTTACCATCCTATACTTTTTCTATTTTTTTTATATCTTATTCAGGGTTCTCACCTTGGGTTGTGGAACAATTCTTTCTGTGCAATTATCTATTAGGGCTTGAATATTTTCTACAATCTTCTAGTTGTGCAACAACTTCATATATGCCTGGAGGAAGGGTTTAACAACTTCGTTCACTTTTGGATCTACTGCTCCTTTTTCAGCAGATGTTTCAGTTTTAGTCACCTCCTTTCGTGCTTCAATGAAGGTTTATTTTCCCCTTTTCAGGTTCAAGCCTTCTATTTTTTCCGTAGCCTTCTGGATCAGAGGTTCAGTTTGCATGTTTTCCTCTGCACCTCCTATGGAAATGTCATTGCGCGTGATTACATTGAAACATGGCTCATCATCCCGAGGTTCTGCCTTAACTCTTTGCACATTCTGCATAGGTGTCTGATGCTTCTCTTGCATTTTCCATATTAATACAGGGCAGTCTTCAATGACATGATTAAACTGGTGGAAATATCTGCATGACTGGCATGCCAGGTTCAGGAAATCTCATGCGAAATGTCCCACATCTCCATAGTTATAACAGATCAGTTGTCCCCGTCCTCGACCAACACTCCCGCCTCTTCCTCCTCCTCTTCCTTGTGCAGGGGATCCTCCCCATCCCAACGGAGACAGTGGTGATGAGGGGTATATTTGTACTCTGTATAATTTCCCCTATCTACTATAAGATTGAGGGTTCATCAGTTTTTCTCATCATGACCCACATAGGAGCAGAATCTGCACCACTATTTTTTCAGTTCTGGTACATAAGAGCCCAATCATAGGTAGTGATCTGTGTTTTGTCTTCCTGCCACTCGACAATGAGCACACCATAGCATAGGACTTCTAGGGCCATCCGTTTCCCTGGGTCGTAGAGGGCTTGGACCCCCAGCTTGCATGTAATTTGATAACAGTGGGCATTGATCTTTGGTGTGACTCAGTCCCTTACAGTGTATGCACCAAACATATGGGTCGGGCTTCCTTACCACGGTCGTTTCGCAAGCTCAAAATTTCTAAGTACATTGCTTCCAATTGGTTCTGGATTTGGAGAGCTGCGAATTGTGTATCATCCCTTGGCACAACTTCTAACTTCATGGCTATCTCCAATGCTTCCTCTTGAGAGCTGATCTTTTGCTGTCCCATGGGCCCACACAAGTGTGGTAGTAGCATAGCAATGAACCATTATTTGTGCTGCTTATCTTCCTAGCAAATTCCCCATTGCCGATCACATTCTTTAATCATTGGTCAGCCTCCCAGATGGACTCTATAGGCCCTTGCTTATAATCCTTTAGTTCAACTACACCTTGAGCATACAATTTAGGCTTCCAGAATTGTTGCTTTAGGGCATTCTTGATATCCTAGATGGGTGCATTCACATGTTGACCAATGTATCCCATGAACCAATCCAGTGCTCTTCACTCGAAAGTTAACAATAGCTTTTCTCTTTTGATAACATCATTGTTCATGTTTTGCACAGTCCATACTGATTTGGATACAAACCAGAATCGATCCATGTATTCATCCCATACACCCTTGAAAGTAGGCAGCTTCATGTGTGTAGCCATGTCATCTTTTGGTGATCAATCCAATGATCCATAGTCCTGGTAATTTTATTATTAGTTTTCTCCAATTGTCGTACCAACTCGGGGGTCTACTGTGTGACCTGATCATCCTCCCAGCAAGTCTGAAATTCTGCCAACCGAGCTAACCACTCATGTAACTCGTGTGCGAAGGATACAAAGAAGATTTCATGCACTTCCGTAAAAATATACCCATTTTTCCACTGCTCTATGTACAACTTTGTACTCCTATTTTCTTTTAGGGAAAATTCCTGGATCTGTTTTTGAAACCAATCTTCGAACTCAGGTTTCAATGGCTGCCAATGACCCCATGGAATTACCTGATCTCTCTCTCAAAATGCTCCCGGTCCCGATAACGAAACCATTTTTTGGCTGAAGGGGTCCTAAACCAGGTTCGGTTTTAAGGTTTGCCAAAAAACCCCTGTACTACTGGCCCTTTCGGCAATGATCCGATGCACAGGCCAAGGTCTCACCCGAAGTAGTATGGGAGGGTGCTAGAACCAGGTTTCCGCACCTAGAGAGAGAGAGAAAATGTAATAAAAGGGGGCATCTTTAGATCTAACAATTCTGCGTTGTACGAGCCCTAACGCAGAACTCTTAACAATACAATTAACAAAATAGCTTATGTGAAGCCCATAAATGGCTAGATAACATATAACCAGAGCAATTACATAACCATATTTATGCATTCAGACTATCGCATCCACGTGCACATCAATAGACTACTGGAAATTACAGAGATATGGTAAAATCAGCCAATAATTATAGTATAAAAACACTGAGATATCACAGAATAATCTTCTCATGCAATTATAACTAGATTCCACTTACAGACTCCTTCTTATCAGCCCGCGCACATAGCTAGCGGGGTTCGCACACAATAGGACTCAGGGTCTCCGTGCACACAACCAACAAGAGCTCTTACCTAGACAATTGATACAACAAATCCACAATTCATAACTTAGCTCTATCTCTTTCTTACTTAGCCTTATTCTAGACTCGATTTACCTATCTATTTATATCATGCTAGCCTATGCTATGCTATGGTCTGCAAACCATGGTTTTTGGACCCTAGGTCTACCCTTTTGACCCACTACAATTCATTGGGGGTTTGACCCACCCCAAACCCCCTTCTTTAGACAAAATATTATGGAAATATTAAAAATATTAGACAAAATTGGGGCTAGGAAACCTTGTTCCAACACTCTCCCTCTCTCCCCCACCACTCTCTCTCTCTCTCTCTCTCTCTCTCTCTCTCTCTCTCTCTCTCCCCTTATATTTCCCCCTCACACCACTTCTTTCCCTCTCTGTTGTGTAACCAGCTCCAAAAATAGAAGAATAGAGATATCAACGCCTTAGAAATAAGCCACTTCAAGGGGGCAACCTCCAATACATTACATAAATGAACAATTCTTGGATGATACAATTTACAAAACCTCCTTTCTATATATAGGAGTCCATGGAGCCATAATGTAATCCTAGTGGGCCACAATGTAATCCTAGCCGACCTAACAATAATAATTTAAGGGCACAATAATAACAAAATGTGGGTTACAAGGGTACAATAATAACAATAAGGGGGTTACACTAACAATAATAAGGGACTATACTAGTGATATAGGGACCTAACATGCCCCTCTCCTTCAAAAAAGTGTTGTCCTCAATGCTTGAGTAGCTCCGGGTGCTTCTGTATAAAATTCTCATCCTCCCATGTAGAATCTTCGGTGGGTAAGTTCTTCCACTTGATGAGATACTCTGAAATTGATCGATTCCGTAGCTGTCGAGTTCTTGTTTCCATGACCACTTCAGGTTCCAATATGATTTTTCCTTCCTCATCAAGTTCTGGCAATATTGTTTGAACTGGAATATTTTCACCTATAACTTTCTTTAAGCATGAAACATGGAAAACTGGATGCACTCATGAAGAAGCAGGAAGCTCCAATTTGTATGCCATAGTACCAATCTTTTGCAACACCTTGTAAGGACCATAGTACTTTGGCAATAATTTATTATCCTTCTTAGCTTGCTTGAGAGACATTTGTTTGTATGGTTGTAGCCATAAAAATACCCAATATCCTACATCAAAACTTCTCTTGCTGCGATGTTGATATGCCTGTTGTTTCATTCGATTTTGTGCCAAATTTAGGTTATCCTTTAAGAGTTGGAGAACTTCTTACTGATGCTCGATGTGATCTTCCACTGCTTGAACCTTCGATTTTTCCCTTAAAGATGATGTGATGGATGGTGGATGATATCCATAAAGTGCCATAAATGGGGTCATTTTTGCTGCAGTATGGAAGGAAGTGTTATACCACCATTCAGCGAGAGGTAACCACTTGACCCATTGTGTTTGTTTATCGGATACAAAACAACGAAGATATCCTTCCAAACATTTATTTACTATCTCAGTTTGACCATCAGATTGAGGATGATAAGATGAGCTATGAGCTAATTGAGTACCCAAACAAGAAAATAACTCGGTCCAAAAATTTCCAGTAAAAATGGGATCTCTGTCGCTCACAATAACCCTTGGGTTTCCATGTAGCTTTTGAATTGTGTCCATAAATGTAGTAGCAATTGTACTTGCTTTAAATGGATGAGATAATGCACAAAAGTGTGCATACTTGGTAAGTCTATAAACTACCACCATGATGACGCTCTTTCCTTCGGACTTAGGTAAACCTGTGATAAAATCCATTGAAATCTCCTCCCAACGTTGACTTGGAATGGATAAAGGTTGTAGAAGTCCTGGGGTCTTAATTGTTTCCACTTTATTCTGCTGGCAGACCAAACATTCCGCCACAAACTTTCGAATATCAGATTTAAGGCCATCCCAAAAAAATTCTTTCTTCACCCTGTGGTAAGTTTTTAAAAATCTGAGTGTCCTCCTAAAGGAGAAGTGTGCAATTCCAGAAGAATCTTTTGTTTTAGTTGGGAATTCTTACAAAGATATAAGCGATCTTTGTACCATAAGGAATCATTTTTCCAACTAAATGTATCGGATGTACTAGGATCTTGCTGCAACTTTTGAATGAGTGTCCATACATCTTTGTCCTTCTTCCATTCATCTCTTGCTTCGGTTATCCAATCTGGTTTGATAATAGAAATGGCACAAAGCAATGCTTCCACCTCTTCATTCTTTCTTGAGAGTGCATCTGCAACAACATTAAGCTTTCCTTTTTTGTAGATTATTTTAAAGTCATAACCCAACATCTTTGTGACCCATTTTTGCTGCTCTTCTGAAGATAGTCTTTGTTCCAAAAAGTGTTTAAGACTATCATGATCAGTTTTTACCTTGATGTGTCTTCCCATTAGGTAAGTTCTCCATTTCTTTAGTGCATGCAGTATTGCTAACATTTCCTTGTCATAAATAGGTTTCTGTAAATACTTCCCTTTGATTGGACGACTTTCAAAAGCAATGGGTCTTCCTTCCTGCATTAAAACTGCACCAATTCCATTTCCTGAGGCATCACATTCCACAGTAAAGGTTTTTGTGAAGTCTGGTGTAGCTAAGACCGGTGCTAGGCACATTGCCTCTTTAAGACGTTCAAAGGCCTTAGTTGCTTCAGGAGTCCATGAAAATGCATCTTTCTTCAATAATGTTATTAGAGGTGCTGCTATTCTCCCATAATTCTTAACAAACTTGCGATAATACCCTGTTAACCTGAGAAATCCTCGCAACTGCTTTATGGTTGTGGGGACTTTCCATTCCTTAATAGCTTTAATTTTGTTAGGGTCTACTTTAACACCCTCGTGAGATACAATATGACCCAGATATTCCACCTCTTGTACTCCAAAGAAACATTTGGATGTTTTTGCATATAATTGTTTCTCCTGCAATAGTTTGAGCACCCTGTCAGCATGTTCAACATGATCCTTCCAAGACCTGCTGTAGATTAGTATATCATCAAAAAATACTAGCACAAATTTTCTAAGGAAGGGTTTGAAAATGGAATTCATCAGCCCTTGAAATGTAGAAGGTGCATTGGTAAGGCCAAAAGGCATGACCAAAAATTCATAATGACCCTCATGAGTTCGAAATGATGTTTTTGGAATATCTTCAGTCTTCATTCTAATTTGATGATATCCTGAACGAAGATCCAACTTGGTAAAATAAATTGCTCCATGTAATTCATCCAATAATTCCTCAATCAAAGGAATGGGAAATTTATCTTTAATGGTGAGCTTATTGAGCTCCCTATAATCCGGACACATTCGCCATGATCCATCCTTCTTGTGTACCAATACTACGGGAGCAGAGAAAGAACTTTGACTAGGTTGAATTATACCCGCCTCTAACATTTCTGCAATCATACGTTCAATTTCACTCTTTTGGAAGTAAGGATATATATAAGGCCTGATGTTTGGAGGAACACTTCCTGGAATTAAATGAATAGCATGATCATGATCACGAATCGGTGGGAGTCCTTTGGGAGTTTCAAACACCTTGGAATAATTGTCCAAGACTTGTTGGAGATCTGCAGAAATAGATGATTTTGATGTCGGAACTTCTAGTGAGCATAATTGTGCAATTACGCCTCGTTGTTCTTTCTTTAGAAGCTTTGTCATGATATTAGAGCTTATTATCCTTCCTGGCTTCCCTTCAATACCCCGTAATTCGACTTCCTTTCCTTCTGAAAAAAATTTCAAGAAAAGTTCTTGAAAATTAAAAGCTACCATCCCCAAAGATTGCAACCATTGTACTCCTAGTACAACATCAGCACCTCCCATAGGAATGGAAAGCATTGGACTAGTCAATACATATTCCCCCATGGTTAGCTTGATATTATGGCATTTCCCAGAGCAATTTATAGTTCCTCCATTTGCAGCCATCACTTGGCATTCTGGTGCTGGGTATAGGAAACAATTTAATTCCTTGGCTACCTTACAATGAATAAAATTATGGGTGCTACCTGAATCAATCAACACTATTACCTTTTCTTCTTGATTTGTCCTGCTATCTTGAGAGTTTGAGGAGTGGTAATTCCTGCCAGTGCATTACACGATATGGTCGGATTCATTTCTTCCTCTTCTAGGGCTGGTTCCTGGTGTATATCCTCTTCTTGTTCATTTCTTCTTCCTCTTCACAATCTATGTAAAATAATTTCTTCTCAGCACACTTATGACCTTTAGTGTATTTGCTATCACAACTGTAGCAAAGCCCTTTTGCTCATTTTTCTTCCAATTGTTGTGGTGTCAACCTTGTAGGTTGTGGAAATCTAGGCGTAGCAACACTTCCTTCTTTATAGAATTGAGTGGTAGACTTCCTTGTCGCCATAATTTTACATTCAACTTTTCTTGCCAACCTGAATGCCTTCTCCAATGAATCAGGTTCCAAAACACGAACTTCATGTTGGATGTTATCCTTTAGAGTACCTAAGAAGAGATCAATCCTGTGTTCCTCTGGAATATTAGTTACCCTTATATTCAATTTTGGAAGTCCTCAATGTGCTGCCCCACTAAACCCTTTTGTTTGAGATTTATCAATTGGCTAAAGAAGGTGTTGCTCTTTGTATCCTCATAATGTGCTATCATTTCCTCCGTAAAAATTGACCAAGTGACAATTTTTTTACGGGAGCAAAGCCATCGATACCATACAAATGTCTTTTGTTCTAAATGTAAAGTTGCAATGCGTACCTTTTGTGTGTTTTGCACGTTATGGAGATCAAAATATTGCTCCATCTGTAGTATCCATGTTACAGGATCCTTTCCATCAAACTTCCTCATATCCATTTTTGGAATATGTTGGTTCTTCCCGCCAACATTAGAGTTTATGAAATCACGATTAACATTTATTTTGTTCTCATCATGAGGTTCTTCTACTATCTTTTCACCATTAGGAAACCTTTCTTGTATCAACTTTGTCAAACCTTCGATGTCTGCTTTGAGATCATTCTTCATGCTTTCCATGTTGTCTTTCATGTCATCCATTGTAGCTTCCATGCCATCCATCTTAGCTTCCACACCATCCATCTTAGCTTCCACGCATTTCTTCAAAACTTCCATTTCATTTTTTGTTGCTCTTTGCGAGAGCGAAATTTGGTGCACTTGCTCTTGTAATTTTGATAGATCATGTTGCAATTCTTCATCTTCATGAGTCATAGTAGAGCCTTCTGAAGGCTTAATGGGTGTTGAATTATTTTTGCAGGGAATTTTTAGGGCAATGTGATATCTATTACGTATACCACTTGAATGGTCAATTGGTTGCCCTTCTGCAAATAAGACAATTCGGAAAAAAAATACACACATTTTTCTTGCTTTTGAAGATCTCGATATTGAAATTGGATTATCTCTGTGATTTCAGAAATTCAATATCTGAATTTCAGTACCAACTTATCCCTCTGAATTATCTTTCAAATTCCACAGGTCTGACCTGATTTGGATTCTCCAAGACAAAGTTGTGTCCAATCTCCCACAATGACCTAATTATGGACTGGTTCAGTAGAGCGAACTTTTACGACTTTCCACGTGTCACTGTTTCGTCCTTTGTCTCTGAAATTGATAGCCAAGAAACTAAAGTCCATGTACTTATGACCAATTTTTACGGCACTCCAATCCTATGCCCAGAGAGAGAGTTATTGAAATTTTCCCACGATCACCTCTTTGAGATGAAATTCAGGAGCTTGAAAAAGCACTACCTTCCATAGATCATATCTCTAAAAATGTTGTGAACCAAGCTCTGAAATTTTTTGACGAATTTCCTCCAGATTTCAGCTTCGCACCATCCGAATTTCAGATTTTGAACCTTCGTATAAAAACAATTATAGCGCAAATGCCACGATGACCTGTTTAGGAGCCTGAAAAAGGACCTAACTTCCACAGATCATATCTCTGAAAATATTGCGAACCAAGCTCTGAAATTCTTAGAAAATATTCCTCAGGATTTTGGCTTCGCACCCTAAAAATTTCAGCTTCTGAAACTTCGTAGAAAAAAATTTATAGCGAAAATGCCACGATGACCTGTTTGGAGCGGCGAAACCCTAGAATCCAAAGCTCTAATACCAAATGTTGTGTAACCGGCTCCAAAAATAGAAGAATAGAGATATCAATGCCTTATAAATAAGCCACTTCGAGGGGGAAACCTCCAATACATTACATAAATGAATAATTCTTGGATGATACAATTTAAAAAACCTCCTTTCTATATATAGGAGTCCATGGGGCCATAATGTAATCCTAGTGGGCCACAATGTAATCCTAGCCGACCTAACAATAATAATTTAAGGGCATAATAATAAAAAAATGGGGGTTACAAGGGTACAATAATAACAATAAGGGGGTTACACTAACAAAAATAAGGGACTATACTAGTAATATAGGGACCTAACACTCTCTCTTCTTCCATCTCTCTTTCCCCTCCATCTATGTTTTTATCTCCCTCCCTCTCTCTCCCTCTCCCTCACTTCCTCACTATATCTATCCTTCTCTCTCTATTGACACACACACACACACACACACACATCCCCTTTTAACTATGTTTCTATCTCCCCCATCTCCTTCTCTCTCTCCCCCCCTTCCCTCCTTAACTCTCCACTCCCCTTGCTCTCTCTCTCTCCATATCTGTACATATCTCTATCACTCCCTCTTCCTGTCACTTTATATCGTCTCTCTCTCTCACTTCCTCTATTTTTATATCCCTCACACCCTCAATCAATGCATGCTTAAAAAAAACCATCCATCTCTCTCTCTCTACCCTCCAAATCTCTCTCTATCTCCCTCCATTTATACTTCTCTATCTCTCACTCCCCCACTCCCTCCCACCCCCCGCCCCCCCCCCCCCCTCTCTCTCCATATCTATATATCTCTCTCCCTCACTCCCTCTTTCCCCGTCTTCCTCTCAATTTACATCCTCCCTCTCTCTACAACCTATATCTCCATCTTTATCCCTTGTACTCTTATATGTTTATTTGTCTTACCATCCCACTCTCTCTCTCTCTCAACCCCTTCTCTCCCCCTCCAACCCCCATGCCACATTATCTCTCTCTCTCTCTCTCTCAACCCCTTCTCTCACCTCCAACCCTCATCACCAATTATATCCCTCTCTTTCTATTAGTATCTCTCTCTCTCTCTCTCTCTCTCAACCCCTTCTTTCACCTCCAACCCTCATCCCCAATTATATCCCTCTCTTTCTATTAGTCTCTCTCTCTCTCTCTATATATATATATATATAATCTCCCCCCCATTATCTCTCTCACAAATGCACACTTAGTTTGTGATTCACATTAACCTCCACGCCCCCTCCCCCCCTGCTCTCTCTCTCTCACACACACACTCAATTTTTGCTTCATAATAACCAGCCACCCCCCTCTCTATACACTCCATATTTGTTTCTATCTCCCTCCCTTCCTCTCTCTCCTTCACTCCTTCCCCTCTAGATTTGTTTCTCTCTCCCCATATTTTCTTCTCTCTCCTCCACCTCTCTCTCCATATCTATAATTTTCTCTCTCATTCCATTTTTCTCCATATTCCTATCACTCTCCAATATTCTAACTCAAGTTTCAATGGCTGCCAATGACCCCGTGGCATTACTCGATCTCTCTCTAAAAATGCTCCTGGTCTTAACAACGAAACCATTTTTTGGCTTAAGGGGTCCTAACTCAGGTTTGGTTTTAAGGTTTGCCAACAAACCCCTATGCTACTGGCCTTTTCGGAAATGACCCGATGCGTAGGTCAAGGTCTCACCCAAAGTAGTATGGGAGGGTGCTGGAACTAGGTTTATGCACCCAGAGAGAGAGAGAAAAAAAGTAATAAAAGGGGGCACCTTTAGATCTAACAAGTCTGCGTTGTACGAGTCCTAATGCAAAACTCTTAACAATACAATTAACATAATAGCTTATGCGAAGCTCGTAAATGGTTAGATAACATATAACCAGAGAAATTACTTAACCAGATTTATGCATTCAGACTATCGCATCCACGTGCACATAAATAGACTACTAGAAATTATAGAGATATCGTAAACTCAGTCATTAATTATAGTATAAAACATAGAGGTATCACGAAATAGTATTCTCATGCAATTATAACCAGATTCCACTTACAGACTCCTTTTTATCAACCCGCGCACATAACCAGTGGGGTTTTCAGACAACAGGACTCAGGGTCTTTGTGCACACAGCCAATAGGAGCCCTTACCCAGATAATTGATACAACAAATCCACAATTCGTAACTTAGTTCTATCTCTTTCTTATTTATCCTTCTTCTAGACTCGATTTACCCATATATTTATATCATGCTAGCCTAAGCTATCCTATGGTCCGCAAACCATGGTTTGTGGACCTTAGGTCTACCCTTTTGACCCATTACAATTCATTGGGGGTTTGACCCACCCCAAAACCCCTTCTCTAGACCAAATGTTATTGAAATATTACAAAAATTGGACAAAAATGGGGCTAGGAAACCCTGTTCCAACACTCTCCCTCTCTCCCCCATCTCTCTCTCTCTCTCTCTCTCTCTCTCTTGTTCCCTATCTCTCCCCTTATATTTCCCCCTCACACCATTTCTTTCCCTCTCTCTTCTTCCATCTCTCTTTCCCCTCCATCTATGATTTTATCTCCCTCCCTCTCTCTCCCTCTCCCTCACTTCCTCACTATATCGATCCTTCTCTCTATATCCACACACACACACACACACACACACACACATCCCCTTTCAACTATGTTTCTATCTCCCCCATCTCCTTCTCTCTCTCTCCCCCCCCCCCCCTTCACTTATTATCTCTTCATCCCCCTTGATCTCTCTCTCTCCATATCTGTACATATATATTTCACTCCCTCTTCCTCTCACTTTCTATCCTCTCTCTCTCTCACTTCCTCTATTTTTATATCCCTAACTCCCTCAATCAGTGCATGCTTCAAAAAAACCCTCCATCTCTCTCTCTCTCTACCCTCAAAATCTCTCTCTATCTCTCTCCATTTATACTTCTCTATCACTCACTCCCTCACTCCCTCCCCCCTCCACTCTCTCTCTCTCTCTCTCTCCATATCTAGATATATCTCTCCCTCACTCCCTCTTTCCCTGACTTCCTCTCAATTTACATCCTCCCTCTCTCTCCATAGCTTCATATCTATCCCTCATATTCTTATATGTTTATTTGTCTTATCACCCCACTCTCTCTTTCTGTCAACCTCTTCTCTCCCCGTCCAACCCTCATGCCACATTCTCTCTCTCTCTCTCTCTCTCAACCCCTTCTTTCACCTCCAACCCTCATCCCTAATTATCTCTCTCTCTCTCTCTCTCTATATATATATATATATATATATCTATATAATATCCCCCCTATTCTCTCTCCCACAAATGCACACTTAGTTTGTGATTCACATTAACCTCCACATCCCCCCCTCCTCTCTCTCTCACATATACTCAATTTTTTCTTCATAACAACCAACCAACCCCCTCTCTATACACTAAATATTTGTTTCTATCTCCCTCCCTTTATCCTTATTTGTCTCTCCCTCCCTCCCTCTCTCTCCTTCACTCCTTCCCCTCTAGATTTGTTTCTTTCTCCCCATATTTTCTTCTCTCTCTTCCCCCCTCTCTCTCCATATCTATAATTTTATCTCTCACTCCATTTTTCTCCATCTTCCTATCACTCTCCATCCTCTCCTCCCCCCCCCCCTCCCTCCCCCTTCCTCTATTTCACTATCCCTACCTCCCTCATCTAGTCCATTCGTCTTAATAATCCCCTTTAAACTCTGTCTCTACCCTACATATTTGTCTCTATCTATATCCATTTATATTTCTCTATCTCTATTTTATACCTCATTTTTCCCTCTTCATGTAATGGAGATAAACCGTAGTCCTATTCTTCGACTTATTGGCGTAAGTGAATCCTTTTCCGTTCTTGATGTTACATATTTAGAAACCCATCACTCCTTCATGTTTATCAAACTAACACACATTACTCCTTTGTAGTGGGAAAACCTAACACTCAGGTACCCTATTTGCGTTTGGCATGGTAGCGATGGAGGATATTTTTCTAGGATAGGCTTTCTCTCGATCTTGGGAGGATGTTTTTAGACACCTAGGGCTGGCATGAGAAGTTAGGAAACTTCCACAATAATTAACCCTCTCCTTCTCTCCCCCTCCCACTTCCTCTTTTTCTCTATCCCTTCCTCCCTCACTTAGTTCATTCTTCACAATATCCCCCCTCCAACTCCCCCCCCCCTCTCTCTACCCTCTAGCTCTATCTCTATCTCACTCCCTCACTTCCTCCCCCTCTTTCATTCTCTTCCCCTCCACATCATATCTCTATCTCTTACTCTTCCTCTCTCTTCCCCCTCCACTCTCTCCCCCTTGCCCACTCTCACTTACTCACATAGTATCTCTCTCTCTCTCTCTCTCTCTCTCTCTCTATATATATATATATATATATATATATATATATATATATATATATATATATATATCCTTCACAACATCCCCCTCCAAATTTGTCTCTCTCTTCCTCCCCATGCAAACCATAAATATGTTCATAACTCTCTCTTCCCAACCCTCTTTCCTTATTTGTATCATGTTTTTACTCTCACTCAATATATACCCTCAATCCCCAACTCATTCTTCCAGCCCCCTTCCCCCCATTTTCTCTCTCCCTTGGCCCCTCAATCCCCCTCTTTCTCACCTTCCCCATCCCAAAACTCACCTCAAATATATCCCTAACTCTCTCTTTGTATCTCTCTTTACTTTTCTTTTTATATCCTTTCCCCCCTGTATCCCTCCCTCTCTCACCCTCTCCACCCATCAAACCAATCATAACCATTTCCAATGTGTTAAAGCCACTATTTACAAGAACAAATGCATGTTCCTAGCACTAGAAACATGCATATGTTTTTGGCACGAGGAGCATGCATGTGTTGTTGGTACTAAAAATGTACAAGCACTAGAAACAAGAACACATTTTTTTGAATTTCAAATTTTCCTGGAGGGAATCCCAAGTGCACGATGACTTGGTTGCTTCCAATCTAGGTTCAGGATCATGAAACTAGTGGTTTTAGCCACAAATACATAAAAACATCAATTTTTTAGAACACACACACACATCACATTATTTTTTATAATTTGTATGAATTTATTGTCCATAGAACTACATACACAAATAGACTCAACTCTCTAGATTCTAAATATAAATTTTCCTATAAAATTTATAGTTTTTACTATTTTTAGCAATTTTTTCTCTGTACACATATCAAAATCTTAAAATACATCCCTCATTGATTTCCACTATATATATGTATGTATGTATGTATGTATGTATGTATGTATGTATAGCACTAGAGGACGTTAGGACCTAAAATAAAAAAAAAAGGAATAGTTGATAAAAATATTTTAGGTTGCACTAACTTAGCCCTTTGTAATTTCAACAATATAATATAGTTTAAAACACCCACAGACACACACACACACACACACATAAGTTCATAAGTTTTGGAAAATTAGTTGTGCACAATAAAAATATGTTCTCTACACCTCCACAATTTTTTTAGGAAGAATCTATCATTTAAATATTCAAAGATTGTACTAAAGGAAAAATATACACTATATTTTTAATAAAAAATAACATACCAATGTTAAGAAAACTCAAAATTCACATAGTTAGACACAATTTATGTAACTAAAAATTACATATTGGGAAAATTAATTCATTTTCCTACATTTCATCTTTCCACACCATCTTGAGATTCATTAAGTACCTATAATTACCCCCCCAAGCTAACATACTAGTGTTTTTCCAAGATTGAAATGCCATGAGATACCATTATTAGCTTGCACCCACCGATATATATCATTTTATTTTTAAATATTAGTAAATATTAATAACAAAATAATATTTCAAATGAAATATTTTCATGTCCACATTCAATAAAATACTTCAATCTCTCTCTCTCGCACACATCAATTAAAAGGAAAAAAAATTATTTCACATATATCGATTGAAAGCTAAATATTTCTTACTTATGAGACATTTCAACTACATGTGTCTAGGGTATTTATCAGCCATTCCATGTTCAACATGGAATTAATATATATATATATCTATATATATATATATATATATATATATATATATATATATATATATATATATATGGCATTTCAATTCATGTTACTAGGATGGATATATCTGTGTTTGTGTGTGTGTGATTGATTTTGTGCTCAACATGGAATTATATAGATAAATTTAAAGTTGAGATGAATTCATACTTATTTGTAAAATAAATAACTTTTAAAGTAAATTCACAAAAATATTTATTTGGTTAATAAAATGAAAATAAAATCACAAATTTATATCGAATTCAAACTCTTAATAGAGATAAATAAAACTAAGTAAAAATCACATCATCATGTAAATATGACACTTGTACACAACAATGTACCAAAAAAAAATAAAAGAGAGAGAAAATATACTTAAATCATATATACTCAAAATATTTTTACATTACTAAATAAAATATCAATAATTACATAAGTTAATATAAATAAATTCTTAATTATATTAATAAAACTTTTGTAATAAAAATTTAATAAAATTAGCTAATTATATAAATAAAATTCTCCTAACATTTCATCTTTAACTTTAACTATAACTAGAAATGGGTCTAAAGACCAATCAGATCCATTGGCAGACCCTAGAGTTTATAAAATTCCATGCTCATGTGGGAATTATTATATAGGTAAAACATGTAGATTTGTTAAAACCCCTTGAAAAAATGATGTTTTCTAAACAATATAACTGTTGGAGTTTTTGGTAGAGGTGATTTTTTTTGGGTCAAATCCTGATATTTTTTGTTTGAAATCAAATTTTGACTCCATATATGGATTAAACACCCCCATAATAAACACTTGGGTCACCCAAATTGTGGAGAGTTAACAACTCATGTGACTGCAACAATTCTAGGAAAATTAGACAAAAAATTATGTCGAAAAACCCTCCAAAACATATAACAAATAGATTACGACTAAAATAGCACATAGTCAATACTTATCATATCTATTTCTCTAAATTAGCAATTGTTGAATACAACTATATATATCTAAGTGACTTATATGCTCTGACTAAGAGAAAATCCTTTCCCTCTCCCTTCTATTACACCTGTGTCATCAACCAAGCCTTTGAAATCGAAAAGTATCTGAATAAATTTAATCGTTAAGATGACTATTAGTGAAACTGTTCATTGAAGCCTCTCATTCATAACCTTTTTTCAGATGAAAAAAACACTGGTTATATTAATTGTATGAATATACTAGTACATATGTTCATAAACATGATTGTTCAACATTATACTATCTGCAACGAATATTTTCATCCTTCAACCTTGATATAAAATATCATTATCCAACTAATACATAGAGTGAAGCTATTTTTTCCCATGAAAAAAATCATAATTTTTCATTAATAAATAAGATAAATTACATGTTACAATTTACAATATATCCAGTAGTATACCCTGGACCAAGTCCTTTCTCCGAAGAGTCAAGTAGATGTCAGATAATCAGCTAAAATAGAGTAGCACTTAAACTGATGATGATAGATACAATGAAAATGATAACTGTCAATACTATAATGCTAATATATAAAATAAATAGTTATGTTTCCATCTGACAGAAATAGATATTGGCAAAAATAATAGCAAACCAAAATGCAGTCATGGGGAGACTGTGCCCACATCCTGTAGATCATCAATGAAAGGGAAAAGATAAAATTGGAACACCTGAGCACCATCGTGCTCTTCAATATGTAATATTCCAAAATTTTCACTTGATATTTGGAATATTAGAGTTCTTAACTTTCTTAATGAATTAAGTAAATAAAAGGGTGGAGGGACCCATAATCTCAATATGAATAAATATCCACTTTTTGTGTGTGAATGTGGATTAATTAAGCCTAGATCTACATAATAAGGTAGTTGAGCAACTACTAATATGAATGAAATAGGAGATCATGTCTCATTAATGAGATAGATCATGGAGGTTGACACAATCAACTAAGATATTGACTGGATCAAATAGAATATCATGAAGCACTCATGATGAAGATGATGGAGGAAGTTGTGCAATTAATGCACACATGATTGAGAGGGTGTAAATTTCACCTAGACATGATGGATGATTTGGTCAAATAGTGCAGTCAGACATGGAGGATATTTTCCACATGCACAACGCAGTCTAGATGGGGGCCAAGGCATGGGAAGGCTCACACATTATATAAAGAATATGAAGGCAAGGATGAGGGCATGCTTGTGATTATTGATGTTAAGGATCTTTTAGATCTAGAATTTTCATGTGACATTCCATTGCTTTCTTGGGCTGTTTAGCAAAGATTGCAAGTGCTATTTAGCACAGGGTGTTCCTGGTCAGGAATCCCACCTCTTTCTTTGAGTAGCTCTGGAAAGAGTATTGTACTTCATTCTACATTAGGAATTAGTGCCACATATCTTTTCGTACTTTCTGCAAAACATTCATATTTAGAAATTGCATATTTTTGAATATCAGTTTGGAAGGTGGAAGTTGTCTTCAGTATTTCAGCAGGAGAACTGGTGAAGGTTTATTCCTATCACCTTGGGCTTAAGGATCAGCATTCCCAGAGCTTCATATCAGAACTGGCATCAGGCCAAAATTTATTGACCTCCTAGTAGTAGTAATACCTTCAAGAATTACGTTGTCCATTTTGCAGATCCAAAAGGAGGAAGGAAGTTGCTAGCATTTCAGCTAGTAATCCTTTGAGGGATCATTCCCTCAGCTTGCCATCAGTATTTCCATCATACTAGAGTTTATTGAAACATATTTCAACAGGTAGAAGGCCTCTCTTTCCCTCACAGTGTAGTTTCTTTTGGAAGTTGTGTTGCAACAACTGTAATCATCATTGGAGGATTGAGAAGCTAGATCTAGAGCTTGTAGATATGAAGGAGGGATAAACCCTTCAAGCTTAGATCTGATCTTCTAACATATTTCATCCATATATTTTTCAGATCTAGCTTCAGATATGTAATTCCCACCAGATCAAGGATCAAATCCCAAGAGGGTGATTTTCCAAAGTTGTAGATCTGGAAAATCCTTTCTGGGTTATCTTGGGAATCCACCTCAATGGCCAGATCTTGAATCTTGGCATCATCTGAGCTCCATATTTGAGTAGATATGCATTTTAATTTTCAGCCTGCAGTTATATATTCATATTCTGATAAAGGGATAACACATTATTTTCTTTAGTAGCTCTCCAGTTATGCAGTGCCTATTGTGGCATGTTTTCAGGGTGATTCTAGGCCATCTCTTTGGCTAGATATCCTCATATTTTGCACCTTGTGTAACTGAATCACCTCCATATAATTTAATGGCTCAGCTTCTCTGTATCTTCTATTGTTTTCTTTAGATTTATTGTTTATCTTGCTGCAATTCTTATATTGTGTTTAAGTATTGCTGCATTTTCCCTTTTTGGGATATTACAGTGGTATCAGAGCATGATCTTTGGCTCAGCTTGTGGACACTTCATCTTTTGCATCAAAATGAGAAGCAGATAGATGGGATACATCATGAAGGAGGATTATAGCCTTGCCACTCCTTTGTTTAGATCCAAGCAAGATCTCTCCAAGGAGGTCAAACAAATGAAGAAGGAAAGGCAACAAGAAGATCCAAGAAGAAGATTTGAAGAGGAATGTCTAAGCACTTCCTATTAGTAGAAAAGAAGACCAGAGAATCATAGATATCCTCATAGATCAACTATGCCCACTTTCTTTGAATGAGGTGAGAGGTATAAAAATGAATAAAGAAGAGAACCTGAGACTCATGAGACTCTCAGTTTGTATCTTGAAGAGTACAAGGAATAGTCTAAAGCTTTCAAAGAAAGTCTAACTCTTCAAAAATTCTTTGAACCCAAGGAAGAAAGAAGATCCTATAGCAGCAATAGAAGGAAGAGGTACAACGGGTTCTATTTGCCTACATTTTATGGGTCTTCCTCAAGCACTGTTAAGGCTTGGAGGAAAGAGTTAGATACATTTTTCATGCTACATCTTGTGGCTGAAAAGGAGGCTTTCCAAATTGCAACACTTCATCTCTTAGGTGAAGCCAAGTATTGGTGGTTTAGTCACATGGAGCATGCAAAAGTGAATAAATATTCATATTTATTCAACAATATGAGGAAGAAGTTTGATGTGAAGAAGACAAATATGGGCCACAAAGAGACATTTCCTAAGGAAACAAAGGAGGATGTCATTCTTGTCACTCTGGACAAGAAGTCAATTCATTCACCACCAGCTGCATAAGTAATTGCATCTAGAGAAGAGACACTTGCAACCTTGCAAGCTAGTCTTGAGCTATTGGCACATAGAGTCCCATGCATGATTCAGGAGATGCATGAGGAGGAGGAGGAAGATTCCAACGCTGGTACATTGGTAGAAGAGCAACCATCTCTCTTACCAATAGTTGGAGACACCATTGTCCCAGTTGGAGGAACTCTTGTGTTCTTTCAAGAGGTTCCCACATATAAGTTGATCCAAGGTATGCATACACATTAATCACCTATTGTTTCAGAATATCTTATTGAAACTTTTGGAGACATGCCATCAGGGTCAATGCATAACCAAGGGTTAGAACAAAATGCTGATTTGAAGCAACAAACTATCACAACGCAAAGGACCCTTGATCTAACCAGGGAGGAGATGAAAATATATCCCAGTTTGTCATGGATGGACTACATTAAACCTCTTGAGTTGAAATGTAGAGTTTCAGAAGAAGGGATGAGCATGATCCTATGTACAATGACTGGTTATGAGATCAATATTGCACCTTGCTTTGAGATAGTATTTGTACTACCTTGAAGATCTACAACACTGTCACTTAGTAGCATTGATAATGATGAGGTCCCATTATTGTTCAAGCATTCTAAAGGTAGCTTCACTCATGAAGTAATGGAGGATAAGATTATGAATGGTAGACATCTTGAGATGAGAAATCTTTTCTCCTTTCTTGATGACACTTTCTCAATGAATATCTCACAACTCAAAGAGAGAATTCTACCTGCAGTAGATCCAGAACCTCATTGGTTTTGGAGGTCCATGGATGAGAAGAAGGTCTCACTAAGAGATCTCATGGGAGGTGCACTTCAACATTTCATGGAGTGCAAAGTTCTTCAACATTTTGAGGAGGTTGGTCTCTTACAAAGGGAGGATGCCAAGTTTTTGCAGAATGACATCCATCATCCACATTGGGATGAATGGTTGATAGTATGGAGCAAGGGGTTGCCAAACCACTTGTAGATCTATGACACAAGCCAGCAAGAAGCATGGCTGCATCGGTTGCTCTTGGGTGAGTATGGTTACTACCCAAAGGTTCATATTTTCTTGTCTCATACCTTATGTTTCAATGGTAGAATGCATAAGAAAAAGGCATGGCTACTATGGTTGTTGAGAAGAGAGTTTGGACATCACATGTTATATCTTATGATCATATATTTAATCTTGTTTAGGATATTTCTCATGTATTTACATGTATTTCTGTTTGGGATGTATCTCATGTTCATGTATGTACTTGGGTTTGGGAGAAGGTATTACTCTCACATGATGTGGCATAAAGGAGCTTGTTTGTATTATGTTGATGGGACATCTCACATGTCCATTACTGTATTGTTGCTCCATGACTTGCATCATGATAATGCAAGGAGGCAACAAGAATCCTTGTTGCTTTGGTTACTTTTGGGAGAGTATGGGCTGATTTATTCCCATACATTGCATGACATAAATGGATCTCATACTCTCATTGATGTTTATTTGGCATGGAAATAAGAGGCATTGCTGAGATGGCTAATTTTGAGAGAATATGGCTCTCATATTCTCATTGATGATTTGGCATGGAAACAAGAAGCATTGTTGAGGTGGCTTCTTTTGAGAGAGTATGGCTCTCTTAATTACTTTCATGATGATCTAGCATGGCAGCAAGAGGCTTTGCTGTGTTGGTTGTTATCAGGAGAATATGGTTTGACATTGTTCATGTTATCTCATATATCTCTACTTCTTGTTTTTCACTATGATGATGTGATGTTTGATTCCTACATGGCCAACATGGCTAATGATGAGGGCATTAATGTATGTAATCTACTCTATGTATCATGGGTTGGAGAGATATTTCATGAGTTGTGACTTTTCACTTTGGGAATAAACCAATTTATCTTATGTATCTCATGTACAGAGGAGAACTTTAGTCATCATATGGTTGCCACATGGAGATTCATTGATGAGGATGGGTGTCTAACTTTTCAGTTGAAAGCCATTCTAGACATTCTAGAGGGGCAGCTTTGGAGTTGGACATGCATGACACGTGGTGATAGATGGGAAGACCTTCCACATGAGGATGCCATTTGGAGGGAGGATTTTTGTTGTAGCATCCATTTTTTTAGTTGCTTGAGGACACACAACATTTTTCCGGGGAGGATTGTAATATTCCTAAATTTTCACCTGATATTTGGAATATTATATTTCTTAACTTTCTTAATGAATTACGTAAATAAAAGGGTGGAGGGACCCATAATCCTCAATATGAATAAATATCCACTTTTTGTGTGTGAATGTGGATTAATTAAGCCTAGAACTACATTATAAGGTAGTTGAGAAACTACTAATATGAATGAAATGGGAGATCATGTCTCATTAATGAGATAGATCATGGAGGTTGACTGGATCAAACAAAAGATCATGAAGCACTCATGATGAAGATGATGGAGGAAGTTGTGAAATTAATGCACACATGATGGAGAGGGTGTACATTGCACCTATACATGATGGATGATTTGGTCAAACAACGTAGTCAAACATGGAGGATCTTGTCCACACACACAATGCAGTCTAGATGGGGGCCAAGGCATGGAAAGGCTCAAACATTATATAAAGAAGATGAAGGCAAGGATGAGGGCATGCTTGTGATTATTGATGTTAAGGATCTTTTTAGATCTGGAATTGTCATGTGATATTCCATTTCTTTCTTGGGTTGTTTAGCAGAGATTGCAAGTGCTGTTTAGCACAGGGTGTTCCTGGTCGGGAATCCCACCTATTTCTTTGAGTAGCATTGGAAAGAGTATCGTACTTCATTCTACATCAGGAATTGGTGCCACATATCTTTCGTAATTTCTACATAACATTCATATGCAGAAATTGTAGATTTCTGAATATCAGTTTGGAAGGTGGAAGTTGTTTTCAGTATTTTAGCTGGAGAACTGGTGAAGGTTTATTCCTATCACCTTGGGCTTAAGGATCAGCATTCCTAGAGCTTCATATCAGATCTGGCATTAGGCCAAAATTTATTGACCTCCTAGCAGTAGTAATACCTTCAGGAATTACATTGTCCATTTTGCAGATCCAAAAGGAGGAAGGAAGTTGCTAGCATTTCACCTAGTAGTCCTATGAGGGATCATTCCCTCAGCTTGCCATCAATATTTCCATCATCCTAGAGTTTATTGAAACATATTTCAGCAGGAATAAGGCCTCTCTTTCCCTCACAGCGCATTTTCTATTGGCAGTTGTGTTGCAACAGCTGTAACCATCATTGGAGGATTGAGAAGCTAGATCTAGAGCTTCTAGCTTGTAGATCTGAAGGAGGGATCAACCCTTGAAGCTTAGATATGATATTGTGACATATTTCAGCCATCTATTTGTCAAATCTAGCTTCATATCTGTAATTCCCACCAGATCAAGGATCAAATCCCAGGAGGGTGATTTTCCAAAGTTGTAGATCTGGAAAATTCTTTATGGGTTATCTTGGGAATCCATCACATTGGCTAGATCTTGAATCTTGGCATCATCTGAGCTCCAGATTTGAGTAGATCTGCATTTTAATTTCCATCCTACAATTATATATTCATGTTCCGCTGAAGGGACAGTGCAATATTTGCTTTAGTAGCTCTCTAGTTATGCAGTGCCTATTGTGGCATGTTTTTAGGGTAATTCTAGGCCATCTCTTTGGCTAGATCTCCTCATATTTTTCACCTTGCGTAACTGAATCATCTCCATATAATAAAATGGCTCAGATTCTCTGTATATTCTGTTGTTGTCTTTAGATTTATTGTTTATCTTGCTGCAGTTCTTATATTGTGTTTAAGTATTGCTGCATTTTCCCTTTTTGGGATATTACACAATAAGCCACCTGCCCCAATGTAACTCTGATGCTTATTTGGATAGTTTGTCTACCACTTGGTTCCTCTGCCTATAAATTGAGTGATAGAGATAATTTCAAATAATTATTTCAGCAAGTGAACCTCACTCAATAATGCAACAAGAGTGTGTGAATGATAATGAGATTGTAAATTGAACCAATTAATGATAATTTGAGAATCCCCAAAAATCTGAATTCTGTTGCATCCACATTCACGGGAAAAAAATAGGAGAAGCCTAAGGCTGAGGAGTTCGGAAAAGTTTTTACTCCCAGGTCCCATACCCATCTTAAGATGAAAATAATGAGAAGCCGATAAATGTAAAACAATAACCGCCCCCTCGCACCCATGATTATTTGATGCTCCATCAAAATAAGCCCAAGGGTATGAATGATCAATAACTTTAGGAATAATTTCCCTCTGGTGGGTAGAAATAACTACGTCAGGGATGAGCCAATATATGGAGATGATGTTAATACAAGTGTGGTCCTATTTAATAGGTAAGTCATTTAAAATCACTCAATTTCTATAGATATAGATCCCCTAGGCAATAAGCAGGGGTATATTTTGAATCTTAGCGCAAGGAGCAGCTTTCCACTAATCATTCCAAGAAGTAGATATAGATGTCCCATGCCAAGTGTGAGAGAAACCCAAATGGGATGCAACCGAGAGCCAAAATTGACAGATAACAGGGCAGTAAAGGAAAATATGCTAGATGTATTTGGCATTTGAGAGGCAGAAGCAACATCTAGATGGGCCATGGAAGGTGCGTCTGTTGAGATTGTCATAAGTGGGAATGCAATTGTTGAGAATACACCACATGATTAAATTGGTTTTGTGGGGTGCCTGCAGTTTCCAAATAGAATGCCACCACCATTGCTTAATAGGGGGTTCCAACGGTGCACAGAGAGTGATGTGGCCAAATTTCGGAATATATTTTCCTCTGGGGGAGAGAGCCCACAAAATTTCATCATCATGATCAGTGATTCGGATGTTCGTGGCTTGAAGTAATCTGATGTATCTATTCCAGATGGGATAACCAGCCAAAGGTAAGTGGAGATCTTGAGCCGATAGCCAGGCTTGGGAAACCCAAGCAGTTCATAGGGCATCTGCAACCTAAGATAGAAATAGATATCCAGCTTGAGCCAAATGAATCTTGATGTCCTGAGTCAGTTTTTAGTGCTGACCACAACCCGACCATGAATCCTCACCCAATCTGACTTTTGTACAGATCCGATGTTCCAAGTCAAACCTTGCTTGATCAGATGGATGGATTTAGTAATAGCTTTCCAGATAATCGAAGACCCTGAAATATGGTGAACGTTGCCTCTGATCCCATCCAAAGAAGAATGAGGAGCAATGTATTTTGAATAAGTCACTTCTTGCCAAAGGCTATGACAAGCAATGATGTGCTAGCCTAAGTTGGCTGCTAGTGCAGTGGAAAATAATGAGAGATATTTTAGACCCCAGCCACCCCAATCCTTTGGTTTGGTGATATGATCCCAAGAAACCATGCAAAGGTGCGATCCTGACCCGAACCCCTCCAGAGGAATTGCCTGCATATCTACTAAATTCTGTTGGTCATACCCTTGGGGAGCCAAGCAAGCAACATCTAGTAAACAGGGATGGCTTCCAGGAAATATTTAATTAAAACCATCCTGCCCACTCGTGAAAGCCACCTGTGATGCCATATATTGATCTTGTGCTCAAATTTAGCAATTATCCAGTTCCAGTCATTGATATGATAGTGATTTGGCTTAAGGTGAAAAACAAGATATTTTAAGCCATCCTCAATGTGCCTACTCTCAAATGGAAAGAACCGCAAGGCACACTTGGTTTCAATATCTGAACAACAAGTCATTATGATTGTGGACTTACTGTTGTTGGGTTCCATTCCCATGGCCTTGAAAAAAATGTTCAAGATGTTGATAAATTGAGAGTTGTCCTGACAACTGCCATTCCGAAATATCATATCATCATCAACAAATAATAAATGAGTCAGTTGTATAAATTCGTTTAATTGAATGCCATGAATGGATCCATTAGATTTAGCCTGCTTCATAAGAGAGGAAATTCCTTCCATCACAAGGAGGAAGAGGAGATGTGAGAGTGGGCATCCTTCCCTAAGACCCCCTACCAGCATGAAAAAAATCAGATGCAGCTCCATTGATAAGAATACTGAAAGTGGCATTCGTAATGCAACCCATAATCCAATTAATGAAAGAATGAGGGAACCCAGTCTGAATGAGAATGAGGTGCAGATATTTCCAATTGACATGATCAAATGATTTTTCTAGATTAATTTTGAGAATAGTTCCCTTAAGCCTTTTAGTTTTGATGGAATGCAGGGCCTCTTGTGCAGTTCTGATCGCTTCATGGATCTGTCTATGGTTAAGGAATGCAAATTGTTCCTTGGAAATGTGAAGTGAGAGGATAGGCTTGATGTGATTGGCAATGATATTGGAAATAATCTTGTAGATGCAGTTGTAGAGGGAGATAGTTCTGAAGTCATGGAAGGTAGTGGGGTAATCCACTTTGGGGATCAGTGCAATAAAAGTGGAGTTGAAACTATAAAAAATTCTACCAGTGGATCTGCTGTCTTCAATAACCTGAAGAAGGTCCTTTCCAATAAGTTCAAAGAAAGATAGGTAGAATTCAATGGTACAACCATCCAGTCCAGGACTTTTATCCTTCTTGAACCATTTTAACACTCCTTCAATCTCCCCCAAAGTGACAAGTGCATTAAGATCCTCCATTTGATCCTCCTCAACATATCTGTGAAATGTATGAGAAATGTGCATAATGTCTGGTAGGCTTACATTGTGCAAAGCTCTATATAGATTAGAGAAATGCTAGATACCCAGGTCTACAAGTTGTGCATGGGATTTGGCCACATGCCCAGTAGGATCAATAATTTCCCAAATAGTGTTGATAATCCACCTGCCGTTTGCACTTTGTTGAAAAAAATTGGTGTTTTCGTCCCCCAATTTTAACCAAATTTCTTTTCTCTTTAAACACCATTCCTCCTCCCTTTTCCTAAATATAGTGGCTCTAGTGTATTCCAGAGAAATAAGCGGTTATTTTGTATCCGCTGATGTGAAACAAAAATAATCTAGGCCAGTAAGATGAGCTATCTCCAGTTCTGTCCTCTTGAGATCCTCATACTCCAATATCCTTTTACCCCTTGACCAACTGATGGTATTGGATTTGATACGTTTAAGGTTGTCGTTGAAGACTCTAGCAAGATCCCGATCAAGGAGTTGTGTACAATATTGCCACTCAGTGACCAACGAGTGGAATTTAGGTTCATGAAGCCAACCCACATTGAATTCAAAAGGAGCGCGGGGCTTCATATCGCTAGCAAGAAACTCAAAATAAATCGGTGAGTGGTCCAAGGCGCCACCCGATCCCAGCCATAGTCTAGTTCGGGAAAATTTATTAAGCAAAGGCATCTTAATGAGGAATTGATCAAGTCTTCGGGAAAGAGCCGCGTCCCCAGTACGACTGTTCCTCCAGGTAGGCATCTTTTTAGGCAGCTCAATGTCTAATAAGTCAGCCGAATCCAATTGATTGGTGAAATAATATGATACGGGGTCTGGTATGGCCCATAGCCCCCAAGATTCCAAGATACCGATATAGAAGTTCAGATCACAACCCAATATGATGTTATTCTGATGCAATAAGGAGAAACTGAACAAGGAATCCCAAAGGCATCTCTGTGGAGACAAGGGCCATACACATTAATCAGGGAGAGAGCAAGATCAAATTCTCTAGTGATAACATATGCGCCAATGGTGCCAGCCCTACCCCACTAGTTCAGAACACGAATGGTTTTGTTGCTAATACCCAAGGCACATCCCCTAGATTGGCCACGGGCATCAATGGTCGCAAATGACCAATCCATAAGAAAAAAAGATAAAATATTAGTGATAGATAAGCTGCCCCCCCATTGTTTCTTGTAAAAAAAGCACATGAACATGAGTAGATTGAAGCAGTCTCCTAAGAACAAATTTCTTATCCAGGATGGCTAAACCCCTGCAATTAAAGGATAAAAAAATCATGGGGGAACCACTTCTCGAGGTTTTATTTCTCAAAGAACCCACATGATAGAGGACTGCATCTTCGCAACCACTTCCAAAATAGCCATCCTAATGGATTTGGTGATAACATAAGGTCGTCCCTGAGGTCTGACAAATGAGGTGCCGGATCCAAACTGAAGCTGAGTGGGGGATGATCAGTCGAGTGGATGGAAGAGAAAAGGAAGTAACGATGGCTGGAGGAGAGACTATCAGAGTCATTCCAAAGACTAGGGGTGGAGGTCGTTGCAGATGTGAGAGGGGTGGGGGGAGGGATCAATGGGGGGGTGGATGCAACAGGGCAACAAAGGGAATCCAAATTGCAAGAATTGAGATGAATAACATTACGCGATGATAAATTGGGTGGAGAAGATAAAATAGTATAAACAATAGGAGGAGAAAGATATGTACCCAGAATAGGAGCAGAATCCTCCAGAGTGGTGAAAACCACATGGATATGCATACGAGATTGTGTGACCGGCCAAGTCCAGAGAACCTCAACAGGTTGTGTGCAGGTGCCCATAGGATCCACCATCAGAGTCGAAACAATCCACACAGGATCAGTTTGAGTAGCCATGTGCACAACAGATTTGGTGAGAGGAGTCACACCACCCATGAGAGGGCATTATTTGTAGACATGACCTACCACATGACACCAACAACATCTAAAGGGAACCCCTTCATAATATAACATCTGATGTTTGGCCATATAATTGAAGAAAATGTTAAAGCAATCGTAGAGACCTTCCCTCATATCCAGAAAGACCAATATACGAGCCACATATATGTTTCCCATCTCCATATAAGATTGATCATTATATAAGTAATGGCCAAGATCCTCCGCAATGCTCCAGAGGGAGTTTTCGTTCCAGAATTGCAATGGTAAGCCTGGCAATCGAACCCAAATAGGTTCAGCCCTAGATTTCTCCCTATCCGGATCAAATAAAGGAGTTCGATGTTTCAACAAAATTGGGTTCATCTCAATGTGACAGTACTTGGAGAGGGCCCACTCCACCATAGCAGGCTACGAGAAGATGAGGGAAAGCCATCTCCCTGTTCATAGTCAAGGCAACAAGAAGGTGTTCAGTGGACCTACCCTAGATCTCCTCCATCCAAATATTGAGCCTGGAAGGTGTATAATTCCTGCCCCTAACCTTGCCCACTAAAACCATCATCGTGGTATGCTCGATGTCTGCCATGTCCCTGTCAGGACCAAAGTTGGTGTTGTGACTGTTCCAGTTCTTTGTGCAGCGGTACTTTTTCTTTCCACAATGCTGAGTGTGGTCTTGTGCGGCACCAACCATCACCGCAGGGCTGTCCGAGTTTGAAGAAATGGGCTCATCCATAGGAGGAGCATCAATAGGGATGCCCTCGAAGCATCCAGAAGCTGCGATCGGCATGAAATCAGATAGTGTGGAAATTGGATGGAGGTTATTCTCCTGCCTGCCAATACACAGGTTAACAATACCCAAATCTTCTGCGCAAGAAGTACTAGGAACACACTTCGCAATGGAGGACGTCGGAAGATCAGGTGTCTCTTGTGCTTGTAGTTCCCAAAGGCACAAGACAGATGGTGATGGAATAGAGAAATACAAAGATTCCAACCGGTTAAAAATAGGTTTTGCACTAACCTCAGAGGGAACTGACAAAGATTACATAAGTCAGTGCAAAGGCGATGATGACTTACCATCCACCATGGCAGCAACATCATCATTCGATCGATTTCCCCAAATCTCGACTCCTTCTAGCAGGTCGGGGGAATAATCCAGTTCCTCCTCATATATACTCATGACAGTAGTTTTCTTGTTAGCTGATAACCTACGGCAGTGAAGACGATCCCACCCGAAAAACTCACGATAGAATAAAGTGCCTCGCCAATGGAAACTATGATGAAAATAATTCGTCGTTCAAATGAACTGAGAGATGTAATACAACAAGCAGAGTGCTTAGGTGGAAAGAAAGAAAAGGAAGGGTACAGGGATAATATGAGGCTGGGCACCAAGGAGATTTTCGGGTCCATTGGAGGCAAAAAACTGGAGTAATGGGCGCAGGGCACCTAGGAAAGCAACATGCATATAATCTCTAATGAAAAAGTTAAAATACCCAAGCAGAATAAGCCAGTGACCAATATGAACCCTTATCGGGATGAAAACAATGGTGGAGGAGATATGGTTAATTTTGACAGTAAATAACAATGGATGCAACTAAGGCAAGGTCAAGAGTGCCGAGATACTCACTACCTCCCCATGACGGTGCCGAAATTGGGGCATAACCAGTCATGGCCACCGAGGCTCTCTAGGGTTTTGGCTTCTAAATTTGAATATGTTTACACTCATAGATTGAAGCTATTACCTGTATGCACTATAACATTTTGTCCAAAAAACACTATAAATGAAACTCGTGATATCTGATAAAGTATAAACATAGCCACCAACATAAAAAAATTTCAAAATGTTTTGTAACAAGAGGTTATCTATGGAATATTGATCAAACCAACTTCTCTAATTTTGTTTCCTCATAGAAGTTGTATCTCGTAGCGCCCATAACATCTGAAAGCCCTTCCTTGGATAGAGTGTCTACAATCATGTTAGATTCCCTGTAAATATGCTTTACTGTGATGCTCTAGAAAGAGTTGATAAGTACCTTAATATGATCCATCAAACATTGAGTTTTAGGTGGAGGAAAGAATGAGTACCCCGAAATTCCATCTATGAGTGTTTTTGAGTCGCCATATACATGGATAATCTCCATAGATTTCTCCCTAGAAAACGAGAGAAACCCCCACAAAGCCAATGTTTTTACTCTATAATTAGAGCCTGATCCTCCATGAGAATGTATCTTGTAGTGAAATCTTTCACTTATTATAATCCTAGCCCTGCATCCACATTGACCACCTTTTTCAATGCCAACAAAAAACCTATTGGCAACAAGATTTGTGGAGGCATATATCGATATGAAATATCCTTCGTGTCTGAGGAGCGATGTTTTTGTGCCTCCAACTAGATTACGATTTTGGAACAAATACAGTGAGATTTTATCAGGATGCCTTAAAAATTAATAGTATTTCGAGCTCTCCATATCTCCCAAATGACATATAAAGGAATAGAGTTGCAATTTCCATTTCTAGAGGCCCACCAACAGAGACATTATTATCTAAAGAGAAATTTTTGTAGGGAACCTAGTAAATATAGAGAATATGCGACCAAATATGAGAGGATATTTTACAATTGAGAAAGAGATGTAAACCGGTCTCATTTGATTCACAACACAGGGGGCACCATCTAGGACCTTGGTATCCCCATTTACTCAGATTTTCCCACCTCAGAATCTTATTATGCCATACCATACAAATGAATAAGATAATTTTCATGGTAAAATGTCACTTCTAGATCTTATGAAACCATACATGATTAATATAAGTAAGTTTATTACTCGTAATGTACCTGTAAATTTCTGCTACAATTGTAGATCCTTGTGAAAGTCTCCCAAGCCATACTAGCATTTCCCCCCTCGAGTTTTTGTAAAGACCTGCTTGCCTTAGATCTTGGATGTAACCTTTCCATTCCTGTAACCTATGTCCATGTAAGTTGATATCCCTAACCTCTTTCCATATCAGATATTGGCCACTCCACCTACAAATGTCATGTTCCAAGAAATATAGACCCCTGGAATGTAGAGCCTCAATAGTTTCCATCGAGAGGTGGGTTGTATTACAAACACCCATGATATGGTCTAGACCAATTAAAATCTTGCTTCCTTTCCTGAAAGACCATCTAATCCTTTGAAGGAACCAAGATTTTATCTTGTGAAAGCTCAACCATATGTATGAATAATTTTTTTTACCAATATATCCCTCTCTAAACCAGTCTATGGTGATTTTATTCATTAGATATTTTTGCTTTAAAATCTCGCCCCATATACCATCTCCAAATAAATCTCTCCAAAGTGACTTTATGAGTAGTGACCATCCAAAAATTTTAGTTTCCAGTATGCCCCAACCTCCGAATTCCTTTGGTTTAGTAATAATATCCAATTTTCCGAAATTAATATTTTGTAACTGTTCAGTGCTCGACCATATGAATCGAGATAGAATAGAACAAATTCTTGCGATGATATGGGATGGGATCGCAAATCAACGTTCCTATTATACATAAATTTTTTGAAGAACCGACTGAACCAGAGTGTATCTACCACCCAGAGTAAGCCAACGATGTGTCCAACATTTTAGTTTATTTTAAATTTTTGTCACAAGCCATGTCCAACCCTTGAATTTATAATTCTTAGGATTTAGTCTAAAGCCCAGGTAAGTGAAGCCCTTCTATAGTGGCCTGGTTCCCATGCCAAATATCCTGGCATTCTAATCAATATCCAACCAATCCTCGCTTGATAATAGAAGTAGATTTTTTTTACCATTTGTGGTCAATCCTGAGGCTTCCCCATATCATTGAAATAAGTAATTTAAAAACATACATTGTTCCCTAGAAACAATCTCAAAGGTTAGGATTTCGTCCACAAAAAATAAGTGAGATATGTACATATAATTTTCCATTCTTAAGCCATAGAAAATACCCAAGATTTTAGCCACGTTTACCTTCAGTCTTATACAATCCATAACCAGAATGAAGAGAAGGGGCGAAAGTGAGCAACCCTATGTCAAACCTCTACCTGCTTGAAATAAATTTGTAGGGTATCCATTAATTAATATATAAAACCATGAAATGAATACACTGGCCATTATCCACTTGACATTGTGTACTTACAAACCAATCTTCGTTAGGATTATCCTTAAGAAATACCAATCCACACAATCATATGCCTTTTGCAAATCTACTTTTATAACCACCATATCAAATTTCTTTGTATGAATGAAGTGTATACACTCATATGCTATGGCGATAGCATCATGAATAAACATGTTGTGAAGAAAAACAAATTTCTCCTTAGATATGTAAACTGATAAAATATTCTTAATGTGCTCTGCAATAATTTTTGATTTGAGCTTATATGTAATATTGTAGAGATATATCAGTGTGAAATCGAGGAACGAGGATAGATCTGATACCTTCATGATAAGGGTAAATAATGTCAAATTTATGGAACCTAAAGTGTGTCGTGTAGCTTGTGACTCTTATACCATCTCTAGTAGATTATGTCCCACAAGATTAAAGAAGTGAACAAAAATTCCACTGTCTAGCCATCCAACCCTGGAAATTTGTATTTTTCAAATGACTTCATAATCAATACAGTGTCTTCAATAGTGGCTGGTCGGAAAAGTGATTCATTGTATAAAGCATTTAACATAATAGGATAATCTTTTGATCTCCATAGCTGGTCATCAATATTTACTTCCTCTCTAGCTTTGAAAAGGTCCTAAAAAAATGTACAACCTCATTTTGGATCTCCTCTATACAAAATACGCTCTTCCCTCCAACCGCTTTGATATGCCAGATAGTGTTTATGTTTCTTCTATGGTTTCCATATCTGTGAAAATTTTTGGGATTCCTATCCCCTTCTCGTAGCCATAAAGCCTAATTTTTAATCTCTAGGTCATCTCCTGTATCTTTAGTATGTCTCTTTTACTCCCCTCCAATTCCTTCAAAAATTCCAATGTCAATTGTGTAGGTGATGATTGTGCCATATCACTCCCAAGTCTCTTAATTTCCTCAATCAACATTTTTTGTTCCATGTATATTTTACTCTTTTTTTCTCGTTCCCATATTCAGACTTGTCTCCTCACGTTATTTAATTTTTGTGTGAATTTATCCATGGATGACAACCCCAAAGCCAAAAAATACAAATTCTAGGTAGTGAAAACCATTTTTTTGAAGTCTTCATCATCAAGCCAAACTCTATTGAATTTGAACAGTATCCCCTTTCGAATAGACTCCTTTCACAATTTTAACACAATAAAAAAATGATATGAGATGAAATTCCTCTCCACCTAGGACCTCATGTTGCCGAATATTTCAACTAAGTTCTAATGTACCTTAAATATGTCTAATATCTTACCAATATGATCCTCAACTCTTCGTCCATTGTGCCTGTTAGGGTCCTATGATTCATAGGATAAATTTTGATTATTTGTTAAGTTTTGTTGTATAACATGTTGTAAATAATATTCCATCCTGTAAATTATTTCCAAAGAAAAGAAAAAGAAAAGAAAATAAGAAAATATAAAGAAAATACAAAAGGGGATACAAAAATATGAAAAAATAAAAAAATATGAGAAGAATGAAAAATAAAAAGGATGAAAATACCCCAAAAATAAAATTAGTGTGCAAATCTAAATTCCACTCAAAAATTAGTTTCAGTCATACTTTAGAAAAAATTTAAATAATGTGTTGCTAGTAAAATGCCACATTGCAATCTGATAAATAGGATTAGAAGCTTAATCACACTGCTTAAGCGTGATCAAGCTTGATTAATTATAATTAGTATAGATAAGTAAATTTTTTAATCACACAATGTAATCATGATTAAAAATAGAACAATTAATATTGAATAAATAAAACCATACTGCTCAAACATGGTGCAATTAGATTAATCTTATAAAAGAACTTTATATAGTGTAAAACATGAATTTTCATGTAATAAAGTGGACCCGACACACTTTGTCGTTTTGCGATAAGGTAGGTGCAGCATCTGATGGTCAGGATCTAGCATGCCCGGATCAACAATGGGCCATGCACTAGTTCGGACCCCCTAGCCCCTTCGACCGTTAAATGTTGGGGGGGGGGGGTGGGGAGGGCTTGCTAAAAGAGGTTTACCACTCTGCGATGTGGTGAACACTCATACGGTTCGTACCCCCCCACAAAAACAATTACTCACCACCCCACCCCCCCTCCGGAAACCACTCTTATCACTCCTGAATATGAAAAAAGTCATTGAAGGCTCACATATATGCTCCATCACCTCGTTTCCACATCTACCCCTTACGTCCACTCCCCTATTTCCATGTCTCCCCCTCGCATCCAATCAAAAATTCCTCCACCATTACCATCCCGCCATCTATCCAACCCGCTCCAAAGACCCGTTAAAATACCCGTTCACCATGTAAACATTGTCCCTGTAAACAAATCCTTTTATGTAACTGTTGCAATCCAACGGTGAATTATATAACCTCTGTGACCACGATCGGTGCCCCCCTTCATCACCCTGATTCCAGGACATCTTAAATTCAACTTGTTATCAAATTCAAGTTGTTGTTGCATCTAATCACCCGAACCAGAGGTCATATTGCACTGAGTCAGCCAGATTGCCCACCATAATCACACAACATCTACCAAGATTTAATTTTATCGGGTAACTCAGTAATTCCCTTCATTTATCTAAATTATCATGCCCCCTAAAGGGAAATCAAATAAAGGAGAAGAAAACCATATTCTACCTCCCAATGTTGACCTATATCACCTACCCCTAGTTGACGAACAATATAAGATCCTTGAAAGTTTTTGTGAATTTGATTTACATGAACTACATAATTTGTTAAAACAAAACCATATAGATCAGAGTAATGAATTAGGGTTGTGGGACTCCTTCCTGCCCCAATTCATGTTTCCCAAAAACCACCATTTTCTAGAGTTTGTAAATGGTGCCATTCTAGGTACATTCCCATCCCGAAAGCCATTGTAGCCCAAAATGGTGATGTTATATTCACTATTACTATTGAATCAATTAATTAAATTCTGAATATACCAAATAATGAATCTATTAAGCCATTCTAAAAAATCCCTCATGGATTTCTATAAAAACCTTACTTTCCCCACTAGATCTAAAATCTTTGAAATTTTCCTACCTGAAAATGCCCAATTACCTAAAAAGAATCCTCCATACCCATCCTCCATGTTTCCCGCGATGACAAAAAAAATCATTTCCATAGTTTTTGTCTCTTAGGTTATCAATCTCATAAATGGGTAAATGAGGTGATTATGGGTTCAATCTTTTCCAAGGACGAAAAACCTTCCATTTTATTTAATTACATTGAATTCCTGGCTAATACTATCAATGATAAATTATTGAAATTTTCTACAGAAGGAAGTTTAAAATATGCCTCAGTGCTGGTTTATTTATTCATGTTTTACCAAACATATAAATTTCAATTTGCATTACATAAGTTATATGAGTAGGGAGATCACAATCTATGGTTCATTGGACCTCCCTAGTGAGGGAACATACTACTGAGTTCACCTACATTGATTTTACTGACCAATTTCTATATACAATTTCTTGCTTGTTCAACTGTGACATTTAACCAAGGATATGGCTAGAGATAAAATTTTAGCTGCACCTTACTGAGAAAACCAAGACAAGGGACTGGTATTGGTACTAGAACTACACAAAAATTAGGGTGTATGGCTGTGAATTTCCTCCATACATGCTGGCAAAATATTTCCCTGTCACGATATTTCCATTAGAATATATAAGACAGATGATCAATATGGATAATCTCCATTTTGTGGCAGCAAAGAAGAAGTATCAGTTCAAAATGAAAACAAAAATTGGACCTTTCATTTGCAATACCAGGGCAACAGTCAAGGAAGCTGACTTACTCCTAAAACAAATGAATTTTAAGTTCAGTTTTACTTGTTCGTATGACCCTTTTGATATCATTTCCAAGATCATGTTAGATCATTAAAATACTCCATATACCCACACTGCAAGACCAGAAATATAGAAGTTCATGAATCAAGAGCAGTGGGAAGAGAACACTCTTTAGGAGGCCTTTAGCTTTAATGAGGTCTTAAGTGAAATTCATGAATAAAATAATTTTCGTGGTAACATGTCACTTACAGATCTTATAAAACCATACATGATTAGTAGAAGTAAGTCTATTACTCATAATGTACTTGTAAATGTCCGCTACAACTGCAGATCCTTGTGAAAGTATCCCAACCCACACTAGCATTTCCCCTCTCAATTTTTTGCAAAGACCTTCTTGCCTTAGATCTTGGATGTAACGTTTCCATTCTTGTAACCTTTGTCCATGTAAGCCAATATCCTCGTCCTCTTTCCATATCAAATATTGGCCACTCCACCTACAAATGACACGTTCCAAGAAAAATAGACCCCTGGAATGTAGAGCCTCAATAGTTTCCATCGGGAGGCAGATTGTATTAAAAACACCCATGATATGCTCTAGAGCAATTAAAGTCACACTTCCTTTCCTGAACAACCATCTAATCCTTTGAAGGAACCAATATTTTATCTTGTGAAATCTCAACCATATGTATGAAACCAATTTTTTACCAATATATCCCTCTTTAAACCAGTCTATGGTGCTTTTATTCCTTATATTCCAAGCCAAAAAATATTCCAAGCCATTGATTCTAGTGAGAAATTCATCGTGGGTTGGATCGTGCTCGACGGTTAACCACTACATGACAAGAGGCTTTGCCATTTCCTGACTTGATAATGTGGTGCCAAACTTTGGATAAACTTTATATTTCTTTCAAACATGAAACAACTACATTTTCACCGTTTATATCCTAATATTTCAAAACCAAGGCTTATTATCATCAATTAAGGGTGAATTTAAATGTGGAAACCCTTCTTATTTTTTCTTTGAAGGAGAGATTGTCCTAATCTAGGTTCTAACCTACAAATTTAACTAATTAATCCAACTTAAATAATTGGATTAATTTCTTCACCTACCTAACTAATTTTAACCAAGTTTAAACAGTTTGGTTAAATTATTCTTTAATCTAAAAGAAAAAATTCAAATGTGTTTGACCATGATTATACTGTATGATTCAAACAAGGATCTATGATTGTGGCATTTAAAACAAGCTGCACACAAAATCCTAATTTATTTTTTATTGTACAAACTATTTTTCTTTCTAGTGGCATTTGAATTTGCTCAATTTTACACTTGTTTTCATTTTCATGGGGTTCTTTTCATTTTCATTCTTTTATTCTATTTTTTATTTTATTGACCATGTTTTCATTAATTATTTATTTATATATTTTTGGAAATCATTTTAAAAATGCAATATTATTTACAATTTTATATGACTAAAAGAAAATATACAATCACCATTTGATCCTATGAATCATAGCACCCTAACAACGACTCCAACTGGGGATGGCACTCCCCCTGTGAGGTGTCAAGAATTTTTTACCAGTAGCCTTGAATCATCTTCTTCAGTATATCTAACTTGTTTTATTGATATTGTAGTTATGGCGGAAAATTGATTAGGAGCTCAGGGCCTTCTCTTCGGGCTTCAACTTATGTTATGAGTCACCCACTCATGATAATAAAAAAAATGATATTTACAATTATTTTAGAGAGAAATGCTTCTATTCTTGTGAAACATAATGTTTGAGCATTCTTCCATCTACAAGTCCACCAGAAAACTCTACTCTCTATCCATGTCTTTTAGGAAAAATGCATCATTACCTCTGTAAGCATGAATATTGTAAGGTCCCTTCCATAAATTATCAAATTTTCCATGCTTACCTTTCTCTTCATTTATTGAATCCCATTTAAATACATTGTCTCCTATCTGAAAATCACCAGCTTTGGTTCTTCTATCATATATTTTCTTGATATTTTCCTGGATAACCTTGGTTTTATTGTAAACTTCTTCTCTCGATTGCTACAATTGTATTGTTTTGTTTATTATTCTCTGAAGTTAATTTGGATCTATCTGTAATTCCTACAACATTTTCAAAACATGGACACCTAAATAAGTGGGAAAAACAACATCCATCCCATAAACCAATTGTTATGGAGACATGCCAATTGATTTCTTAGTTATGAGTATGTCAGGCCATAATGCATTGACTTGTTTTTTATGCCATGATTTCTTGTTATCCTGCAACAACTTCTTGATGATATTAACCAGAAATTTGTTGGAAGACTCTGCTAATACATTCCCTTGAGGGTAATAGGAAGTATAGAGTCCTAAAGTGATTTTATACTAGCCGCAAAACTCCACCATCTTCTTTGATTTGAATGCTGCTGAATTATCAGTGATGATTTTCCTGGGATATCCAAATCTTGAAGAATATTAGTTTCTAAAAATATAATATTCACTGCATCAATAGCTTGCCTTGTAGGTATTGCTTCAATCCTGTTGGTAAAATAGTATTTGGATGTAAGGATACATTAGTGTTGAGCGGATGAAGAAGGATTAATTTTTCCAATGAAATCCAAACCCCACTACTGAAAATGAGTTTTAGCTGACATGGGCTTCAAGGGTAAAGACATTGGTTTCCTTTTACCTTCAAATATTTGACATTTGTGACATGAGATAACTTTCTTATGGACATCTGCAAATAAGGTTGGCTAGTAAAACCCAACTCATAGGATCTTGTTGGCAATAGTCTTTCAGTACAAATTACCACCACAATCTCTTTCAGGAAATTCCTGCATTACTTTATCTGCTTCATCTTTCAATAAGCAGTTTAGTAAGATTCCTCCAACATCTTTCCAATACAAATTATTATCTAGAATACAAAATTTCATAGCTTCAAGTTTCAAAAATCTATCTTTAGTCTTAGTCAAATCAGGAGGAGCTTGTAAATGAGGTAAGACAAAAATAAGGCCTGCATAAAAAAGAGAGATTGCAAAAGCCTCTGTTACTTATGGAGTCACATGCTCTCCTTTTTCATCAAGTGCGACTACAAAATTTATATCCAAACCATGAAATTTTGATTCAGCCATTAATTTAGCTAATCCATGACCCTTAATGAGTTTTGTAGGTTTTATTTCAATTTCATATTCTAGGATAATGGAAATCCATTTACCCCTTTTTCCATCAGGACCATTTTGGGTCAGCATGTCTTCCACTATAGTGTTTGAAACCAAAGCAATTATATGTGAATGAAGAATATAAACTCTAAAATATTTAATTGCTTTTACTAAAGCGAACACTTGCTTACATGATGTTGTATTTTAATGCAACATATCTTAAGGCTTTGATAAAGAAATCAATAGGCTGTTCATGTCCTTGATTATTCTTCTGTAAGAGAACTGCTGCAATAGTATGCTCAGGTGTAAATGAGAAAATGAGAAAACATTTTATGAAATCAAGGTTGATTAACACATGAGCTTGCGTTAAGGCTTGTTTTACTTGATCAAATGATTATTTTTCCTCTATATTCCATTTTACCTCAGTGTCCTTTCTCAACATGTTTTTTATATTTCTTAGAAGTTCTCCTAAATTAGGGATAAATATCCATAGAAAATTGATTTTTCCAATGAAGGATTGGAGTTGTTTTACATTTCTAGGAGGACCCATATTTAAAATAACTTCAATTATGCTAGATAAATTCTAATTCCATATATCGAAATGATGTGTCCTAGCAGTTTTCCTTCTTCTAAGCGAACTAATGTTTTCTTTGGGTTGAGGGAAATACCAAATTTCCTACATTTTTCAAAGAATCTTCTTAGGCGAAGAAAATTTTCTTCCTTTTTTTTTTGAAAAAATAGTGATATCATCAAGATATATAGCTATGAACCTACCTATTTCATATGCAAAGGAAATGTCCATTGCTCTTTGGAATGTAGCACCAACGTTCATTAAGCCAAAAGGCATCTTCATATACATGAAAGTGCCCCAAGATGTAGTAAATGTTGTCTTTTCTTGGTCTTCCAAAAGCACTGAAACTTTATTGTAACAAAAAAAACCATCTAATAAAGAAATTCTACTGGACCCAACCACCTTCTGCAAAATGTGAACCATTTTAGGTAAAGGGTAGTTATCTTTTAGATAAATTTTATTGAGATTCCTAAAATCAACACAAAATCTAATTTCTCCAGTCTTTTTCCTAGTTGGAACTAAGTTTGATACCCATTTAGAATATCTTAATGACACAATGATCTTGGCATCATACATACTTTTGACTTCCTTTTCAATTAGGGGCATCAACATTGGGTTGATCCTCCTAAGTTTATGTTTAAAAGGATTTTGGTCTTCTTTTATAGGAATCTTATGCTGTATAATGTTGGTGTCATAAGATTTCAAATCTTCATAACTCCATGCAAATACATCTATGAATTCTTTGAACAAGTTTATGTATTTTTTCTTTTCAACAGGGGGTAAAGATTTAGATAGTTTAACCATTTTGGGTTCTTGTTCAATTCCTATGTTACAGTCTTCAACTACAGCTCCAGTAGGTTCAATTTTAGGCTTTTTGTTACATCATTAAATTCAAACAATTCCTCTAAGGGGACTAACCCTCTAGGAAGAACATTATCTTTCAATTATAAGATTTCTAATTATTCTTGTTCTTGATATATTTCTTTCAATTCTATCTTATGAACACTCTTATTTACATTGTCTTATATATAAAAATCTACATCTATATTATCACACTCAAATTCATCCTTTGAAAAGTTTTCATTATGTTCATTGTTTCCAAAGATTTGCCAATATCTAATGTTATTTGGGACAACTGGTCTGTTATTTACTTCAATGATGTATTTGTGACTAGGATGATATGGAATTGCAGACAAATCATACTCAACAAAACATTCAAGAAATCCAGAAAACATTCCTATAATATTAACAGAAATTGGTTGACGTTTCGAATCCCAACAGGGATCCATCTTCAGAACAAAATATGAATAAGAATAGAGAAAGGCCTCAAACCAAGGATAAATAGTAAAGATAAATTATAATTATTTAAAAGAGCTGACCGTAAATTAATTAATATGTAATTAATATTATCGATAAATATATATTATTAATATATTATAATTAATTTTGATTTTTTATATTATTAAAAGAAATAATTTTATTGTATTAATTAATTCCATATAATTACTTAATAATGATTTCTATTATAATTTTTTTTAAAGCTTAATTTTCACTTAATAAATAACTAATATAATTATTAAATAAATTAATTACTATTAATTTTTTTAATATTCCAATAAATATTGAATTTTTATTAATAGTATTAAATTACAAATAACTAAAATAAACTTATAAGTATTAATAACCAAATAATGATTTATTCTATCCAATAATAACCTTGCTAATGGATAAAATTAATAATTATTATTTTTATTTAATACTTATTAAAAGCAATACATAATGAATATTATATTATGATCTAATTAATAAAGGAAATTAACTAATGTAATATTGTAGTTAGATTGTAAATGTGCACTATTTTCTTCTTATCTTTAATTTAAATAAACCCTAATTTAATCTTTTATTACTATTTAATTTTTCTATTAAAAAAAACCTAATTTAAAAAGGGGATTAATAAATCTTTTTAGTTATTAAGTTTTTTTAATTATCTAAATTATAATTTTAAAAAATATTAATAATTAATTAAATTTATTATATTATTTTAATTAAAACTTTGAATAATTAATATCTAATTAATGATATGATTAATAATTTTTATTTAATTCAAAGTTATTAATATTATAGCAATATTATTCTTTATTTACATTTTATTATTTTAAATGAAAGTGTAAAACCCTAATTTAATTTTTTTTAACCTGATATTATATTTGGGCAAACGAGCCAGTGGAACAAATTTTTCTGATAAGAGGAAGCCAACTATCACTGATTTCACTCCCTCAATCCCAATTAAGATTATGAGGATGCTTAATAATCTTAAGAGATTCCTTAATTTTCCTTCTCTGATATTGTTCCTCTATGGTGGTAATTTTGGCCCCTTCTAAGCACACATGATGCTTAGATTTTGACGAGTGTTCTACAAGGGATGTGGTATGAAATATCTCATTCTTTATATCATCTCTGTGCTCTTTCAATGTTTTCTGCAAAGAACACATTGTTTCTCCAATATAACTTTTTCCACACGGACAATCAATCTTGCAAACTCCCTTAAGTTTTTCATGATTGATATTATCCTTAACTGACCGCATTTTCTGTATTATTGTTCCTGCGGTTGTAAATTGTGTGAATATGTCCTTCTTACCCAAAACCCTAGTGATATTATCCATAAATTCTTGGATGTATGGAAGGAAAACCATGCCGAACTTATCTTGAGGTTCTTGATGCTTATGAGATAGGACCGAATCCTTAGCCCTTTTTATGGCCTTCCTAATATCACTCTCTTTATATCCCATACCCTTAAATACAAAGGTCAAGTAATTAATTTTCTTGCTAAGGTGCTCAAAGTTAGATATTCTGAGGTCCCTAACTGCAAGGGTATTCGGACACCAAATTTCTGAGTCAGGTGATGGTAGGAATCCACATGAAGATAACTGTCAGTGTGAATCTTCTTTCTAAATACTTGATGTCATAGAGTTCCATCCTCCTTCCTTGTGACAAGGACATATAAAAATTTTATGCTCTTGTTTTCTTCAACCTCCATGGTAAACTTTATTTATGATGAAATAGAGTTAAGGAGATTAAAAAATCTCTCAATATCCTCCTTACCATGAGTCCATTTTATGTTGGTGTTGTCAACAAATCTCTTCCACTAAGCTGGTTTTAGGGGAAAGGATTCAAGGGGCCTTTTTTCAAAGTGCTCCATATATAAGTTAGTGACAATAGGTGAAAGAGGTGATCCCATTGCGACACCAGATACCTGATCGTAGTATGCTCCTTGGAAATAGAAAAAAGTGGACCGTAAACAAATCTCAGCAAGCTTAGTTATTTATGGATCAGTAACTTATTTTATAACATGAACAACCTCATCTAATGGAATTTTGGTAAATCATAATACTACATCAAAACTTACCAAAATTTCATCATGATTTACCTTCTCATTACTGATGAGCTTTACAAAATCATAATCTCCTTTGCTTACCAAACATTGGAATGGTAGCATATGTCATATCCATTTGAAAGGTACCTTGTAGTTTAGCTTCCCATGAGCGAGAGAGTAACATGGCATATTTAGGAGGTATGTCAGCAACAAAAATATCCATTACCACACTCTCTGATGGTATGTGGGCTAAAGTGACACATAAATACTTAATTAAATCTAGGGATTTTACTTTACTTGAATCAAAATAATACAAGTCTTTGTATGGCTAGTGATATCAAGTTCTAATTTTTCCATAACAGCCTTAGGGACAAGGTTGTGTGAAGCACCTGAATCAAGCATTGCATTATGTCGAATTTTATCATGAATGCTCAGAATGAAATAAAATTGTATTACACTTCCATCCTGTGGTTTTCCATCAGCTTCGGGCCTAAACAATAATTTTGGTTGATCATCAGTTAAATTTACTGTATTTTCACCTTCCCCTATTTTCAAAGCTTTCATTACTTGTGATATGTATGCATTCTAATTCATGAGTTCTGTCAGAGGAATAGGTATTTTGAGTTTGGCCAATTCATTTTCTATGCTGAAATTTGTTTGAGTTTTTTTTATATTCAGGACATCTTATTTTTCAACAACATCTTTTTGGGAAGTATGCCTTTGCTGACTAGTAGAGGGGATATCTTTTTGAATTGTTTTGGAAACCATATCAGATATATTTTTGGTTGTGACATCTGCATTCTTTTTAGTAGGAATGTCAATATTTTTTTTAGCAGAGGTGTCAACTGTATTTTTAATCGGGGTATCAATAGTCCTTTTAGTAGTATTATCAATTGTTTTCCTACTCAGGTTATAATATTTATGGAATTCCATAATTGCGTTTTCAATACCTTGTTTGTAATATTCTAATTCCTTGGAATTGACTTAAGGTTGTGAAAGCAAGAAAAGGTCTTGCTCTTCTTGAGTCAAGAATATGGAGTCACTATCATTTATTCCCATCAAATTAATATGATTATCATCAAGGTCTTCAACTAACTCTCCCTCTTCATCTGCATAGTTCTCTTGAAATAGAAGTCTAATCAACTGATCTAGACCTTTTTGTTCCCTTTGATTGATCTGGGGAGGGTTTCTCCTCAAATTAGGATTTCAGATTTGGGGACCAGGTTGGTTTTCTCTAGGAGGATCCCTATGAGTTATGCTTATTCTTTCCACCATTATTTCCATGGATTTGACCAAGGTATATATTTTTCCATTAGTTGAAGTGGTAGAGGGTTATTCTCTTATAATTACTCTTCTCTCAGACCTAAGTCTGGCCATTTTAGCTAAATATTGACTTCCACACTTACTGCGTCTCTCTGCATTTCTTCCAAGGTAGTAGGGTTCCTTTCTCTCAATTGATAGGAGGGGAAACTTAATCAAGGCCAATGCTTGAGGGGGCTTGATGGTTGTTGGGATTGCATTATAAATATTGTTGAACCTACTGAAATAATCTTGCACACTTTCCCCAGGGGCCCTCCTAATATTCTCATACTCTTCTAAAATCTGAAGGGGGTTTTTATTGATTTCCCATCTGTTGATAAAAGTTTCATGAAAGGAAGGAAGGTCATTTAAGGTGGCAGGCAGTAAATATTTAAACCATTTCCTAACTTCCCCATTAAAGCTTTAGGAAAAAAGTCACATTTTCACATTTTCTTCATCTACTTCCTGAAGGTCAAAATACTCATTCATTTTTTCAACATGTTGTTGTGTAGCGATGGGTCCATTACCATCAAATTGAGGAATCTTAGTCTGATATTCTTGTGGCATATTTTGTAGAGGAGCAGCCAAAACCAGGGGAGCATACCTAGCTACCATAATTGGTATATAGAGATGAATTATAGATGAGCTTGTGGAGAGTGAAGGTGTAGTAACTCCTGCAATAGGTTGGATCACTGTTTTTGATACTATTGGAGAAGTAGTGGAAATTATAGAAGAAGTGGGAATAGTTGATGCAGGATGAATTGATTGAGAGGTAATAGAACATGTTGAAATGGCTAGTGAAGAAAGTTCAACAGATTGTTGAATATAAGCTTCATGTATAACTTGATCAAGGTCTGATACTAGATCTTGTAATTTGTCCAAGTTTTGGAGGGCTTGCTGATCAAAATCTGGTTCAATAGATTTACTTTCATATGTATATGGTTGTAGCATAGATCGATCAAAAACTATCTCATCCACAAAACTCTCAGAATTAGTCCTAAATAGTCTATGTTCAAATGGTAGATCAAACTAAATATCTTGTATAGTGAAAATTTTCTCAAGGAGAGAGTTTGCTCTTGGTGGTGGACTACTGCTTCCTTGAATTTCAGCTAGGCTTCTCTTCCTAATCAAATTTCCAGGGTCATTTGAGATCTTAGGAGGTTCCGGATCTAGATGAGATCTAGTGTGAATTATTTTTGGATCAAGATCTATATAGTATTAAACACAACTCAATTATGTACCAAGTTCACAACCTCTGAACATTTATTTCAGAAATTTGAATCTTTAATTTTCCCAAGATAAAGTTTTTAAACAAGGCAAATTAATTTTCAAAATCAAGGTTTATTCTTTCCCATTATGGTCACCACTATGTTATCACTTTATAATTTATGAGGTTGCAAAAGAAATTATAGAGGTAACCAAAAAACCACTTTGGAAGTTGGGATATAGCCCTGCCAGCTTCAAAGAGGGATCTCTCTGTCAGATTTAGATTTGTTTGTATTAAGATATTAGGCTAGTTATGAAAGTTTAGTATTTTTTTGATTGATTTGAATTGTTTGGTTGATTATTGCCTAAATTTCCGTTGGGATATGGAGTCTATGAATTAAAACATGGATTTGTTTCAACTTTTATAGATAGATTTCACAGGTCAAGGCAAAAAACTAATTGGATTCTGTAAATTTAAATAAAGTGAATATGAAGAGGTGAAAGAATTTCCATTAAGTAAAGAGAAATTAAGAATTCATTTACTTAATTTTAGTTGAAAACAATGAAATTATTCAAAGCCAGAATCTGAATGTGAATTAATTCTATTCTTCAATTTTCTATTGAATAATTTAGATTATGAAAACACATAAGCATGGTTGACAAAGCAAGTTAAACACATAAACGACGATGGGTACACTTCACAAATAGTTTGACACAAGAATCTGGTGAAAGAGATTTATGTATCACTGATAAGTCCACAGGAACTTGAAAGTGTACAATAGCATTCTTGAATGAAAAAATCAACCCTTCATACTTCGAAATGAGAAGTATTTATAAGTTTACTTAAAAAATATCATGATATACCAAATCAGGATGTAATTTAGGAATATTTAAAATTAATTACATCTCTTATTACAAAAATATAGGACAAGTTGAACTGCTTGGATTGCTGGCACTACTAATGTGGAAACTGTTGCTAATTTTTCCCTTGAATTTTGCTGCGTTGTTTGTTTTGCTGTTGAAAATAGAACCCATCTTTCAATCAAGTAACTCACTCAATTTGTCCCACTTGTCTTCACTTGGGATGTATAACTTGAGTAAATTTCTGTAAATTTAATCTACCTATGTATATTTGGCAAAAGTGTGCTTAGTGATAAAGATGTGTTTGATCTCATGCTAGATGTTTAAATCAAAATCCAATGTATCTAGGAAGGCTTTCCATGTGATACTTCCCTATATCCCTACAATTTTGGAACTGTATTTGTAAATGACCATTAATTTTTGGTTGTAATCAGACAAAGTAATTAATTTTTCATTCAGCACTAATAAAACTGGAAGTCCTTTTTTATTGAGCACCTCAAATTTGTTAAAGAATATATGGACACCAATCTCCAGGACTTGACATTTTTCCTCCAACTGCAACATGGGATTTTTCTTAGTTAATACTTTCTTAAATTCCAATACAGTCTCATTTCTATCTTCAATATCCATTTCTTCTAACTCGTATCTATTTTTGGAGTTGAGAAATTTTATGAGATCTGTGGCTTCAGTTGGTTTTTCTCTCAGCTTTTCTCTGATTTGTTCAATGGCTTCTCTCAATTTTTGAATTAGCTCATTTTGTTCAAAGATAATCTGTATTGATTTCCAAATTTCAGTCATGGATTTGTTGATATCCATCCATATATTTTTCTTAGCCTGGGCTAAGGTTTGAGCCATGGCAGTTTCCTTCCCCAACTGTTGTATCCTTGAGTGAGTCTGTGAGATTTTTTTACTTTGGCTAGACGAGAGGTCTCAATCCTTGCTTTTTATTCTTGTAGGGCCTTTACCTATCCTTGTAACCTCTTGATTTACTCTCCTTGTATATACATGTCTTCCATAGCTTTTACCAGTTTACCAGAAGCATCTGAAGTTTGTGCTAGGGGTGTTATTGATGTAGAAACCCCTACTGTTGTTGATGTAGCCACTCATGTTTGTGCTATCACTGTAAGGGGCACTACATCAAGTGGGACTATATATACCTGTGCATTTTTTTATTTTTCCTTGACTAGCTTGTCCATTTCCACTTCCATGTCCCTTATCTGTGAATTTTGTTCCACTTTCTGTCTCTTTTTGGCTTTATGTCTTCCCCATTTCTTTAGTTTGTGGATCCTCAGTTGTTGGCAATTTCAATTTTTTTTTGAGTGCTGCTTTGTCAACATTCTTATTTTTTATTTCTTCTATTGCTTTAACATTAATTGGGTCAAATCCAATTTTTATGACCAAGTCATCTGAGGATTTTACCTTATTATCCTTTGCTAAAGAAGAAATAATTTTAGTTTTCAATTGGGACTGCATATTTTTAAGGGATACCTGCAATTTGGAATCATTCATTGCAGTATTTGTCAATATAGAACATATAATTTCCCCTGTTTTCCTGCACATATCCATTTGATCAATAGGATGGATATCTTTTGCACCAAACTCAAATGTAGTCTTATTGTAATCAGCTGCTGATTTAGGATAGGGGGCCTATGCCTGCAAGAATTCCATCAGAATTATTCCTTTCTCAGTGTCGAAGGCTAACAAGAGACTATGTTGGGTTGTGGTAGTTTGTTTCCAAAAATAAGTATAAGTTCTGACTTTGAGAAGCTCATTTTCTGCTTTATCTCCTTATATCTATCAAAGATACTTATTTCTATTTTTCCATGAATCAATTCTGATGTTTTGAGTTGTGTCTAGATTAACTTGTGAAACTGAAGATGCCTGTGATTCTATAAAGATTCTATTTGAATTTTCTTAAGAGTGTGTACCCTTCAGTACTATAGCAGCATTCCCTCCCCCCTCTTTTAAAAAGCTTGTTTTAGGATTTGTCTTTGTTTTCTTCCTGTAAATCTTGAATTATTTGGATGAAACCTCTGTGACTGAAGGATAGTTTTATTCCCTTGGCATTTTGTTAGCTTTTTCCTGAGGTGTGGGAGTCTATAAAGTAGTTGTAGACAGAAGTTGCTCCTATGCTTCTTGTAAATTATTTTCTTCCCATTCAGCTTGGTTCATGTACTTTTCAATTTCAGGCCTTTGAGTGTGAACATATGAAGTGGTTTTCTATTCCACTCTTACATTGGAAATCATACCAAATGGGTCATATGACCAATTGAAACTCAATGGGAACTTCATAAGCTTTAGGAGGGTATCTTCCTCCTCACCTGTTGTTCGAATGTTTCAAATAAAAGGTCCTACATGAGTTTTTATCCTGAATTGTGATTTCTTCTTGGCTGAGACAAAATGGACTTCATCCGAGTTTATCATTATCCTGATGTACTCCAATGCGAAAATCCTCTTTGGAAGATATCTGGGTAGTTTGTAGGGTGGAAAATCACACCCATATACTCTTATTTCAGTATAATTATGGTATGAGTACCAGTCACTTGTCTTGACCTGTTCACTGAGGTGTAAAATATTCTAAATTTCAGCACTGACCCTAGGCTTTTTATCACTAAAAAAACATGTAGCTAGATGGATAAACTGATCAATGAAGTCTTGAAGATGTATTGCTGTGAATTCCTTCTCACTAAGGAAGTCCAAAAAATATCTGAGTGTCGATTTCCTTGTTCATTCAATTTTTTTACTGCAAATGGAAACTTGTCTTTTTGATAAAATAGAAACATATAAACCAAAATGGAGGCATATTTGAACATTCCTTCAGTTTGAAACTTAAGGTGAGCAAGGAAATGGCTGAAGTTGAAAATCACTGAGGGGATTTATTCAGTTGAGAAAATGGACAGAAAACCTAGAATATGTTCATCTACCCATTCATCTAAATAGTATCCTAATAAACATGAGAGTAGGGAAATGACTTGCTTAACTTTGTATGGAAAAATGTAGGAGGGATATGGTGGATTATTTTTTGGTAGCTGGGCATCTTTAGGTAAGAATATTTAAAAAATATTGGATCTTTGGGAAATGATTAGTTTATGATATAATTCATTTAAGTCTTCCACTGAGAAAGGAGTGGTGGAGTCATTCTGAGGGGTAATTGTAAACAATGAACATAATTTCACCACTATGGGATACAATGGCTCTCTGACTTGGTAAATATCCATCTTGGATTTTGAGGACAAATTCAGGGAAATGATGAGTTTGGGGTAACATGTACAGGGGTAGATTGGATTCCCAAAGCCCAATTTCATTGCTTTGGTAAAGGAAATTGTCTTTGAGCCAGTTGTGTAATTTGAATAAATGGAATTCACACTTTGGACCTGATATTTTGTAATCTCAGTTAGCCAAAGGGATGTGATGAAGATCAATTGGTGGGGGAATCATAAGATTGTTAGAATTTTTACCGTTCTTACCCTTTGGAGCCATATTTAGGAAATTTAAACAATGGGGAAACACTGAATAATTGTGTAGTTTACCCAGGAAATCGGTCGATTGTTGAGGTTGGTGATGATGGCGATGCTCACATAACAATGCCCCAGGTTTCTGTTCAGTGTCAGGAAAATTTTACATTGCAAGTTGAAATTGAGAAATTACAGAGAAGATTCAGTGGGATAAGATGCAACAAAACGATGTAACGGGTGAGGGTGATGGGCTTTTATGGTTATGGATGAATCCGTTGGAGGCGCAGGACCATTGGGAGGTTCTTACAGTAATTCAAGATATGATTAAATGTGTAATGAATAGGAGGATTAGTCGAACAGGGGTCACGAAGGGATTGGTGGTGTGCGCTTAGGGAATTGTAGGCGGGAAAGGAAAATGGTTAGGCAGTTTTCAGGGGAGGGGGGGGTGGGTGGTATATGGCATCGAGCGGGTGGGTGGGGGGGGTGTGAAAGAATATGGATTTGACACGTAGTGTGGGGCTGGAGGGAGCGAAAAAAAAAATCGGACCCCCTCCGTCGATAAAGGTAGGAAGGGCAGGGGTTCCGAAAAATATCCCAAGATGACAATTCGGGTGAGAAATTCATCGTGGGTTGGATCGTGATCCACGGTTAACCACTACATGAAAAGAGGCTTTTTCATTTCTTGAATTTATAATGCGGTGCCAAACTTTGGATAAACTTTATATTTCTTTCAAATATGAAACTATATGATTTTCACACTTTGTATCCTAATATTTCAAAACTAAGGCTTATTCTCATCAATTAAGGGTGCATTTAAATGTGCATACCCTTCTTCTTTTTTCTTTTAAGGAGATATTGTCCTAATCTAGGTTCCAACCTACAAATTTAACTAATTAATCCAGCTTAAACAATTGGATTAATTTCTTCACCTACCTAACTAATTTTAACCAAGTTTAAATAGTTTGGTTAAATTATTCTCTAATCTAAAAGCAGAAATTCAAATGTGTTTGACCATGATTATACTGTATGATTCAAATAAGGATCTATGATTGTGGCATTTAAAACAAGCTGCACACAAAATCCTAATTTAGTTTTCAATGTAAAAACTCTTTTTCTTTCTAGTGGCATTTGAATTTTCTCACTTTCTCACTTTTTTTTCTTCACACGGGGTTCTTTTCATTTTTCATTTTCATTCTTGTATTCTATTTTTTATTTTATATACCCTCTTTTAATTTTATTTATTTATATATTTTTTGGAAATCATTTGCAAAATGAAATATTATTTACAATTTGATATGACTAAAAGAAAATATCCAATGACCATTTGATCCTATGAATCATAGGACCCTAACGAAGTGAAAAAAAATTCCATTGTCTTGTTGTCTGACCCTAGCCAATTATATTTTTCAAATGACTTCAAAACGAATATAATTTCTTCGATAGTGGCCGGTCAGAAAAGTGTTTCATTTTATTCAACATTGAACATCGTAGGATAACGTTTTCATCTCCATATCTAGTCTTCAATATTTACTTCCTCTCTAGCTTCAAAAAAGTCCTAAAAAAATGTACAGCCTCAATTTTAGATCTCCTTTGTAGAAAATACGCTCTTCCCTTCAACCCCTTTTATATGCCATAGAATGTTTATGTTTCTTCTATGGTTTCCATACATGTGAAAAAATTGGGATTCTTATCCCCTTCTTGGAGCCATGAAGCCCTACTTGTTAATCTCTAGGTTGTCTCCTGTATCTATAGTATGTGTCTTTTCCTCCACTCCAATTCCTTCAAAAGTTTCAACGTGTGCTGTGTAGGTGTTGATTTTGCCATATCACACCCAAGTCTCTTAATTTCCTCAATCAACATTTTTTGTTCCATGTACATTTTACTCGTTTTTCCTCGTTCCCATATTCAGACCTGTCTCTTAAGGTTATTTAGTTTGTGTGTGATTTTATCTATGGCTGACGACCCCAATGCCAAAACATACAAATTATAGGTAGTAAAAAATATTTTTTTGAAGCATTCATCTTTGAGCCAATCTCTATTGTATTTGAATGGTATCTGCTTTCGAACAAAATCCTTTCATAATTTTAACAAAATCAGAAAATGATATGAGATTAAAGTACTCTCCACCCGAGACCTCATGTTGCTGAATATTTCAACAAAGTTCTTGTGTACCATAAATCTTTCTAATATCTTACCAATATGCTCCTCATCTCTTCGTCCATTGTGCCTATAAGGGTCCTATGTTTCATAGGATAAATTTTGATTATCTCAAAAGTTTTGTTATATAGAATGTTGTAAAAGGAAACTTGTCATCACTCTTGTTCCAGGACATCGTAAAGGAAAATCATCTTCAAATTCAAGCCGATGTTTCATCCAGTCAACAAAACTAGAGGTCCTATTACGTCTAGTCAACCAAATTACCTACCATAATCACAGAACATCTACCAAGCTCAAATTTTCCCGGGTAACTCAGTAATTCCATTCCTTCCTCTAAATTATCATGCCCCCTAAATGGAAATCAAAGAAAGGAGAAGAAAAACCTATGCTACCTCCCAATGTTGACCTATATCACCTACCCCTAGTTGATGAACAATATAAGATCCTTGAAAATGCTTGTGAATTTGATTTACATGAACAACATTATTGGTTAAAAAAAACCATATAGATCAGAGTGATGAATTAGGTATGTGGGACTCCTTCCTTCCCCAATTCATGTTTCCCCAAACCCACCATTTTCCAAAGTTTGTAATATGGTTCCATTCCAAGTACATTCCCAACCAGAAAGCCATTGTATCCTAGAATGGTGATTTTTAGTTCACCACTACTACTGGACCAATTAATCAAATGCTGAAAATACCAAATAATGAAGCCCTTAAGAAATTCTCAGAAGAAGCCCTCATGGATTTCTATAAAAACTTTACTTTCCCCACTATATCTAAAATATTTGAAATTTTCCTACCTAAAAATTCCCAATTACCTAAAAATAATCCTCCATACCCATCCTCCATGTTTCCTGAGATGAAACAAAATCATCTCAATAGTTTTTTATCTCTTAGGTTATCAATCTGATAAATGGGTAAATGAAGTGATTATGGGTTTCTTGTCAATCTTCTCCAAGGATGAAAAGGCTTGCATTTTATTTAATTATAGTGAATTCCTGGCTAATATTATCAATGATCAACTGTTGAAATTTTCTACAAAAGGAATTTTCAAATATGCCTCAGTGTTGGTTTATTTATTCATGTTTTACAAACAAGACACATTTCAAATTGCATTACAAAATTTAGATGAGCGGGGAGAAGCACAATCTATGATTCATTGGACCTCCCTAGTGAGGGAACATAATACTGAGTTCACCTACAGTGATTTTATTGACCAATTTATAAATAAAGCTGCTTCCTTGTTCAAAAATGACATTCAAATAATGATAGGGCCAAAGATAAACATATATTTGTACCTTACTGAGCAAACCAAGGTGGGGGACTGGTAATTGTACCAAAAATACATAGAAATCAGGGTGTATGGCTGTGAATTGCCTCCATACATGCTGCTGAAATTTGTCCCTGTCAGGATATTTTCATTAGAGTATATAAGATAATTGATCAATATGGATGATCTCCATTTTGTGGCAATAGAGAAGAAGTCTCTGTTCAAAATGAAAACAAAAATTGGACCATTCATTTGCAATACCAAGGTAGGAGGAAAGGAAGCCGACTTACTCCTAAGACAAATGAATTTTAAGTTTAGTTTTACTTAGACATATGACCCTTTTGGTATCATTTCCAAGCTTAGAGTAGAGTAGAAAAATACTCCCTATACCCACACTGCAAGACTAGAAATAGAGAAGTTCATGAATCAAGAGCACTAGGAATAAAACACTCTACAAAAGCAGAAGAATGGTTGTTATCCATAAAATATTCACGGAATTGAGTGCCCCAAGAGAAACATGAAAAAGGACCAAGAGAGTATCTATCTCCTTCAGTTACAGAGATTGGGGAAAAGGAATTTCATGTGTACCAAAAAAAGCAAAAAGTTGGTCTAACAACAGATTTTCAATGGGAAGGGGATAAAAAATCCACTATAGTCTTGATAGGTACTTTTTCTAACATTATCCTAAGCACTGAGGATATTTTCGCAGGATCAGCATCCTCCTCATCCTCTCAAGAGCCTTTGAACACATCTCAAACATCATAATTGGTTCATGATAAAGCTGATCCAAACATTTTTTCTAAATAGAAGGAGATCAAGAAAATAAATGAAATGATTAAATCTTCTACTTTGCACAACTTTGGAAGCAAAAAACTTCTCAACATAGGCTTCTCTTAGCCTTTGAGATAGAAAAAGGGTAGATGAAGATTACCTTTCTTCAAGTAGCAATCCATTTTCCTAAGACAACAAATGATTATAAGAAATCCATCTTCACCTTTAATGTTGATAAAATTCACCCTATTGATCAGATGTATATGCACAAGAAAATAGATGAGATGTTATATTCAACATTGACAAATACTACCATGACAACTTTAAAGTTGTAGATTTTAGTTAATAATAGACAATCCTAGCTCAAGATTGAAAATATCTCCTCCTTGTCCAAAGATACAAAGATCAAATATTTGGAGGATTTAGTAATAAATTTGGGATATGATCCCAAAGATGTAAAAGTAGTTGAAGAAATTATAAAAATAAAAAATACAGACATTGCAGCACTTCAAAAGCAACTGAAGCTTCCATCAACAAAAGATCCTCAAGCAAAGGAAGTTAGGCATTCAGAACAAGAGAAAGAAGACATGTTTAAAATAATTATTGAACAAAATTTTCATACTTAGGAAGATGGGAGTTGAAATAGAAAAACTATTAAAGGAAAAGGAACAATCTTCTCAACTAGTAGTTGTTCCATTAACAACAGTTCCTATTGTAGGAACAATTCCAATTATCGTTAAAATAGAGGCATCTACTTCAGCAACAATTACAACAAGGACAAAGTATAAAGATTCATAAGAATATTTTGTCAAAGCCATGGATTCAAATTGAGAAATTTAAGGCCCAACTCAAAACTTTGCAGGAAAATAAAATAAGAGTAGATAATTCATATGTAGCAGAGATAAAAAATTCTCACAGGTTAACACATAGAATTGATCAGCTAGAGAATGAGTCTGTAATGGCTCAAACATTATCACATGCCAAGGAAAATATTTGGGTTGAAATCAATGAAGCTATTACATATATTTGGCCTTCAATAGAGATAATTTTTGAACAAGAAGAACTAGTACAAAGGTCAAAAGAGTTTGTTGATAAAGTCAAAAAGAGTTCAGGACAGATGCCAAGAGAGGCAAATACATTAATAAAGGTCCTAAATTCAAAAACTAAGGATGAGTTGCAAGAATTTGAGATCACAGACAAGACCGCAACTATTCTTGAGGTTAGGAGGGTAACCACACAAAAAGTTTTGATGTTTCAGCTGGAAAATAAGTGCCATAAAATGGAGGCCAATATTCAAAAATTCGATAAAAAAATTAATGTTTTACATTTAGAGGGACTTCCAGGGCTGAAAGGAATGGAAGATATATTAGTAGAATTGACATATTATCAGCAGAATGTTTACACAATAGCCAAATATAAATCAAAATTTTTTGTTATCAAAGGTAACTTTACAAGAAAATCCCTTTTGGAGGCTTTGGAATTTGACCTGCACATTAGATATGAAATCAAACATTTGTTTTGGGTCAAGCCAAATTTTCAAAAATTTACCAATGTAGATGAAACCTATAGAAAGTTGCTCAAACTTCCCATCCAAGTTAAGATCGATGGGATAAATTGTGTTAGATTCTGGAGTAAAGAAGAAATTTCGAGTTAGAAATATAGCAACATCTTCTCAGGTTTAGTCATCAACAACAACCCTGGAAAATAGTGCCAACAGCTTCAACAATTTTTTACCTCCTACATTTTTGTTTTATTTTTGTAAAAAATATTTTTTAGATATTTGTAATAAATCTTGATATTTTAAATCAATATATTTTTCTTCGAATTAGTATAAATATTTCATAATTCAAAGTAATAGAGGTTGGGACTTGTATAAAGAAATACAATTCTGATGTAAAGTTGTTCGCTGAGCCAAAGGTGATCATTTTCAGTAAATACAGAAAGTTGTTCCAGGATTCATGTGTTAGATAAATTAGTGATGTTTTCCTTAATTCCAAATTATTATTTCACTGTTATTTCATATATTCTTCTTATCTGTGTTGTTTAAAGATAAATTATGTGCTGAATTTGTTTAATTACACTAAGCTCTTGCTTATAAACAACATTTTTGTTTTCAACTAAAGTTAAATATAGAATTCATGTCAAAATTCTCTTTTTTTAAGGAAAATCTAAATATTTTCTTCTAATCCATTCCACAAAGACTTTAAAGGATCCAATTTTATGCCAACCTTTCCTTCCTGCACTTCACATTTTATTTATGCACTTGGTCTGCTTATGGTTTTGGACTCCATTGCCCTATGGTTTTTTCTTCAAAGTTTCAACCAAGCAATTAAAAAATAAACCTATGAACTTAATAACTAGCCTAATACTTTAGACAAAGAAATCTAAATATGAAAGAGAGATCCTTTTCTGAAGCTAGAAGGGCTAGATCCCAACTTCCAAAGTGGTTTTCTGGTTACCTCTGGGTTTCTTTCACAACCTTAAGAAATTACAGAGTGATAACATAGTGGCGACCATACTAGGGAACAAACAATTTTTCATTTATATTCTTTTTTCCCTGGTGAACATTTCTGTTTTAGTGGTTAAAGCTATTTATAGGTTTGTGGCTGAGAAATAGATTTGATTTAAGGTTGTTTTCCACTTATAAATTGCACATATTCTACATCTGTAAAAATAAAATAAGTAGAACTGAATCATAAAAGAATATACGCTAGAGCACATCCAGATCCAAACCCTCCAAAAATTGTAGATAATCCAGAAAAAATAATCAGAAAGGAGAATGTAACTGAAAGTGAATCATGCGAAAGTCCTCTTCCTAGCGTTAATGGCATTCCTGAGAATTTTTTCACTTTAGAAGATATAAATTTTGATTTGGATTTTAAAAATAGTGTTTTTAGAAGAAAATATGACAACTTTGTGCCTAAAATAGTTATTGATCAAATCCTACTAAAACCTTATAAGACAAATCAGACTATGCCTAAAACTCTTATCCATCAATCACTTAAAATCTCACCTTCTTCTTCAGTTGCTTCATATTCTATCCATACCACCTCTGTTTTAACACATCAAAGTGGAATCATACCCCCTTTGATACCTACACCTATTTTAGTTTCATCCATAACTCATATACCAGTCATGGCAGACCGATATGCTGCTTTGGCATTACAATCCCCAGTACATGACATGCCACAAAACTATGCATAAAGAATACCACAATTTGATGGTACAGGTCCTATAACATCTCAACAACACATTAATAGAATAAATGACTTCTCTGATCTAGAATAAGTAGATTATGATGACATGAAAATGAGGTTGTTTGCACAAAGTTTAATGGGAGAAGTAAATAAATGGTATAGAACATTACCAGCTAGAGGCATTGCAGATTTATAATAGTTCCATCAAAGTTTTCTCCCTAGATAGGAAGTAAAAAAGAACCCCCTCCAATTTCTTGCATAGTATGAAAGTTTAAAAAGGGCCCTAAATTAAACTGTCCATGATTACAACACTAGGTTTAACAATGTTTATAACTCAATATTAGCTTCAATAAAACCTCCACATGGATGAGCTCTAATCCATTTTCTAGAAGGATTTGATGTTGATATGGCCTATCAGTCGAGGGAAAGAAACCCAACCACACTTGAAGATATGAAAAGTAACGATGTTAGTGTAGAGGCTAATTTATTAGCCAAAAGAGCCAATATGAGAACTAAAATAAGGGTTACTATTAAAGATGAACCTTCTTCTTCATTAGACTTAAAACTAGACATTATAGTTAAAACTATGGAAATAATGATGGAGAGAATGATTGTGGCAGATAGAACACCTCCTAGGGAACCACAAGAGGGGCCTCAAATTTGAAATCCAAATTTTAGAAGACCACAACATCAAATTAAACAAATATAATGAAGAGGTCCAGCTAACCAACAACAAATTATGCCTCCTATCCAAGAAATGTTTTTGAAGAAGAATAAAAAGTCACATAATAACTAGAAGAAACAGACCATGTTTTTCTAACTAAAGAAGAAAAATACCCGTTCCAATATTCATTACCAGGGAACATGCCTACTAAATCACCATAATATCAACAATGGTATCAAAACGTTGTTATGGAGGTACACAAACAATATAATCTGAGAAGCAAGAAAACACTAGCAAACCCTCCCAAGAGATCAACTATTGATACTCCGTCAACCAGTCAAACTAAGGAAATCAGTAAAAAATAAACCCCTCAAAACAAAATTCTTCAAAGGGAAAATCCTAAAAAATAAGATGTCAGTGTTAAGGACGTGGAAAAATATCAAACCTCTTTCAACATTGAAAATGAGATTTCAAATGTAAAAATTCCGATTCCATTACCTGAGTTAGTAAAAAAGAATTTTTTATAGAAATGAACTTGTAAAGGCATTACAAATTGAAGAAGGAACTGATAATGTTAATATAACTGATGATCAACCCAAATTTTTATTTGGGCATGAGGTAGATGGTATCTGACAGGATGGAAGTGTTCCTCCATTTTATATAAGCCTTAACATCCATGATTTCATTTCACATAATGGCATGCTAGATTCAGGTGCCTCACATAATCTTATGCCAAAAGTAATCATGGAAAAATTGGGTTTAGATATAACAAGACCTTATAAATACTTTTACTCTTTTTATTCCAATACAATAAAGTGCTTGGGACTAATCAAATATCTATGTGTTACGATTGTTCAAATCCCATCAAAAAGTCTAGTAAGGGATATTGTTGTAGCTGATATTCCTCCTAAATATTGCACGCTTCTTTCAAGGTCATGGGGAGAAAAATTACAAGGAACACTTCAAATGAATGTGCCATATGCCAGAATTCCTATTTTTTGCCAACCAAGAAGACTGTATAGGGAGACGTTGATGAAATATATGGTGAGTAGCCAGGAAAAACCCAATAATTAAATTGTCTATTCCGTGCATTCAGGTATGGATTATTTTATTTTACACAATGGCGTTTGTTTGGAAAATGAAATTCAAGCCATAAATATATAATTAAAATAAGGGGAAAGTGTTAGTTAAAAGGAAATTCAAAATCAAGAAAAAGTAGAAAAAATACTGGTTATGGAACATGGATTTTGATGGGGCAGTGAGTAAAGAAGGAGTTGGTATTGGAGTATGGATCTCTAACAAACAGTCAGGGACAACAAAGAAATACTCTTATAAACTTAATTTTGAGTGCACAAATAATGTAGCTGAGTATGAAGCTTTGTTGTTAGGACTGAAAAAACTAAAACAATTGGGAGCAAAGAAAATTTCAATTCATGGAGATTCAGAATTAACCATAAAACAAATCAAAGGTGAGTATTCAACTAAACATCATAGAATGAGAACCTATAAAAATGATGCTTATATTTTTTGTAGTTCTTTCCAGAATACCAGCTATCATTAATTCAAAGTGATCAAAATGTTTTTGTTGATGCACTAGGCTACTTCTGCAAGTACTTGCAAAATGCCCTTTAGAGCAAGAAAAATATTAGAAATTGATGTTAAACACATACATGCTATCCCTGATAATATCAAATATTGGCAAGTTTTTGACAATGAAAAACATCTAGATAATTTTCTGCAACTAAAAGGGAATTTGAATATTTAAATATTGACATAGGTCAAGATAATGAAGAAAAGAAAGAAGAGAAATTTTTTAATCAAATTGATCAAATATTTGAGGAATATGAAATATTACAATTGAAGAACAATACAATCCCAAGAGGTCTGGTACCTCTTGAGGAATTTTTTGATTTAAACGATATAGCAAAGAATCCTTCAATTCAACCAACTAGACCGAAGTCGAAGATTGCAACATAGGTACTCAAGAAAATCCCAAAATTGTCAAAATCTACAAATCATTACCTCCTGAAGAAAAATAAAAATATATAAATTTGTTCAATCAATATACAAATGTGCATGGGAATATCAATATTTAAAAGTGTATTACAAGGACATAATTCAACATACTTTACCCATCAAGGAAGATCAAAACCGTTTTAAACAAAAAATGAGGAGATTTAATCCTATGTTACTTCCTTTGATAGAAAAAGAGGTTAAAAAGTTGTTTTATGCAAATATTATAGTACCACTCAAATTCTCTAAATGGGTCTCAAACTTGGTACCAAGAAGGAAAATGTCTGGAGAAATAAAGTTATGTGTGTATTTTAGAAACCTAAACAAATTTTCTCTAAAAGACAATTACCCTTTACCTAAAATGGATGATATACTTCAAAAAGTAGTTGGATCAAGTAGGATTTCATTGCTAGATGGATTCTCTAGTTAAAATCAATTTTTGGTACATCCCGATGATCAAGATAAAAAACATTTACAATTCCTTAGGGAACTTTTATGTATATCAAGATGCCTTTTGTATTGATGAATGCAGGGGCCACATTTAAAAGAGCAATGGATATAGATTTTTTCAGATGAAAATGACAGGCTCATTGTGATTTATTTAGATGAAATAACTATTTTCTCCCAAGATGGTGAGGATCATTTACAACATCTGAAAATATTTTTGAGAGATGTATAAAATATGGCATATCTTTAAATACATATAAATCTATGTTTGGCTTAGAAGAAGGAAAATTGTTAGGCCATATCATTTCAAAAAATGGTATCAAAATTGATCCTAGTAATATTGAAGCAATTCTGAAAAATTGAACCTCCAAGAAAAAGAAAATAAGTACAATATTTCATTGGAAATATAATTTTTCTAAGAATATATATACCTAATTTGGCTGAACTTCTAAGAGCTATAGCTAATATGCTGAAAATAGACACTGAAGTAAGATGGAACTTAGAAGAAAAATAGTCATTTGATCAAGTAAAACAAGCATTAACACCAGCTCCTATGTTGATTAGTCTTGATTTTACAAAATATTTCATGATTTTCTCTTTTTCATCTAAACATACAATTGCAGCCGTTTTGTTGCAGAAAAAAAAATGAAGGACGGGAATAGCCTATAGCTTTCTTCAACAAAGCTTTGAGGGATGCCTCATTAAAATACAACATCATGGAGAAACAAGTTTTTCCTTTAGTAAAAGCAATTAAATATTTTAGGGTCTATATTCTACATTCTCATATCATAACTTTTGTCCCAAATGTTGTGGTAAAGGATATTCTTACACAAACTGACCCTAATGGAAAAGGAGGAAAATGGATTGCAAATATTCTAGAATATGACATTGAGATAAATCCTACTAAGCTCATAAAAGGAAAAGGAATGGAAAAACTGATGGTTGAGTCCAATTTTTATGCTTTAGATATAAATTTTGTAGGTACACTTGATGAACAAGAAGAGCATGCAACTCCATAGGTATCGGAAGCCTTTTCTATCCCCCCTGGTATGCAGACATTATTTTTGTGCTACAAAATTTACAAACTAACCTGGTTTAACTAAAACAAATGATAAATTTCTCAAGTTCAAAGCTATGAAAATTTTCATTTTAGATCAACATTTGTATTGGAAATATACTAGAGGAATCTCACTAAACTGTTTATTGAAAGATGAAGTAGATAAAGTGATGCAGGAATTTCATCAAGGAGACTGTGGAGGACATTTGTATTGGAAAAATACAACCAAAAAAATTCTAAGGGTTGTTTTTTATTGGTCCTCTCTGTTTGAATATTTCCATAAAACGGTTACAACTGTGTCACCAATTACAAGTCTTTGAACGAAAGAGGAAATATTTACCCTTTCCATTAAAACCAATTTCAGTTGAGACTCCTTTTCAACAATGGGGTCTGGATTTTATTGGGGAAATACATCCAAGATCTTAGACCAACATAAGGTGATTTTAACATCCATTGATTACTTTACCAAGTGGATTGAGGCCATCCCAACTAGACAAGCCACCAACACTTTCATTATCTAGTTTTTAGAAGGTAATATTCTATCTAGATTCGGGCCTCCCAATAAGATCATTATTGATAATGTTGTTTCTTTCAAATCAAAGAAAATGTTATAATTCTATCACCAACATAGCATAAAGTTAGGACACTCTACGACTTATTATCCCCAAGGAAATGGGTTAGCTGTGTCTTCTAATAAAATTTTAGTCAACATCATAAAGAAATTGCTGCAAGAAAATAAATAAATCCTGGCACAAGAATTTGATTAATGCTCTATGGGCTGACAAAATTAGCACTAAGAAATAAATTGGAATGCCTTCTCTCCAATTTTTATATGGAATGGATACAATTTTTCCTACCCCCAAGTAATTCTTGTGCTAAAATTGTTACAAGAGGCACAAGTGGAAGAAAATTACTTACAGAGAAAGATAAATCAAACCATACAATTGCAACAATCCAGGGAGGAGGTCTACAACAAAACCCAAGTGATTCAAGACAAAATAAAAAATACCTATGATAGAAGGACTAAAGCATATGATTTCAAGCTGAATGATTTAGTGCTAAAGTGGGATGCAAGGAATGAAGACAAGGCCAAGCATGGTAAATTTGACAGTCTATGGAAAGGTCCTATAAGATAGAAGCCTACAGAGCTAGCAATGCATTATTTTTGAGAAATTTGAATGGATAATAATTGTTAGGTGGTCCTATCAATGGAAAAATTCTCAAACATTAAACAATAAAACAAGTATATATGTGACCATGGGAGCTATATTTGCACAAATATTGTTCTACATGACTATAGGTGGAACAATTACATTGGTGATCTTAAAAATACTTTTGGACCCACTTGTTTTGGTTTTTTTATTATGACAATACCAATATTAAGAATATTTTTTAGTAGTGAGAGCATGATTATATAGATCTCCAATATTTTATCTATGGGGATCCCAACTTGGAAAATTTTCAGGCTGAAATTTTACCCATGGGTGAAAATAAATAATTTGGAATTTTGGTTGGGAAAATGATTTCTTTCAAGCCATTGAACTATACATGGCCTCAAAATTATCAAGAAAAAAAATCAAAACCCTTAGCCCATAAATATCTAGGAGAGGGGAATTAGGAAATCCATTTTCTCCTTCTGAAATTTGAACCCTATGAATTTTTTCTCTAATTTTCTAGTAATAGTATTTTTTCGAAAATATTTTCTTTCTATTTTCTAGTAATGTTACTTTTTAAGAGGTATTTTACTCTTATTTTGTGGTAATGGGAAGATATGTTTCCCTAGTTTTTTTGCTATAATTTTTTTTAGAGATAATTTATCCTTATTTTATGGAAATGGACATAATTTTATAATTACTTGATTTTATAGGAAAGTTTTCGTCTATCAACAAAATTTACTAAAGGTAAAATTTTTTAACAATGTTATGAGCTACTCCTCAAATGCTTACTACTCTCATGGATTCTCTGTCAATACACAACACCACTTATCTTAGTGTGTCTCTTATTGTTATCTACAATACACATGTTATTATTTTTATCACTACCCAATTTCGTTCTATCCTAATTTTATTGTTTCATGAAACTAATATGGATTTGATCATTATATTTTTTTCATCCATCTCAATGCTTTGAGGAAAAAATGGAGGAATCAGCTTGCAGGACCATTTTTATCAATGGGACCCAGTTTGGAAAATTGGGGTATGAATTCTTCCAGGAGCATTTTAAGTCATCAAACAACATTTTTTGGGGTTAAAATTTGCAACTTTTGTGTTGCACCTTAGTTTCCTTATTCTACACATCCAACAATTGAATAATTGCATCAATCAGAGTCTGTAGGGAGACCTTCATTGAAACCCAAGCCATCACACCTAGAGAAACACCAGCCTCTAGCACTCGAGGTAAGTGATGAAAAACAAAGGAAGAAAAGGGAGGGTGGGGGGGGGGGGGGGGGAACAAAGCAAGAAGAGGAGGTAGAAAAAAAGGAAGGAAAAGAAGAGATTAAGGAAGAAGAAGGAAATAAACACCAAGAAGAAAGAATAAGCCTTAAGGAGAATTCTAAGCCTTCAGAACCAGAGAAAAAAGGACATTATGTAAGTCTCTCTCCAGGGGAGACTGAGCAATAAGTGGCCGCAACATTGGCTACATTGGGAACACCTATCAAGCCCAAAAATATGTAGACAAGGCAAGGTCCCCTATATTTCAAAACAAGAAAGAGCACCAGGAAATAGGGGAATTTTGAGGTCTAAAATGGGCCTCCTAAGGAAATTATAAAATGACAGTGGAAATAATAAAATAATATTTGATTACATCATCAATTAATTTTAGAGGGAAAAAATAAAAATAAAAACTATTTTTTCAACTCGTATTTTCAACTTATCTCCATATGGATTTACTCAAATTTCGAGTGGGAACAATCACTAGATGCAAAATTTGATTCTTCATCTAAGGAGTACCCACGTTTCATATTTTTGATGGACCCTGCTACACAAAAAATGAGAAATACATGATTAAAACCTTAGGGAGATAAGTAGAAAATACAAGTTGAGAAAATAGTTTTATTATTTTATTATTTTTTAATATTTTTACTTTTTTACCCCAAAAACGATGAATCATCCCCCATTGTTGGCACCATCATATTGAATCCTATTGGTTCTTATAAAGTTTATTTTGGTTGTAAATTTTTCTTACGATGCCTATTTTATACCTCAAAAGTTCTCTAATGATCAGGCAGGGGAAACCACAACCTCCTTCAGACGTCCCTATCACTATTGATGAGTCACCAAGTAAAAACGGAGAAGTGGGGCCTAGTGAAGGAAAAATTGAGGAGAATACATATCCTAAGGCCAAAACCATGCCACGCATGAGATATGTGATAAGGCCCACCACCAGGTAGTGGCCTTCAAGAGACTCAAGACACAAACTACCCTTGAGCAAGCAGGAAAAGAAGAGATACAAGAGAAGCAGGGGATGCTAGAAGAGAAACATGGGATGCTACAGGAGCATAAAAAGAAGCTACAAGAAGAGGTAGCCACATAAAAAGCATTTGAAAAGGGCCTCCAAGAGCTTCAAGAGCTTGATCAACAACCTTGCTTGGAGTCCTACGAAAAATTTGTTGAGGGAGGTAGGATTATACATGAAAAATTTGCAGTCCTACTCCTTTATGAGCTAGAGATAGAGAGAGGTAGAACACATAGATGGATGAAAATTTACAAATATAGAAACTTGGAATATGTGGGCCTCATGGAAGAAAAGGTCATTGAAATGGGGAAGGAGTTGAGTGATTTGACACTAAGAGAGTCCATTATGAGGGAGTAGCTACATGCAGAAAATACAAGGTGGAGAGAGAAGCTGCAAGATAAAGAAACACAACTTGCCACCATCACAAGTCTCTCTATGGAAGCCATACAATGCATGAATCCATAAAATCCTATGCTCTTTTTCTCAAGTAACAATGGTTTCATTTCCAAATAAAAACACTAGCACAATATGGGTCTTTGCCTTTTCAAGACTACAAGCAGTTTATTGAGTTTTACAAATAGGAAAGTATGGAAGATAGGGAAAAGATAGTTTATTTTTATGTGCACAATTTCATTATAACATATCTGAATTTTTGGGACCCCAATTCAAGTTTGGTATATATGCAACTAATGGCATTGGAATATTGGTTGACTCATGAGGAGGAAATTGCTGAAGAACTGAAAAAGGTGACGAAAAAAGAAGAGAGAGAACCCTTATATATTGGAGTAGAGCTAGTGAGCCCTAAGGTTTTCATCAACAACCATAACCTCATCTCCTTTGATTTTCCTTTAGAACCCAAGTAAATTAAAACCCAAGAGCAAGTCATTATGCAGTTTGAGGACACTTTTAGAATGCTTGCAATAGAGAGTCTACAAGCTTGTCAGAGGAGATGGCATGCCTTACCCCGTAGTCTATGAGTCAAAGAATATTAGTCTCTTGAAAGGCCAAGGAATGCCTTGGAAAGAAAACAAATTTACAAAATAATCATTAAAAATGCTGAAGATGAAATAGATAGGACTCAAAATCTGTCCACCGTTGTTGTTAGGCTTACAAGAAGGAGGAAACCAAACACACATTGTACCTATCAATTCTCTACAACCCCCTGTTGTATATATAGAGCACATTCCATTAGCTGACATAGACTTCAAGATTATTTATATAGTCACAAAATTTAACCTTCTTGAGCTCCACTATTGGAGCCAAGAAAAACCTATAGATCAGGTTGATGAAGTATTCATCTGGGAGTTTAATTTACCAAAATATGTTGTTACTCATACCTACCAATGCTGAGAAGTGATTAGACTCTATCAATCATGTTATTTTCCTGATCAGAGATCCATCATAAACCTTGAAAAATAAATCCTATTTACCATTAATGCTGAGTCAATTAATCAGATGATGCAGATACAGCACAAGCCTAATGAAATCCCTTTATCCATAGAGGCCCTCAATTTGCTATACCTCAATCTGGACTTCCCCAAGAGGTTCTAGATATTTCAGACTTTCATGCCATCTTCTGTAGAAACTCCCAAGATAAATCCTCCATACCCTTCTACAAAATTATATGAAAGGACAAGACATATCATCTCTATGTTGTATTTCATTCTTGGTTATTTTACAAATGAACATGCTAATGTAGCACTGCTAGGTTTTTTGTCCACTTTCACACCTGATCAGCCTCTTGCTACCATTTTTAATTTTTCCCAATACCTTCCTAACAGTATCCGTGAGCAATTGGTCAAAATTCCTTCTGAAGGTGTTTTCAAGTATTCTTCATTCCTATTCCACATGTTCTTATATTTTCAGTCTGAGAAATTTAATATAAACCTTTAGAAGCTTGATGTGGAAGGAAACCCACAATCAGTCATCTTTTGGAATTCCTTGATAAGGAAAGATTCTAATGAATTCAATTACATAGATTTTACTGATTCTTTCATTCATCCTATGGTAAATTTGTTGAACAACATCATTCATCCCATAATTAGTGAAGATATTAAGAAGGTCCTCCAGTTGTTAGAACATAATAGGACAGGTGATTGGTACTTGTACCAAAAGCACATTGAAATCAGAGTATATTGATTAAGTATGGTTCCATATAAACTGCCTAAATACCTCCTTATGAGGTTATTTACCCATGAATACAAAAGACAGATTCTTAATTCAGATGAAATTAATTTCTTAGCAGCAAAGAAGAAGACACAATTCAAATTGAAGAATCAGGTTGGCCCTTTTATCTGTAACAATAGAGATGCAGGTCCTGAGGCTGATAAATGTTTACAGGAGTTTAATTTCAGCAAAATTTCCTGTGGTATTATGATCCCCTTAGAGTGATAAGTAAAATTAGATTTAAGAGCAAACACACTCCATATGTACATGAAAATAAACCAGAGATAGAGAAATTCTCCAATCAATCTGAATGGTTGGATAATACCTTGGTAGAGGCAGATAATAAAAGTGATACTTGTCAATATTTGCAAACTCCAGCCTAAGAAGACAGAAATGCAAAAATAATTAGAGAGGAAGGATCCTATACAACAGAGACTAGAACAAAGACCAAATTCAAATTGAGATATAATAAAAAGCTAAAGCTAAATCCTGCCAATAAATAAGTGGAAACAATAGGGGTGATTGATACAGAAATAGAAGCCAAATACAATGCACCTCCTACAATAATTGAAGAAGAACAACAACCTACTACTTCAAAGACTCAACTAATTCAGAAGTAATACAATATGTAAGTTTCTTCATATAAAAAAATAGCAGAAAAGGACATGGATATCAAGGAAAGATACAAAGAAATCAAAGCCAGAAATGAAGAAATTAAGATTGAAATATATTCCCAATATCTGAAACAAACTCTTGGCATCTAGAATAGGCTACTTTCAGCCTTTGACTATAAGAATAAAAAGATGCAGATGAAATTTCTTCAACCTACAGTTCAAATTCCTAAGTCATCCTCTGATTACAAAAAGACAGATTTTGAAGTCTTGGCCCAGGATATTCATCGTCTGGACCAAATTGAGTTTCATAAGTAGGAAGAGGAGATGATCTATTCTATAATGACCACCAAGGCCATGAGTGTACAAAAGCTGCAAAAAAATCTTGCAAATATCAGAGATCATCTCAAACTGGAAAAAGCCTCTTCACAGGAAAAAGACACTAGAATTAAATCCTTGGAAGAGCTAGTAATTGAAGTAGGATATGATCCTAAAAATGTTAAAGTTGCAGAGGAATTGATCAATAAGAAAAATGCAGAAATTTCTGCATTAAAGAAACAACTAAAGCTGCCCCCTACAAAACATCCTCAAGCCAAGGAAGTCTTACAGGATACAAATCATAAAGATGAGATGATGAATCTCATTTTACAGTTGACTGCTAAGATAAAGGAAATAGAGAATGAAATGGACAAGTCGGTCCAAGAGAAAAAGGATAAAGAAGACGAAATTCCAGTCATAGTGATTCCAGTAGTTACTACTATTGTACTTTCCACACTATCTGAATCACTAGCACCTACAGTCCCCATGGCTACAACATTACCTGTCACTTCATCAACCACTGTAGCAATAAAATATTCAAGAACAACAACACAACATTCAGATGAAGCAAGCAAGTTGGTAAAAATCATGCAAGACATGTCTATTTAGAGTAATGAGATAAACCGACTTAAAGAATAGCTAAAAAGTCTTGAATATGAAAAGAAAATTGCCAAGATAATGCATAAAAATGAAGTTTAAAGAGCCAACAGATTAAATGATCAGTTGAAGAAGTTAGAAAAAGATCTAACATTGAAAGAAATCATGACTCAAATCAGACAACATCTATGGGCCAATATCATTTAAGCAATCAATGATATTTGGCCATCAATCCAAGTAATACATGAGCAGAAATATTTGGTCAAATCAACAAAAGAAGCAATCCAGAAGATCAAAGAAGAGCTTGGTAAGAAACCTAAAGAAGCTCTTGACATCATCAAGTTTTTAAATTCTAAGAATAGACAAGAGTTAGAAGAAATTCGTATTAATGACAGAACAGAAACCATCCTAGAAGTTAGAAAAGTAACTTCTAAAAAGAATTTGATGATACAATTAGAAGAGAATGCCAAAACATGGAGGTTTCCATTACCAGGTTTATGATGAAATTTGATGTCTTAAGGCAGAAAGGCCTTCCAAATCCATTAGTTATTCATGAAAAAATAATGAAGCAGGATGACTGTGACAAGAAAATGAGAGAAGTTGCAAAGGATCAGGTTAATCTGCCTACCTCACATGGTATTCCAACAGGGAAGGTAATCTATAAGAATTTGGAGATTTTTTTTTACCTACAGCATGAGGTGAAACACACATTTATCAACAAGCTCACATTCCCAAAGTATACTAAAGTTGATGATATTTTTAGAAGGATGGTGAAGATAAAACTGCCAAAGGATGAACTTTGGGAAACATTGACTGATTTACTGTGAAATCACATTGCAGTAAGTACCAAACAATAAAATAGAGCTTGTTGTTTTTACATTTAAAGTTATAGAGTATCAGGATAAAGAGTATCAGTTCAAGGTTAAATTTTAAAATTACAATGCAGAGATAAAGCTACCAACATGAAAGACACCTCATAGTCCAGCTGCAGCCTTCATTGAACAACAAAGAGAGAAAGAAGTAATAAAATCAAGACAACAAACAAGAAATTTCAATAAAAAATGGATAGCTAGCATTAGTTAGAAAGCTGTCACTATCTTCTTGCATGAAGATATTTCTTTTCCATGAATAATTCCTAAATTTGTTTTAGGATATTTTGGAAAGAGTTTTTGTTTAAATACTTCTCATTATGAAGTATTGAGGGTGGATGAATTGCTGAACTTTTCTATAGTTGTACTATTCTGAACCTAAGGGTGATTCTATCAATTTAGAGTTAGCAGACTGGATTACAGCAATAAAGCATCATATTACAGGATTCATGTGTTGGGCCGCTACAATGAAGTATTTTCACTTGTTTCCTTGTTAATTTATTATGTTTTTCATCAATAATTGAATGTGTTCTAAATCTAAATGATAAATTAGGAATTGTTCTTTCAGAATATGTTAAAAGCACGCTGTCTTGAACTATTTATCATTTACATGTTTTCTACTGATATCTAGACTAAGGAACCCTTAATTTCTCCCTAGTTTCGATTGACCTCTCCCTTTTCACTCATTATCTGGATTTAAGAACTCTTTATTGCTCTCTTATCTTGATTTAAACCCATTTCACCATCAACCTTGAAGATCTGAAGTAACTTAACTATCTTTCACTGTAAACATTTCCTTTAGAACTTGATCCTGATCTGACTGCTTGACACATTGACTCCATTAGCCAAATGGAATATAGACCTACATCTATCCATCTGAGTAAGTGATTTCACCACCAAATTAAATCAAAATCCAAAACCAATTTACCCTACATAACTAGCCTAAAATCAAATACAATCAACAAAGATAAATCATATAGAGAGAGCCCTCTTTGAGCATTAGGAAGGATAGATCCTAAGACTTGAAAGTAAGTTTGTGGTTACCTCTAATATTATTTAAACTAAAAATAAAAAATCTCACAACTTTTGAGAATTATTGGAGTGATAACATACTGGCGACTCTGTTACGGAACTAACCAATCCTCAGTTTTAAAATAGATCTTAAAGGAAATATTTTCACTTATCTTTTCACGTTAAATATTTTTTTAAAGAGTTGTGAGTATATTTTCATAAAAAATTCTAATTCTAGATTCCAGAAGAGTCTACTATACTAGGTCTAATCCAGATCCACAACCTTCTGTCATAGTAGATAATCCTGACAGAATTGTAAAGAAAAGCAAAAAAGTAGAAAGTTTAGGTAATAAGATTTCATTGATCAAAGCAAATTCTCTTCCAAATAAACTATCAAGTTTACAAGACATTGAATTTGATCTAGCTTTTGAACAAACTTTGTTTAGAAAAAAATCAGAAAGTGACATACATAATATTGTAATAGATCCTAACTTCATTTCATTCATTGAAACTAAGAAGGAAACTGTTTCAGTTGATTCTGATCAAATTTTTTTTGAAGTATATGGTAAACTTGATGCTATAACTGCAACTTTGATTAAACAATTTGATGAAGCTTGTTTACAACATTTATTTGAATTGTCTGCTTTATCAGCCTATACCCCTAAGCCTTCTACCAGTCATTTAGATACTAGTCTTATAGAATCTGTAGGTTCGTCCTTATTTACTACCACTTCATCCATTGTTTCCACCACACTTCATTCCACAAATTCATTTTTTCCCAAGCAACCATTTCAACCTATAATTTTATTTCCATCCTCAAATAGTTCAAGTTCATCCCCTAGCATTTCCGCTACATTTTCCAATACATCATTCTCATTTCCAAGCACCTCTTCTAGCATCCCAACTTCATCTTCTAGTATTTAAACCAAATTTGCAAGTACATATTCCAATATCCCAATCTCATCTACAAGTGCTTTAACCACATCTGCAAGTACCTCAAGTTCTTCACCAAGTACTTTAAACTTACATCCTAGCCAAGCTAGAATCCAAGCCATGGCTGCCACATATGCCCCATTAGTCCTACAAGCCCCTCTAAATGCCATGCCCCAATATTATCAAAGAAAAATCCCTCAATTTGATGGAACAAATTACTACACTACACAACAACATGTTAATAAAATGACAGAATGCTTTGAATTGCATGAAATAGACGATGCTGATGTTCAATTGAGACTTTTTGCTCAAACTTTAGTTGGTGATGTCAACAAGTGGTTTAAAGTTTTACCTGTTGCTAGTATATCTAATTTAGCTGTTTTACATAGGATTTTTCTTAACATATGGGAGAAGAAGAAAAATCCATTACAAATTTTGTTTGAATTTGAAAATATAAAAAGAGCACCAAATGAAACAATTCAAGACTATTGTACAAGATATAACAATATTTATAATGCAATCCCTACTAATATTAAACCTCCTCCAGACTCTGCCCTTATCAAATTCCCTTATGGATTTGATACAGATATGGCTTATCAACTAAGAGAGAGAAACCCAGAAACCTTAGAGCAGATGAAAAGTAATGTTGTAAGTGTAGAGGCAAACTTGTTAGCAAAGAAAGCTAGATTAAGAAATGAAAGGAGAGTGACAATAAAAGAGGAAACATCAACTTTAGATTTGAAAATAGATAACTTAGCAAAAGCATTAGAAATAATGATGGATCAGTTAGATAACATGGAAAGGAAGCCACAGTGGGATAACCAACAACAAGGACCTCAAATTAGAAATCCCAATTTCGGGAAAAACACCAACACTGGAAAATCTAGAGAATCAACACCTGACCAAACAATAAGACCTCCTTTCCAAGAGAAATATGCTGAAAGTTCTCACCAAAATGAAAATGATGAATACACTCAGATCAATCTAATGGGCATTAATGATGATAACACCATTTTTCTTACACAAGAAGAACAAGAGTTATATGAATTACAACAACTACAATTAGATTCTGGTGAGTCTTTCAATTACAAGAAAGGTTATGAGTTTGAAATTAATGAAGTTCATAAGCAATATAGCCTTAGGAGAAAGAAAAATGTAGAGCCTTCTACTAAGAAAACTACCCAAAATCAAACAAAGAAAACAGTAGAGGATTCTACAACCAAAGTTCTGCAAATTCTTCCTAGGGAAACCCAGCAAAACTCTAGTTCAACTCTGAAGAATTCAAATCATAATCAGAAAATTTCAAGTCCAAAAATTACACCCAGTCCTAAAATTGTTGACATAACAGATACTGTTGTTCAAACATCAGCAAATCCTCAAAATTTTGTTGCTGCCAAGACAACAAATTATGTTGAAACAACAATTTCAGATCCAAAAACATCTACTGCAGATTCAAAGCGAGTAGATTCGAAAACAACCACTATGAAAAATTTCCACTGCATTTCAAACAATCCCTGAAAATAAAATTAAAACCAGTAAAACAGTGGAAATACAAATATAAAATGAAAAACCAACTGTAGAAAAAGAACACAAACCTACCCAAACTACAATTACAAAAGAAAAAATAATTCAATTATGAAAATCACAAGCACCATTCAACACCCAAGTTGAAATTTCCAAACTAAAGATACTAATTCCTTTGACAGAGTTGGTAAAACATGACCTATACAAATCACATATCACTAAGACTTTAAATATGAAGGATGGAGAAGATTTAGTTAATTTGAGTGATGATCAACCAAAACTAATCTTTGGTCCTGAAGTTAACACAAAACACCAAGAGGGGGGTTTTCCTCCTTTATACATTAGCTTAACTGTTCATGATCATATTTTACATAATGCAATACTAGATTCAGGGGCTTTACACAATTTGATGCCAAAATCAATAATTTAAACCTTGAATTTAGATATCACTAGACCTTATAAATATCTCTCCTCATTTGATTCCAGTAAAGTGAAATGTTTAGGCTTCATCAAAGGTTTATGTGTTACTTTAGTTCAATACCCTGGAAAAAGCATAGTCATGGATATTGTAGTAGCTGACATCCCTCCTAAGTATGGAATGTTGTTATCTCTCTCATGGGGAGCTAAATTGCAGGGATCTCTACAACTAGACATGTCTTATGCAACAATATCAATTTTTGGCCAACCAAGAAACTTTACAGAGAGACATTAATGAAGTACATGGTTAGTAGTGTAAAAATACCTCAAAACTAGCCTATTTATTCTACACCTACTAATATGGACTCCTTCATTTTATGCAATTCTGAAACTGGTATAGAGAACAACACTAAACTAAAACAAAAAAAGAAAGCACCAAATAATTACAACATTTTTCATGAATCAATGTGGCATCTAGATATTGATGGATCAGTTAAACAATTAGGAGCAGAAGCAGGAGTTTGGATACACAACATGGAAAAAAATCACGTAGAAGGTCATGGCTTTAGATTAAATTTCAAATTTACAAACAACATGGCTGAATATGAAGTGATGATTTTAGGACTGCAAATTGTTAGAAATTTAGGAGCCAAAAGAGTGTCAATCATGGCTGACTCTGAGTTAATTGTGAAACATATTAGAGGAGAATATTCTATATATAATCCAAGATTAAGTGAATATAGAGAAACAGTTTTAGATTTTATTATTGAACTTCTTGAATGTGACTTTGCTGCAATTCCTAGAAAACAGAACATACAGACACACAATTTAGCAACTTTTGGTGGCACCTGTAATCTTCCTTTTCAACCAAATCATAAATATACATCAGAAGTTAAACACAGGCCTACAATACGAGATAATCTAAAATAATGGAAAATATTTTCACAAGATGAATAGATTTATCATTTCATGAATGATGAAGGAGAATTTCAGAATTGTAACATAGACATAGATTGTACAATAGATCAAACCATAGATAGTTAGATTGATATAAATGTTGTAGATGTAAATAACTTAGATTTTACTAAACCCACTAAATTTAATCAAGTAGAAATAGATATTTTAGAGAAAGTAGAGATTGAAGAATTAGTTGATGATGATCATGACATTTTAAACCTTAAGAACAACTTTTTACCTAAGGGATTAGCCCCTTTAGAAGATCTTTTTGATTCAAATGATGTTGCAAGAAAACCAAAGATGGAACCACTAAGATCTGATATTGAAGAATGCAATATAGGGACAAAATTAAAGCCAAATATGATAAAAATTTCAAAAGCCTTACCTCAAGAAGAAAAAGTGAAATACAAAGCTTTGTTTAAAGAATTTTAGGATGTATTTTCATGGAGTTATGAGGACTTAAAATCTTATGACACTAGCATAATACAACACAAAATACCTATAAAAGAAGATAAAAAACCTTTCAAACAGAAGCTTAGAATACTCAATCCAGTTTTAATGCCTTTAATTGAAAAAGAGGTTAAGATAATGTATGAAGCCCAGATAATTGCACCAATCATATATTTTTTTTGGGTTTCAAACCTAGTTCCCACTAGGAAGAAGACCGGGGAAGTTAGATTGTGTGTTGAATTTTGGAATTTAAATAAAGTGTCCTTAAAAGATAACTACCCTCTCCCCAAGATGGATCATATTTATAGAGGGTGGTTGGTTCTTCTAGGATTTCATTGCTTGATGGATTCTTTGGATATAACTAGATTTTAGTTCAACCAAAAGACCAACCTAAAACTAATTTTACTACTCCTTGGGGTACTTTCATGTATGTGAAAATGCCTTTTGGATTAATGAATGCAGGAGCCACTTTTGAAAGAGCTATGGATATAGATTTTGCTAAAGAAATTCATGATTTTCTTGTGATATATCTAGATGATATTACTGTATTTTCAAAGACTGATAGTGAACATCTAGATCATCTCAGATAAATGTTTATCAAATGTAGGAAATTTGGAATTTCTTTAAATCCTAAAAAGACTCTATTTGGAATTTAAGACACTACTACATTTGGCAGAAATTCCGACACTTGGTTCCGACGCTTTTGACCAAATGTCAGAAATTTCCCCAATTTTTTTCCATCCCGCCCGAAACTGTCACTATACTGACGTTTATAGAAAAGTGTCGCAATTTCGACGTTTGGAGAAAGACGTCGCACTTGCGACACTATGGCCCAACGCATCGCTATTGCGACGATTGAAAGTGCGACACAATGTCTAAGTGTCGTAATTGCGACGTTTGGAGGCCCTCGTCGCAATAGCGACGCCTTTTCTGTCGTCAGTATAATGACACTTATATGTGTGCTAAATACAAATACGAAACTTATATGCATGCTACATAAAAATGATTTTATTGTTTCGTATCCGTCGCAATAGCTACATTAACGTCTGATATCACGCGCGCATTCGCCCTCCGCTCTTGCAGAACAACATTTGCCCTCAGCTCTTGCAGAACAGAATTTTCCCTCAGCATTCGCTCTCATCGTTCGCCCTCATCTCTTGCAGAACAACATTCGTCCTCAGCTCTTGCAAAATGGTAAGTTCTTACTGCAGGCCCTTCCTCCTATAGTAGGGTTGAATCTATTTGGGTTTTTTGGTCAATTCCATTGGATTGTGTTAGGCTGTAGGGTTCTCTCTAGATGTCAAGAGTCAAGATTCAATACCCTTTATTATCTTCATCACCCAATACAAGATTTAAATTTTTCCCAAAGAAACGCTTATTAATTTGGCAACCATTATTTCTCCCTGCTTTAAAAACCCTACATTTAAATGAAAACAAGCATTGCATTTCAACTACAAAAATCTATTAATGTTCAAATGTACATGTGTTCTACATTAACGTCTGATATCACGCGCGCATTCGCCCTCCATTCTTGCAGAATAGCATTCGCCCTCAGCATTCGCCCTGAGCTCTTGCAGAACAGCATTCGCCCTCAGCATTCGCCCTGAGCTCTTGCATAACAGCATTCGCCCTCAGCTCTTGCAGAACAACATTTGCCCTCAGATCTTGCAGAATAGCATTGGCCCTCAGCTCTTGCAAAATGGTAAGTTCTTACTGCAGGCCCTTCCTCCTATAGAGGGTTTACCCTACAGCCTAACCAAATAGCTCCACCTGAGAAAAATTTTCATAATCTTGGGGCTGGATATACTGCAGAGCAAATAATTGTAGTTATCATTCGTGCTCCAATATATTAATATACTTTTTACATTGAACTGAAGAAAGGGAAACAAGCAAATTCTAGCCATCATACAATGCTTTGACATAAGAGTTTTGAGTGACATACTTGAAAAAAGAACTCATCCACTGATATTTATAATCATTTGAGTTATTCAAGTTAAACACAATATCAAGAATCAAGATTCAATACCCTCTATTATCTTCATCACCCAATACAAGATTTAAATTTTTCCCAAAGAAACGCTTATTAAATTGGCAGCCATTATTTCTCCCTGCTTTAAAAACCCTACATTTAAATGAAAACAAGCATTGCATTTCAACTACAAAAATATATTAGTGTTCAAGTGTACATGTGTGCATCACTTTTGTAGGGTATTCCTTTTCCACTTTCACATTATCCAATAATGTGTGCAGTATAGTTCATATTTTTTGTGATTTAGATTATCTTGAAAAAGGAAAGGTAAATTATTTCCCATGGAAAAGAAGGTTTTCCCTTTTTACTACTGGAAATGGTACAAAAAAGTTCCATTTCTACCCGAAACTCCTATGAAACAGGAACCAAATAAAGGCCATGTCCTCAATGGACATTATTTGGCTTTGAAAATGGCCATTGCACCGTTTTGTTTCTTATATTACAGCACGATAGTTTCTTAGGTCATTTCTTGTTTCTTGAGATGAAAAACAACCAAAGAAATCGTGAAGATCCTTTTAAGAAATAAATTACCATTTCTCAATCATATCTCAACTATTTTTTATTTTATTCAGTGGTTGCTTACTTTGAGAGAAATTTGACACTTTTATAAGGAATATAACATAAAAACACAAAATGGGAAAGAATTGATGAGGTAGATGACCTTTTAGTTGTTGTCAATTAAGAATTGATAATACACGATGCATGTTCTGTACTACAAACTAGATTCCTTCCTGGAGTTAGGACACAGAGTATTGAATCAAAGTTGTAGTTTCTAACTTCTTGTATTGGTTCATCAATCTTGAAATTGAGACATTGCATGTCTTCATTGCTTCATGTTTGAATAATTTGCATCATATCGTACAATAGGAAATTAGGAATTATGATTATTATTACTTTATGGATATGTTAAGTTACTTTTAAGTTTGCATGGTTTAGTGTGAAATTATTCTAGTCCCCAAACACATATAATCAAGGAATTATAACGTGATTTCAAACATTAAATATCAACAAAATCGTTTAAAGGATATTGAAAGGAAAAAGGTGATGGAAGATAGAAAGAACCTTACTTAAATTCTCTAAGGATTTTTCAATAGTTTCTCCAAAAGCTTCACTTCAAGGCCCTTCAAGACCGTCTCCAACAATGCTATGCCATCAGCTTCAACAATGTTGCTCCAAAAATGTCCTCAAGGTCTTCACAACAAGTTTACTAGAAGTTGCTCCAACAATATATTCAATAAGGTCTTCATTGTCAACTCGTCTCTTGTTTGGGTGCCTTAATGTGCAATGACATGTTCCAGGACTGAATTCAATGCAAGGCATATTTGAAACTCTAACTTTGTCGTCCGGTGTCTTATTAGAAATTATTTCAGTTTTCATTTTGTGTTTTTAAGTTAGATATTGTTTTCAAGTTTTTACATTTATAATTTTATTGCAATGTGGTAGACTGATGAGAGCAGTGCAGGAACAACCCAGAGACGGGATGATCGCAGAAAGAGGCCAGCGGAAGAACATGTAAAGTGCCAGCATTGCTCTATCTTCAAGTATTTTAGTTATTTACATAATTGAAATAATATTAATTTTGTTCAAATATGCAGACACCTAGCCATGGTACGCATGATGATTCCCTCTTTGAGGAAGAGCTTTCTTCATCCCTATCTCCAGTGTTCTTGTTGCGAAAAAAGGCACGAGATGCAAGGTCGAAATTTAATACTTTGATAGACGCACCTCAAACACCTGAAACAGAAGAGAGGATAAAACAACTTATGAGCCAGCTAGAAACATATCAGGTAATAATAAAAAGTCAAAAGGATATTTTTTTTGTTCTGCATGAGATGAATTGTGATAGTTTGATTTTTAATTTTTACATTGGCTAAACTAACAAAAATTTCTTTTGTATGTAGCATTTTCTGGCACTTGCTGAACCCGATGTTGGTGGTAGTGGGACACAAGGGCAAGAGATTGCCCAAAAACCCTCTCGTACACCTTCTACTCCTTTAGGTGCCAGCCAAGAAACACACCCTGCCCAAGCAGACACCCAGCCAACCGCTGAACGTGTTGGCAATGATGAGGCTGATATGGCCAACTACATTATTGCGTTTCTTGGAGCTACATGTGTCAGCTCCACAGGGACCATTAATGGCACGTTGTTGGTGAACGATGAAGGTGTCCCTATAAAGCATGTACAACTCCCAGGTAAGTTTTAATATTTTAACTATTTCATGTACTTTATCTAAAACATATTTATCACGATTTTTATTTTTAAATTAATGATAATATCTTCTTCTTTTTTTTGTGTAGGAAACAATGAGTTCTACAGGTATCTGGAGAGCCATGCGTTGGTAATTTTTGGCCCAACCATACGCACAAGGTGGAATTCCTAGAGTTCCAACTTGAAAAAAGAACTTCTAGATTATCTAGAAACCATTTTTGAGGTCGGCATATTTGACAGAACAGCGGTGGCTCGGGTAGCCGGAAAATATTTGAAATATACCAAGGACACCTATAGGACGCAATTTCAATTTAACCCTAGATATGATCGTCCTCTCACAGTTCTAGAGAGTGAATGGAGAGCACTCATCCATGACGGAAAAGTGAAAAGGGCAAAGAAAGAAGGAAAAATGCCAACTGGACCCGCAAGGTAAATTACAACTTTAATTCAATAGCTTTAATTTTCTCTATGTCTAAAATAAAAATGTGCTACGTCATATCTAACTTTAATATTTTGATGCTAGGTTTCCTGACACCTCAAAGGCAACCAAAGCTAGGATTGAAAAAAAGGGCCATCACAAGCTAGGCCAGGGCGACTACTTGAAATTGGCCGCAAGAATTGTAATTAAGTAGCTAAACATCTTATAATTAATTGTATCGCCTTCCAACGTTTTTGTAATCTTATCAAATATGATTAAAAATACACAGACATATGTAATGTAGGGTGATGACTTCGGAACAGAAACAACAGAGGAAGATAAAAATATCGCTTTCCATTTCGGCTATCAAGCCGTAGTTGAACGTCGCATAAGCTTGGGGCAGGTCCCAAGATCCAGAATGCCTGATAAGGTAAAACATTAACCTTTCAATATGTTTTTTTTCATCCATAAATTTAATGTCTAACAACTTTGTTTAAATCGGGGGAGCAACACTACCGACGACGCAAATAACCCAGTTTTAGAGCCAAATGTATATGATCCTCATGTGCAACCTGATCATTGTAGTAGGGACCAGGCCGACAATGCTACTATCAGTGAGGGTCGTGACGATAATTAATTTCCACTTATAATTTTTTCTAATTATACCTTGATGGTTGTCCTTATAACGTTTTTTGTTTAAATGACAGAGAATGTTTCCCTTGAGAATCTTACCACCAGAGAGGAAGACAGGGCAACAGTCCCAACGGCGACAACTGGTGCACCAGGTAAATAATCTCATTGCAATTTTTTTTATTAATATTACCGAACTAGTTCAATGATATTTAAAAATTGACAATTAAAATTTAATATTATGTGTTTTTGTAGGCGATGCCCCGTCACTGGATGAGACCAGACATCGTGACTACGCAACTAGGTCAGCGGCGACAACTGGTGCACCAGGTAAATAATCTCATTGCAATTTTTTTTATTAATATTACCGAACTAGTTCAATGATATTTAAAAGCTGACAATTAAAATTTAATATTATCTATTTTTGTAGGCGATGCCCCGTCACTGGATGAGACCAGACATCGTGACTACGCAACTAGGTCAGCGGCGACAACTAGTGCACCAGGTAAATAATCTCATTGCAATTTTTTTTATTAATATTACCGAACTAGTTCAATGATATTTAAAAACTGACAATTAAAATTTAATATTATCTGTTTTGTAGGCGATGCCCCGTCACTGGATGAGACCAGACATCGTGACTACGCAACTAGGTCAGCAGTGCGGGTCGAAAGGCACGAAACAGGAGCAGAGCATGATGATATTGATGATGTAATTAGGAGCTTTAAAAATAGGAAGAAGAAAAAGAAATTTCGATAATGTAAAATATTGTATTATTATAAGACAAACGTTACCATACTTGGAACGTTTTTTGCATTATATAAAAAACTCATTTATCATACTATTTTTATGTCAAGCATTAATTGCAATGTTTCCTTACGTACTTTTTGTTGAATTGTTTTTTTATTAGTTATTGAATATTTTTTTTTATGCTCATGAAAGTAAAAAATGAAATATAGATTGGGTATTGGGGAATTGAGAGTGATGTGAGGGGGGGGGGGGAAGGGGCCATAAGAGCTTCCACCTTCACGTGGTTGGCCCTGTTTAGTAGAGAATAATTTATTGGAGCGATTTAATCTTGGAGCAAACCTCCCTTGATCCAGCGTAGCAACAAAAAAGTCACTGTTGACTTAGTTGCTACTCTTTCATATCGTGGGAGGCTTGTTCCAAGTTCATGCGACTCCAATAAATTGTTCTTGAAACGAAGAGGAGCTTATTGAGGTATGTTTTGACATTTTCAACATATGTTCTAACATTATCATAAGAATGCATCTTAGAGTAAAAAATACTACATCAATTACTTATATTTATTGTATAGATAATGATGGATTTTGATTGACTTGGCAGTGCAGGTACAAATCCTCTTGCATCATGAGCAATACAACTTGTCAACCAGGGTCATGTCCAGGATATTTTTGCTTGTGCGCTTGACCAAGTTTGTAATGTCACATTTTGTAAGTTCCTTTATAGTTCATAATTCAATATTAAGCTTGTTCATGATTATTATCTAGGTTTTTTGTATGTGTTTTTTCATCTATTTGATTGTAAGCAACTCTGCATGTTTCCTGTTGTTCACTATGATTTCTCCCATTACCACTCCCAGGATGAATCCAACTTTGTTGTTACATAGGTTACTTTATTGTTACTATGATTTCTCCATTTACGATTTCATAGGTTACATCATGTAAAGTTGTCAATCTCAGGTTGGTGATGAGCTTTAGTTCTCCAGATTTGGGGCTTTTCTGATATTTTCTCCCTCATGTCATTCCTACATCACCTCGTTGTTTGAGCATGCCAATTTTCTACCACTTGTACCAATTGGCACATGTCAATCCCTGAGTGGTGCCACATTTCACCTATTTTCAGTGAGAGTTTAGGGTTTCTCTAACATAGCTTCAGAAATTCGATTTAGTGCCTACTTGAATATTGTCACATAATACTCATGGTTTGGATTGATGAGCATGTTCTAAATGGTTGGTTGATTCATAATAACCACCCATATAGTCATCTTGAGATATTTCAGAAGTTTTCTCGGGTTTCCTTTTTCACCGTTTCTAGTGGGTGGGATGGTGTGGGGTGATCCATCAATACTGGTGCTCTTGTAGTAGGGAATTTGTTTTTGGGGATATAAAGGAGCATTTGATGTAGAGATCCCATTGGATGCATTCATAGATGGGCATGAGAGGTCAATAATTTAAATTAAAAATATGCAACCTCTAGCATGGCAACCTGAAGGCCGCGAGAGACACTGATTAAATATTGTTTTGTGGTGGCCTTAATATAGTCGTGATTTCTTTCTATTATCTTAATGCATTTATATAGTCTAGTCTCATTAAAATGAGGATTGTGGTTGTATTTCTCTTTGGTTGTTTCTCTCTTAATGCTCCAGAAATTGCCAAAAGTTGCGATAGTTTTTTAGTTTGCCTGTTACAACTTAAAAGTGTTTTTTAGCAATGGGAGTCATGTTTTTTAAGGTTCATACAAATATGAAGATCTTGTAATTCTATATTCAGCATAAGAGAAGATGGCCTCTGCTTTGGGCAGTATGAAAACAATTGCCACATCTACCTCATTGGGTAACAATGGAAAGGGGAATAAGTTGGGTGCAATGTTTGATAATTATGGCAGACAATTGTCTTCTCTTTTAGTTTTTTCACCCATTTCCTTTAATCTCTCAAGCAGAAGAGGGACTCTGAGCTTACGCGACAGAGAGAAGGTAGTTAATACAAGAGCTATGGAAAAGGATTTGTACTTCAACAAGGATGGCTCAGTGACAAAAAAATTGCAGGTGAGAGAAAAAATTATGTTTAAAGGAAGGTCACCTGCACGTGAAACTTCACTGCGGTGGATCTTTCCTTTTCCACTTATATTCGATTTTAATGTGTTATTTTAATTTTTCATGGAGGGTTGTTTTGGCATATGGTCTAGCATTCAATTGCACACTTACTAAAAGAATTGTCAATTTGTCTTGCAGGCGGTGTGAACAAACTTACTGATCTTGTTGGAGTCACCCTTGGGGCGAAGGGCAAAATGTTGTCTTGGAGAGCAAGCATGGTTCTTCGAAAATAGTTAATGATGGTGTGACAGTAGCTAAGGAGGTAATTTGTAGATCTGTGCTCTGGTTTTCTTTTTAACATTGTATTAGTTCCCCCTCTTAAATGTCTTAGATTTGGTAGGCATAATTTGAAAACTCAAAGGTGAAAGGAAACATATTTGTTACCCAATGGTCTACTTGGCCTATGGACTAGCCACATTAGAGTAATGCATAAAGCTTTTCACAACAATAAAAGGAAGGGGTTATGTCTGAGTCAAATTTATTGTTATTGAAAGTGTAATGAAATGTATCTCAATGCTATGGTTTTGGCCTTTTTATTGGTTGAATTAGAGGACCCAGTTGAAAATATTGGGGCTAATTAGGCTGGTTTTCCTTTTTGCTGATGGTTTGGTGTATCTAATTGAATTAGTTGCCTAAGGTATTTTTGGTTGCAAACTCCTTTTCATTTTTCATACAGTATTGGACTTGTGGAATACATTTGATTGTGTGGTCTTGTTAGATCTACAACATTTGTAGTTGTTTAGTCTTATGGCCGAGGTGCACTTTTATTATGGAAATAGTTGATGCAATATTGTCATTTAATCCTTACTGCAGGGTAGCTTGTTGAGAAGTTTCTTGTGAAACATTTGGTATTCAAAATGACACTTGATCCTATACAACATCATGCACTTGACTTCAAAATTCATATTCAAAGTGTGCCAGAAAATTCTTGCAAAATTTCAAATATTTATGTTGTTTTAAACCATTATCTTTTTCATGTATTGGATGCTAAAAATGAGAAAAATACTTTGGTATGAAACCAACTGGTGAATAATTTCCAGCAAAACAACTACTTCCAAGACATGATTTAGAAGTAGAACATATGTACTTATGAAGCATAGAAAGATATCCTTGATGCATTGTCAATGTTTGGAATAACTCTTCAGTACAAGAATAGTGATCTTCAGTACAAGTAAATGCCAGAGAAGAGAGATCATCGTGTGATGCAACAAAACTGAAATTGGACCCCTAAGGAGAGCTGGTGTGTCTACAATCGCTCTATCAGCATTTTCCCCTGGTTTACCCCATTATTTTCCTCCAGCCTGGGTCTTAATTGAATTCTTCTTTCTTCGGGTTTATTTATCAAATTCGTAGAATTTTATAAATAAATACCATCCACAATGGTTGGACTTTAATTTATATTCCCGACTTTATATTATCTCCAAGCCTTATAACCAATGTTTAACTTTCAACACTTTGTATTTATACTCCACATTTCTTTTTAAATAAATAACTTGTAATGAAATTTCGGCTCTATATTTCACCACCCAACCTTACAACAATCACGCTCCAGACTTATGCTAATTATCCGCCAATCGTTTAATTAAACAATTTCATTATACTCCGGCCCCACCTATATATATCAATAACAAATCAAACACTCGTATCGTACCTGGCTATCCTCCGCACACCTTAGTTAACCTCCGGGCAAGTTCAACGTGCGACCACCGTCCGATGGCCCTTCTCCAAATCAACAACTCTTGGCAATTTCGCTCGGCTTCCAACGTCGGGCTTTAACGTGCGATGGCGTGGGTTAAACGGTTGTTTTCCGGGGTCACTTCGCCACGTGTCACATTCCCTATGGAATCGCTCGCGAATAGGAAATACCGCCTACTCCGCAAAAGCGGTGCGATATGGGCAACCCGCTTTTGTGATTCTACTCGTGGTTTTGGTACAGGGCTTGACCATGGGTGCAAGTCTGGTTCTGCTATCCTTTTTTTTGTTAACTCATGTCCAATCCTCGGGTCAGGTTCCGAAAGCACAACAATCTTGTCTCTTTATTAAGTGGGATTTTTATATTTGAACAGTGTTCACGACCCCGGTTCTCTACACATACCTCGCCTTCGGGTGGGGTGAGTTCACAGGGTTATCCAGAAATTTACAGGAATTCAAAGACAGAAGAATGGAATTATCAGTACCCAATCGCCTCACAGTTAAACAATTCTTCACAATTAGCAGTTTGAGATAATTCAATGGCAACTATGCTTGGAAATCATTTAACTAGAAACAATTGTTCACACACAGAGGTTTATTGCAGAAATCCCCTCTCTACTCTCCTCTTCCCTCTCTACTTTTATTCATCCAAGGAATTACAATTTATATACATAACATATGGCTCTTCGGTTCCTCTGAGAGGACCGTTCTAGAAATCAAAAGGTCTAATTATAATAATTCAACTAACTGAAACTGTTCGACTTCTACAACTCTAACTAGTCTAAGTAATACAGTCAGCTGAGGTATTGACACCTAGCTGTTACAACTCAAATGTTTTAGAACCCTCCTAGCCACAACATGTGGACAAAACCTCCTACATTGCTTGCTAGTGCCTAATGCCCCTACATCATCGTGTGACATAAAGTTATTAACAAAAGTGAACAGGGAATGATTATTAATTATGGCATACTAAGTTGTCAGTGATTTTGACTATTTGTCTTTAACATGTAAAAATGTTAAATTCCAAACTTACATCATCATGGTATTTTAGTAGATGTGTGATAGGTAGTATGATAGTATCATATTACCATTCTTCCTTGAGGAACCCACTTCATCCATTAAGATTGATTTTCTAAAGAGTAACATTGTAGATAACCTTAAAAACATTTGTTAACTATTTTTGTTTGACCATTTGATTGTGTTTGATATGTAGAACTCATGGCGGCTAGTGTTTCTCCACTCATATTAAATAATTATTTCCAAAAGTTTCTTGTTACTATTACTTTAGGAAAACCATGAAGACTATGAATTTCTTTCACGGACACTTCTGCCACTTGGCTTGTTGTTTATGTACTTTTAACTCTACAAAAAAAATCTACAAAATTTGTCTATATAAATGACCACAAAAATGTAATACTTACCTTTATATTTCAGTAACCCTGTAATAAATTCTATTGATATATCTTCTAGTCTTTGAATATGTATGTGGAATGGTTGAAGTAACCCTAGAGATTTTACTATCTCTCTTTTATTTATTATGCAAACCTGACCTTCTCTTACAAAATTTTGAATATCTTTCTTCATTTCTTCCAAAAATATATTTTTTGATCCTTTGATATGTTTTAAGGAACCCTGCGTCCTACCATCAGAGAGACATGGGACTCCCTTAATATTTGTTTATTCAAATATGCTTGCATGCATAAAAATATTCTACATTTGCACCAAAGTATATCTCTCTTTCACTCCCAATGCTCCATAGAGTTCATCCCATCCTTTATAAATTTTAGTTTTTGTTTAGTACTATTGTCATTTTTTCATTATGGCAAGCTTCTTCTAGCCACCTAGGAATAGAAAATGTAATTGGATATAAATTTGAGGCCTCTTCTATTTTAGAAAGAGCATCATGTACTAAATTTTCCTTACCCTTTTTGTAGATTATCTCAAAATTAAAACTTTTCATTTTTTCTCCTCATTTTTGTTAATCTTCCAATGAAATCCATAGCTTCAAAAAATACTTTATGCTATCATGGTATATCTTGATTTTAAAGTACCTCCCGATGATATACTATCCCCATTTTTTATTGCATGTAATATTGCTTCCATTTATTTTTCATACGTAGATTTCACCAAATATTTTCTTTGAATTCCTTGCTTTTAAAAGCCAATGATATCCCTTATTGTGTTAATGTTAGGTAAATTCCTTGTCCTAGTGCCTCACACTCTACTATGAATGTTTTACCAAAAGTAGGTGCAACCAATGTTGGTGTAGAAGACATGGCATCCATTAAAAGAGAGAATGCCAAAGTAGCCTCATCATTCCATATAAATGATATTTTCTTCAAGAGATATGTGAGTGGACTTGAAATGCATACATAATTCTTAACAAATGATCAATAATATCATGTAAGTCTAAAAAATCTTCTAAGAACCTTGATTTTCTTAGGAATAGGTCATTTTGTAATAGCTTGCATCTTTTGAGGCTCAAACTTCACTCCTTCCTTTAAAACAATATGAACCGAATACTCGAATTCTTATTTCCCAAAAGCACATTTTGATATTTTTACATAAAAATGATTGTTCTCAATAATTTATATAACTTTTCCACATGTTTACTAGTGTGGTATTCCCATGATTTATTATAAATATGTGTATTATCAAAGAAAACCAACACAAATTTTATAAGATGAGATCAAACAAAATTGTTCTTAAGTCGAGCCCGCTGGACTTCAAATAGCGATAAACCATAATTCAAACCAAATTCGCGTTCCAAAATAGCCTGCTGACGTCGGCCAATTTTGTGACACGAAAACCAAATGAATTCCGCCCTAATATTTTTCGGGTCCGAAGTTGGGCTGGCGTACGGAGGGAGAGTTGTGACGCGAATTTCTTATCAAATTCGCCCTAATCTTTTTCGGGTCCGGATTTCCACTGTGCGAGTGGCCCAAACAAAGATCCGCTCCTATCCCTCTATGAAGAAACCATCGTACATGCTGACGTGATCAATCAAAACCCGCCACCCTTTTGACTTTGTAAATAAAACAAATTGCGTCTGCGTCATTTTCATTGTTCCGTGCGCTAGCCAGTCTTCCATGCAAAAAAATTCAAAAACCAACTGTTAACGCTTGCTGACCGTTACCTTGCTGAAGAGAATTGAAGCCGAGTATTTCAGGGTTCTTCTGTCATAACCAGCGCCTGTTTAAACACGTTTCATTTCCCGTAAACAGGTATTTACTCCAATTCCCCGCTAAACTCTGTAAAAAATCCTGGTTTTAGTTTTAATTCTACACTAAGGTCTGAAAAGAAGTTCAGTTTGGTCTTTTTCATTCCCAGAACTGCAATTATATTCCCAAAACTGGTAATTGTGCCCCTTTTCCACAAAAACCCCGAAATTCCATTTCTGAATCCACAAGAACTAGAAATGGAAGTTCCTGTAGCTCTGAATGTCGTGCCCATCAATGCCCCTCACAAGGACTTGGATTATTTGCCTTTAGCTGATATGGATTTTCAAATTAAGGACTTGCGTCTCAATGAGAATCCTCTTCGAATATTTTTCCGCTGCAGAGACAATTATTTGAATGGTTCTGACATCTTTGGACTTTGGGAATCAAATATTCCTATGTACCTTCTCCCCTCAGTCCATATTTTTCCTGAGTTAATCCATTATTGCTACGCAAATTATGATCCCAACCAATGAGCAGTTTTATCCCCAAGTCAAAATGTCCTTTTCCCAATAACTGCTCAGTCCATAAATGAAATGCTACAATTCCAACCTGGTCAAGCTTTCACTCCCCTGTCCATGGTTGAATTACTTGAGAAATCTACTAAGTTATCCCATGAAGAGTTAAACCGCCTATGCCAAACCTTCATGTTACCAGAGCATCGGCCTAAAAACCCTCCTCCTTATGGTTATACTTTCTTTACTAATGAGGGTAGACTTATTTTAAACATGATATTTTCCATAATGGGCTTCAATACTAGTGAGTATGTTGATCAGTTAACCCTAGTATTGTTATCCATTTTTACCCCTGGACAGCCTCCTGCTGTCAAGTACGATTTTGCATCTTATATTGCTGACAAAATCCATGATGAGTTCATGAGATTTGAGAATGAGAGAGTATTTAAGTATTCTTCTGTCATATATCATCTCATGATTTACTTTCAGTCAGAAAATTTCCCTTTTTATGTTAAGAAACTTGATGCCAAAGGGAATCCTAGGTCAGTCATATTTTGGTCTGCCATTAGTCACAATTCCTATGATTCTCCTTATTCCTATAATGAGTTTGTCGACCTTTTTGTTCATCCTGCAACTACCTTGTTGACAGGAGTCTCTCCTCCTAGAATTAACAATGAAATCAAGAAAATCCTTCAGCTCTCAAGGCATTACAAGATAGGTGACTCGTACCTATATCAAAACTACACAGAGATCAGGATATATGGATGTGAATTATGCCCATTCAAACTGCCCAAGTATGTCCCAATGAGACTCTTTGCATTGGAATATTTCAGGCAGATGAATAATTCAAATATAATTCATTTTTGCAATGCAAAGAAAAAGGCTCAACTTAGGATCAAGAGCCAATTAGGTCCCTTCATTTGTAACTCTAGGGAAGTTGGAAAGGAAGCCTAAAGGATTTTAGAAGACTATCTCAGACTACAAAAGAGTTTCTACTGGGTGCCTTATGATCCAAACAACTTTATCTGTGATAGAAGAATGAAAAATAAAATGTCACCATACATCCATCAAAGAATCCCAGAAATAGAACAATATGCTAATATGGATGAATGGACAGAAGGGACATTGGTTGAAAAAGATAGTGAGCAGGTCAATGTTTAAAATGTAATGAAAGATCTTGAAAAGATACTTGACCTAGAATCTTTTAGACAGGTGCAGGGATCTTATTCAGCCAGGACTTTACAACAAAATTTGCAGGAGATTAGTACAGTAGCAGTAGAATCTAAAGGAAAAGACAAGGAGCCTGATATACAAATAATTGAAAAATTCATAATCACAGCGCAACCAGAGACTTCTAAAGAACAAGGTCAAGGACAAATTCCTCCTAATCAGATCAGTGAGCCAGAAATTTCTATTTTACAAACTCCTCTGAATATAGAAAAGGGAAAAAAGAGAGAGGCTGAAACAACTACTCTTATTGGTGGCTCTTCTGAACAACAAGATGTTAAAAGGCAGAAATTAACTCCCCTTCCAGAAGATGAATCGTTTTAGGAAATCCATGACAGCCAGGGAAGAGAAGACAGTCATCAAATAGGTACAGGTAATGGGACATCCACTAATTTTCAAAAACAGGGAATATAGAGGCAACAAAGTGCAGAAATATCTTCTTTCAAACCTCCAGTAAAAACTGCCTGGGACATCAAAATAACATTCATCAATATAAAGGCCAAGAACGATCCACTTAGACTTCAAGTGTACAACCAATTTTTGAAGATGGCTCCGAAAAATCAAGAAATATTGATGTCAGCTTATGACATCCAACAGGGTAAGATGTTAATGAGCCATTTGAAGCCCAAGGTGCAGCAGCCTCAGACAGCTGCAGATTACGTTAGGACTAATTTTGAAGTATTAGCAAAGGATATCCATCCTTTATATCAAATTGAGCTACACAAGCAAACAGGTGAGATGATTTATTCTACTCTGACGAATATATCAATGATGACCCATAAGTTGTAGGATTCTTTGGATAATACTAATACACAGTTGCAGCTTGAAAAATCCTCCTCCCAGGCTAAGGATAATAGAATCAAAACTTTAGAGGAAATAATCATTGGTTTGGGTCATAATCCTAAATATGTGAAAGGTATTGAAGCTTTGATCAAGAGAAAAGATGATGATATTGCAGCTCTGAGAAAACAATTAAAGTTACTAGCCTCAAGACATCCACAAACTACAGAAATCATCAAACAAAATTTTGAGGAAGAACTAATGGATTTGCTCTTAAAATTGAATGACCAACTTACTGCAACTGAAAAAGAGCTTGAGAATGCATTAAAAGATAAGCAGGCAAATATTCTAGTATCTACAGCAGGAGTAGTGACAGGTACAGCAACAACAGGTCAGCCAGCAGAATTGTCACAGAGCAACATTGCAAATTTGAACACTGATGAATTAACAAAGTCAATGGAAGATATGAACATTCAGGCCATAGAGCTTCACAAAACAAAGGAACAATTGGCCACTCTAGAACATAAATATGATCTTTCAAAAATGAGTGTTGCTGATAAAACAAGAGAAGTGAAAAAATTAGAAAAAACAGTCAAAGCATTGGAAAAGGATCTCACATCGGAGAAACCTTTAAAAGAAATAAATGAAATTCTTTGGGGTAATATCATTCAATCAATAAAGGATGTTTGGTCCTCAATTAAAATAATGGATGAACATAATAACTTAGTTAAATTGGCTCTGGATGAGATTGAGAGATCAAGACAAGAGTTGGGAAATATGCCAGAAGAGGCTAATAGACTTATACATTTTTTGAATACTCAGACTAAGAATCAACTTGCAAAAATTGGTATTCAGGACAGGACCAGAACAATTTTGGAAATAAAGAGAGTTTTTACTAAAATAACTCTGGTACAGAATTTAGAACGAAGGTGCTCAGATATGCAAGAAGAAATCATTGCCTTCAGAGAAAGATTGAATATTTTCTTAAATAGAGGATTGCCCAGTCCTATAGTTGCAGAAGATAAGCTAATGGACCTTGATAGTTATGTTGAAAATTGGACAAATATGTTGATAATCAAGCTAGTTCTTCAACCAGTTCATCAATAGCAGCATTGCCTACAGGGAAAAACCTTCATGACAGATTGGAGAATTTATTTTATCTTGAGCATGAAGTAAATCATTTGTTCCCAAATCAGCGTAATTTCTTCAGATATACTGAGGCTGATGAAACACTAAGAAATTTGCAAAGGACCAGAGTGCCAAAAGTTCAATGGTGAGAAGAAATGATGGAACTTTTGTAAAAAATTATCCTTACATAAATTTTTGCCTATTTACCACAGTATATCATGATAAAAAGGATAAAAGGATGAACAAAGGTCAAAGAGTATCAGAGTAGTTAAAGAGTATCAGTTAAAGAGGTCAAAGAGTAGCAGTTAAAGAGTATCAGATTGTCGATAAGATCCATGTGGACCGTTACTGGGTTTTATATCAAGTCCCTGTATGTGACATGGGGTATTTTTCTATCACTGTCTGGGGTGGGACTTCCACATTTCTAGATGGATATTTGGGTTCCAATCTTCAGATGTGAAAATGTAATGACTTCATGGACTGTTTTGCTTCATATAATATATTCAAAACAAAAATTTTTCTCTTGTGAAAAAAAATGATTAATGTTTATCACTCTGCCTTCAAAACTAGCGATGCTGGTCTATGTTGCCGGTTTATTGATATGGTCTCATGGTATTTTTATATTTGGGACATATCACACTCCTCACATGATTAGCGTTTTTCTCTGTTCAAGGATTTTGGGTGCTTTAATTTGTATTTGGAACAATGGACGTCGGTACTCTATCTGTTGTTTTACTATTCTACATACTGCTATTTCACTTTCTTATAGATGCCTCGGGCATATTTGGATGCTTTCTCAGATTTGTCGATAATCTCCATGTGGACCGTTACTGGGTTTTATATCAAGTCCCCGTATGTGACATGGGGTATTTTTCTATCACTGTCTGGGGTGGGACTTCCACTTTTCTGGATGGATATTTGGGTTCCAATCTTCAGATGTGAAAATGTAATGACTTCATGGACTGTTTTACTTCATATAATATATTCAAAACAACGTTTTTTCTCTTGTGAAAAAAATGATTAATGTTTATCACTCTTCCTTCAAAACTAGCTATGCTGGTCTATGTTGCTGGTTTATTGATATGGTCTCATGGTATTTTTATATTTTGGACATATCACACTCCTCACATGATTAGCGTTTTTCTCTGTTCAAGGATTTTGGGTACTTTAATTTGTATTTGGAACAATGGACGCCGATACTCTATCTGTTGCTTTACTATTCTACATACTGCTATTTCACTTTCTTATAGATGCCTCGGGCATATTTGGATGCTTTCTCAGATTTGTCGATAATCTCCATGTGGACCGTTACTGGGTTTTATATCATGTCCCTGTATGTGACATGGGGTATTTTTCTATCATTGTCTGGGGTGGGACTTCCACTTTTCTGGATGGATATTTGGGTTCAAATATTTAGATTTGAAAATGTAATGACTTCATGGACTGTTTTACTTCATATAATATATTCAAAACAACGTTTTTCCTCTTTTAAAGTTTCATTTTTTTTTTAAAATTGAACTTGCCGTTGCAATTCCGACGCCTTGTAAGCATCGGAATTGCGACAAATTAGAAACATCGGAAGAGCGTAAGTATAAACATGTCGGAAGAGCGACGTTCAAAATGTCGAACCACATTTCGTCGTAATTGTGATAGTTTACAGACGTCGGAAGAGCGATGTTCAAAACGTCAGACCACATTTCGTCGGAAGTGCGACGGATTGGGAAACGTCGAAAGAGTGACGCTTGTTTGGAAGCGACGAAAAAAGTGTTGATAGTGTGACACTTTTTAATTGTGTCGGAACTGTGACGGCACGGTAAACCACGTTTTTCCCGCCCTCAAACTGTCGCTCTTGCGACGACAATGTGTCGGAATAACGATGAATTGGCCGTCGGAATTTCCGCCAAAGTTTCTAGTGAGAAGGTAAATTGTTAGGAAATATCATATTTAAAGAGGGAATTAGGATAGACCCGGCTATAATAGAGGCCATTCTGAACATTATTCATCCTAATAATATTAAATAATTGCAGGATTTCCTAGGTAAAATTAATTTTCTTAGAAGATTCATTTCAAACCTAGCAAAAATAATTAGAGAACTCAATAACATGTTGGAAATATACTCAGTACTTAAATGGATTGTGGGGGCTAAATAATCATTTGAATCAATCAAACAAGCCTTGTAAAAAACACCAGTCCTAATAAGTCCTGTTTTCAAAAAATATTTCATTATTTTTTTCCTTTGCTTCAGAACATACTATTGTTGTAGTCTTAATGCAGAAAAATGATCAGGGCTATGAGCAGCCCATTTCATTTTTCAGCAAATCAGTTAGATTTGACACTTTAAAGTATAATATAATGGAAAAACAAGCATTAGATTTAGTGAAGGCTATCAAAGATTTTAGAGTGTACATCATGTATTCACATATCATAACTTATGTCCCAAATTTAGTTGTGAAGGACATTCTAACTTAGAATGGGCCTGATGGTAAAATAGGCAAATGGATTGCCACCATTTTGGAGTATTACATAGAAATTAAACCCACCAAACTCATTAAAGGTCAAGGTTTAGCCAAACTCATGGCTGAATCAAATTGTCATGCTTTATATATAAATTTTATTTTCCAATTAGATGATCAAGAAGAGATGGCGACTTCGGATATTAGTGAAGCCTTTTCAGACTCACCATGGTATGCAGATTTTATATTTGTATTAGCAAATTTACAAGCTCCTCCTGGATTATCAAGAACTAAATCTAGGTTTTAAAAGTTAAAGGAAATGAAGTTTTGTATCATAGACAATGCACTTTTTTGGAAATATCGTGGTGGAATTTTATTGAAATCAGATCCAAAAACATCTACTGTTGATTCAAAGCCAACAGAGTCCAAAACAACCATTGCCAAAACTTCCATTGCATTTCAAATTGTCCCTGAAAAGAAAATGAAAAGTAGTAAAATAGTGGAAATACAAACAGAAAATGAAAAACCAACTGTGTAAAAATAAGATAAACCTACCCAAACTACAGTTTCATAAGAATAAATAATTCAGTTAGGAAAATCACAAGAACCATTCAACATCCAAGCTGAAATTTCCAAACTAAAGATACCAATTCCTTTGACAGAGTTGGTAAAACATGACCTATACAAATCACATATCACTGAGACTTTAAATATGAATGATGGAGAATATTCAGTTAATTTGAGTGATGATCAACTAGAAATAATATTTGGTCCTGAGGTTAATGGAAAACACCAAGAGGGAGAAGTTCCTCCTTTCTACATTAGCTTAACTGTTCATGATTAGATTTTACATAATGCAATGCTAGATTCAGGGCTTCACACAATTTGATGCTAAAAGAAATAATGGAAACCTTGAATTTAGACATCACTAGACCTTATAAATATCTTTTCTCATTTGATTCCAGTAAAGTGAAATTTTTAGGCTTGATCAAATATTTATGTGTTACTTTAGTTCAATACCTTGGAAAAAGTATAGTCATGGATACTGTAGTTGCTGGCATCCCTCCTAAGTATGGAATGTTGTTATCTCACTCATGGGGAGCTAAACTGCAGGGATCTCTACAACTAGACATGTCTTATGCAACAATATTAGTTTTTGGCCAACCCAAAAAACTTTACAGAGAGACATTAATGAAGTACATGGTTAGTAGTGTAGAAAGACCTCGAACTATCCTATTTATTCTACACCTAATGATATGGACTCCTTTATTTTATGTAATTCTGAAAATGGTATAGAGAACAACGCTGGACTAAAACAGAAAAAGAAAGCACTAGACAGTGACAACATTTTTCATGAATCAATGTGGCATCTATATTTTGATGGATCAGTTAACAAATTAGGAGCAGGAACAGGAGGTTGTATACACAACATGGAAAAAAATCATGCAAAAGGTCATTCCTTTAGATTAAATTTCAAATGTACAAACAAAATGACTAAATTTTAAGCTCTGATTTTAGGACTGTAGATTGTTAGAAATTTAGGAGCTAAAAGAGTGTTAATCATGGGCGACTCTGAGTTAATTGTGAAACAAATTAGAGAAGAATATTCTGTATATAATCCAAGATTAAGCCAATATAGAGAAACAATTTTAGATCTGATTAGTGAACTCCTTGAATGTGACTGTGCTGCAATTCATAGAAAACATAACATACATGCACACAATTTAGCAACTTTTTCTAGCACCTGCAATATTCCTTTTCAACCAAATCATAAATATACAACAGAAGTTAAACAAAGGCCTACAATACCAGATAATATAAAATATTGGAAAATATTTTCAAAAGATGAACAGATTTATCATTTCATGAATGCTGAAGGAGAATTTCAGCAATGTAACATAGACATAGATTGTACAATAGATCAAACCATAGATAGTGACATTGATATAAACGTTGTAGATGTAAATAACTTAGATTTTACTAAACCCACTAAATTTACTCAAGTAGAAGTAGATAATTTAGAGAAAGTAGAGATTGAAGAATTAGTTGATGATGATCATGACATTTTAAACCTTAAGAACAAATTTTTACCTAAGGGATTAGCCCCTTTATAAGATATTTTTGATTCAAATGATGTTGCAAGAAAACCAAAGATGGAACCATTAAGATCTGATATTGAAGAATTCAATATAGGAACATAATTAAAGCCTAAGATGATAAAATTTTTAAAAGCCTTATCTCAAGAAGAAAAAGTGAAATACATAGCTTTGTTTAAGTATTTTCAAGATGCATTTGCATGGAGTTATGAGAACTTAAAATATTATGACACTAGCATAATACAACACAAAATACCTATAAAAGAAGATAAAAAACCTTTCAAATAGAAGCTTAGAAGAATCAATCCATTTTTAATGCCTTTAATTGAAAAATAGGTTAAGAGAATGTATGAAGCCCAGATAATTGAACCAATCAAATATTCTGATTGGGTTTCAAACCTAGTTCCCACTAGGAAGAAGACAGGGGAAATCAAAATGTGTGTTGATTTCTGGAATTTAAATAAAGTATCCTTAAAAGATAACTACACTCTCTCCAAGATGGATCATATTTTACAGAGGGTGGTTGGTTCTTCTAGGATTTCATTGCTTGAGGGATTCTCTGGATATAACCAAATTTTAGTCTAACCAGAAGACCAACCTAAAACTGCTTTTACTACTTCTTGGGGTACTTTCATGTATGTGAAAATGCCTTTTGGATTAATGAATGCGGGAGCGAATTTTCAAAGAGCTGTGGATATAGCTTTTTCTAAAGAAATTCATGATTTTCTTGTGATCTATCTAGATGATATTATTGTATTTTCAAAGACTGACAATGAACATCTAGATCATCGTAGACAAGTGCTTATCAAATGTAGGAAATTTGGCATTTCTTTAAATCCTAAAAATACTTTATTTGGACTTGAAGAAGGTAAACTGTTAGGACATATTATATCTAAAGAGGGAATTAGGATAGACCCAACTAGAATAGAGGCCATTCTGAACATTAGTCATCCTAGGAATATTAAATAATTGCAGGCTTTCCTAGGTAAAATCAAATTTCTCAGAAGATTCATTTCAAACCTTACAGAAATAATTAGAGAACACAATAACATGTTGAAAAAAGACTCAATACTTGAATGGAATGTGGAGGCTAAACAACCATTTGAATCAATCAAACAAGCCTTGAAAAAAACACTAGTCCTAATAAGTCATGATTTCAGAAAATATTTCATTATTTTTTCCTTTGCTTCAGAACATACTATTGCTGTAGTATTACTGAAGAAAAATGATCAAGGCTATGAGAAACCCATTTCTTTTATCATAAAATCACTTAGAGATGCCACTTTAAAGTATAACATAATGGAAAAATAGGCACTAGCTTTAGTGAAGGCTATCAAAGATTTTAGAGTGTACATACTGTATTCACATATCATAGATTATGTCCCAAATTCCATTGTGAAGGACATTCTAACTCAGAATGGGCCTGATGGTAAAAGAGGCAAATGGATTGCCACCATTTTGGAATATGACATAGAAATTAAGCCCACCAAACTCATTAAAGGTCAAGGTTTAGCCAAACTCATGGCTGAATCAAATTTTCATGCTTTAGATATAAATTTTATTGCCCAATTAGATGATCAGGAAGAGATGAAGACTCTAGAGATCAGTGAAGACTTTTTAGACTCACCATGGTATGCAAATATTATATTTGTATCACTAAATTTACAAGATCCTCCTGGATTATCAAGAACTAAAGATACTTTTTTAAAGTTATAGGCAATGAATTTTCATATCATAGACAATGCACTATTTTAGAAAGATCATGGTGGAATTTTATTGAATTGTTTTCTTAAAGAAGAATCCGATAAAGTTTTGGAAGAGTTTCATGCAGGTGACTGTGGAGGACACCTTTAATGGAGGTCAACTACAGATAAAATATTGAGAGCTGGTTTTTACTCACCTACACCGATTTTAGATGTGAAAAAGTATGTGACTTCCTGTCACAAATGTCAAATCTTTGAAGGAAATAAAAAACTACTACCTTTACCCCTTAAAACCATCTCCACAGAAATGCCTTTTTAGCAACGGGGTCTTGAATTCATTGGTGAAATTCACCCTCCATCCTAAGCCCAACACAAGTGGATTTTGATAGCCACAGACTATTTCACCAATTGGATAGAAGCCATACCTTCCAGGCAAGCCACTGATACTATCATAATCTCATTTTTAGAAAATAACATATTGTCAAGATTTGGATGCCCCCAAAAGCTCATTACAAATAATGCAGTTGCATTCAAGTCCAAAAATATGATTGAATTATATAATAAATACCACATTACCCTTGGCCATTCCACTACTTATCACCCCCAAGGTAATGGTCTTGCTGAATCCTCCAATAAAAGCCTTGTGAATATCATCAAGAAACTACTAGAAGAAAATAAGAAAACCTGGAACAAAAGGTTAGTGAATGCTTTATGGACAAATAGAATTACCACAAAGAATTCCATTGGTACATCCCCTTATCAACTTTTTTATGGGATGGATGCTAGTTTTCCATCTTCTTTAGGAGTACCAGTGATGAAAATAATACAATAACTGCAGGTTGAAACCAATGATATCCAAAGAAGGATAAATCAAACCATACACTTGCAAAAAACCAGGGAAGATGTCTATCTCAAGTCTCAAGTTGTCCAAGAAAAGATTAAAAATATATTTGACAAGAATACTAAGGAAGATGATTTTTATATAGGTGACAAAGTCCTTAAGTGGGATTCTAGGAGAGAAGAGAAAGGTAAACATGGGAAATTTGATTTCTTATGGAAAGGCCCTTATATCATTTATGGTTACAGAGGTAACAATGCATTCTTTTTGAAGGAGTTGGATGGATCAGATTTTCCAGGGTGGACCTATCAATGGTATAATGCTGAAGCATTACTATTCCCCATAATAACATTAGTTCACTTTGTTTAATTTACTCATTGTACATAACATTGCAGATTTTAGATTGGATTGGATGTTTTTCTAGCAAATTTTAAGCCCAGAGAGAAGGCCCTAAGCTTTGAAAAACAAAATATCATAAGTATGAATAATGCAGAGCTTAGAAACCAGTTTCAAGGCCAACACAATCAAATTCAAAGGCTACTAGTCTCAAAGTTCTTGACATTTCACCAGGAAATGCCATCCCCATGTGGAGCCACTGTTAGGGTACTATAATAATAGGATTCATAGTTTTGAATTGACTTTGATTAGTCTTGTAATATGTACATACTTTGATTTTTGCAAATTCTTTTCCCATATTAGAAAAATAAAAAATGTAAAGAGGGTAAAAGTACTAAAAGAAAAATCAAAGGACTTGAAAGAAAAAATATCAAAAAGAATATGAAAATGGACCCCAAACAAAAAGAGATAAATAAAACATGAAAGTGATGCAAATCCAAATGCTATTACTATTTACTTTTATTGCAAAATAAAGATTGTGTGCAGCTTGTTAAAAGGCCAAAATCCATGAAGGTTAAATAGGTTAATCTTAACCTTTCATGCTTTAAATTTCATGTTATTAGATAGAGAACAAAGACCTAGCCAAACAGTTTAATCTTGGCAAATAAGTAGTTAGGTAGAGAATAATAAGGAGCTCAACAATTTAATCTGAGCCCTTGGAAGAAATAAGGATAGAATTAGTGAGTTTGTTGTTTAAAAGAAAAATGGATAAGGGTTTGCAAGCTCAAATGCACCCATGTATACGAATAAAAAGTGTTAGGGTAGCAGATGGGTAGGCAGAAGAAGCTTTTCACAAGCATGGATATCAGAAAATTGGCCATTTCATTTACTAATTCCCCTTCAAAAAACATCCCCTTGTAAAAATACCCCATCCCCTCCCTTTTTCTTTCCCCTTATTTCACTCTTTTCCCCCTTGCAAAAAACCTCTTTTTCCTAATTTAAAAACACATCTTACTTAAGAAAAGTGAAACCCTTTAACTAATTCCCATTATATTCGAAAATACCAAAAAAACCCAAAAAAATTACTTTTATCCTAAGTATAAATGTTAAAATGTTATATTAGGACCCACTATGAAGAAATCTATCCCCGATATCATGTTTTACACTATGCTTAGTGTATTTGACATCCACAGTTACATTACTTTATTAACATTAACTTAGTGTATTAAATCCTTGTATTAAAATTTACCCCGTATTAATATAATTCCTTTATATACACATCCCAACCCATATTTTTATTTTAATCAATGTTTTAATTCCCCACATGTTATATAATCTCGGTCCCAACATGTATATTCCCCTTCAGTTATAACATTACACTTACTCGCATCACATACGTTAATATAATAAACTCCACCTACCATAATAAGTCTCGACTATGTATTTAAACCTTAGTTTTAAAGGTTTTAATACATATAACCTACTGCATAATTTAAAAACCCTAGGCACCACGCCTTCGAAAACCCTACAACTCTATCACATCATCCTAGCCATCCAAATATTCATTCTCCAAATACGACCACCCATTAATGCATTCACTATTTGTTTTAAAAATGTATATAATCGCCCATTTGCACTCTTTTATCCTTTTTGTTGCATTTTACACTGAAGAAGCACTTCCGACCAATTTTTACGCAACCAGATCATGTTTCCGACCATATTTCAAGCTTTTTCACCTGAATTCAAGACCTTTACTCCTACAATAACATTTTAGAACCAAATTGAAGCTTATAAAGACCAGCAAGAGCTTCGGAAACCTTTCTTCCACCTCAAAAACCCTCCCACAGAAAATCTTCATTTTTCCAGGTATTCTTCAAAGGAAAAGACCATATTCCTTGATCTAAAGAAGTAATACAACTAATTGAATCATTTAGGAGCTATAAATAGACCAAGAAAGCCCTGTTACTTACAAAAATCCTTTTCTACATACCCTAAGCTTTCTTTTCACAGATTCTGAGGTTCAAAACTGTTTAAAATTACAGAGATTACATAAACTAAAGAAGTTTAAGCCTCTATGCACTTGAAGAAAATGTCATTGCCTTATAATAATTTCATAGAGACCCTAGACATCTTTTGTAGAAACTCTAAGGTCTTGATATTGCCTTTTGTTAAAAAGATTATAGATTAAGTTAATTGAGCAAGTTTATACTTTTACAGATAAACGATAAAGCACCTATTATATCCAAATCAGTCTACAACCTCTTATAATTACCAAAGGTGCTCCTACAGACATAAATCAACGTTTCTAAAGTCAAAAGAGTAATAAAATTGATAAATCAAGCAAAGAATGGCTTCCAAAAACATTGTACCTATCAATTCTCTAGAACCCACTGTTGTGGATTTAGAGCACATTCCATTAGCTTACACAAGCTTCAAAATTACTGATACAGTCACAGAATTTAACCTTCTTGAGCTCCACTACTGGAGCCAAGAAAAATCTATAGATAAGGCTGATGAAGCATTCATCTAGGAGTCTAATTTACCAAAATATGTTGTTCCTCATACCTACCAATGCCCAAAAGTGATTATACTATGTCAATCATGTTATGTTTCTGATCAGAGAGCCATCATAAACCCTAAAAAAGAAATCATATTTACCATTACTTCAGAGTCAATTAATCAGATGTTGTATATACAACCCAGGCCTGATGAAATTCCTTTATCCATAGAGGCCCTCACTCAGCTATACCTCAATATGGACTTCCCCAAGAGGTTCCAGATATTTTAGAATTTCATGCCATCTTCTGTAGAAATTTCCACGATAAATCGTCCATACCCTTATGTAAAATTATCTGAAAGGACAAGACATATCATCTCCATGTTGTCTTTCATTCTTGGTTATTTTATAGATGAACATCTTGATGTAGCAGTGTTAGGTTTTTTTTCCACTTTCACACCTAATTAGACTCCTGCTACCATTTTTAATTTTTCCCAATACCTTGCTGACAGTATCCATGAGAAATTGGTCAAAATGCCTTCTGAAGATTTTTTTAAGTATTCTCCATTCCTATTCCACATGTTCTTATATTTTCAGTCTGAGAAATTTAATATAAACCTTCAAAAGCTTGATGTGGAAGGAAACCCATTGGACTTCCTTGATATGGAAAGATTCCAAGGAATTCACTTATACAGATTTTACTGATTCTTTCATTCTTCCTATGGTAAATTTTTTGAACAACAACATGAAACCCTTAATTAGTGAAGAGATTAAGAAGGTCCTCAAGTTGTCATAACATAATAGGACAGATGAGTGGTACTTGTAACAAAATCACACTTAAATAAGAGTATATGGATCAAGTCTGGTTCCATATAAACTTCCTAAATAACTCCCTATGAGGTTATTTTCCCTTTAATACATAAGACATATTCTTAATTCAGATGCAATTACTTTCTTAGCAGCAAAGAAGAAGACACAGTTCAAATTGAAGAATCAGGTTGGCCATTTTATCTGTAACAATAGAGGTGTAGGTCCTGAGGCTGAAAAATGTTTACAGGAGTTTAAATTCAGCAAAATTTTCATGTTGTATTATGATCCCCTTGGAGTGATAAGTAAAATGAGAGTTAATTGCAAAATAAATCCATATGTACATGAAAAGAAACCAGAGATAGAGAAATTATCCAATCAATCTGAATGGTTGGAGAATACCTTGGTAGAGGCAGAGAAGCAAAGTAATACTAGTCAAACTTTGCAAACTCCAGCCCAAGAATATAGAAATGAAAAAAGAATCAGAGAGGAAGGATCATATACAACAGAGACTACAAAAAAGACCAAATTCAAATTGAGAAACAGTAAAAAGCCAAAGCTAAAACATTCCAATAAAGAAGTGGAAACAATAGAGGTGATTGATACAAAAATAGAAGAAAAATACAATGCACCTCCTACAATAATTGAAGAAGAACAACAACCTAATACTTCAAAGACTAAGCTAATTCAAAAGCAGCATAGTATGGAAGTTTCTTCATCTAAAAATCCAGCAGAAAAGGACATGGATATCAAGGAAAGATACAAAGAAATCAAAGCCACAAATTAAGAAATTAAGACTGAAATATATTCCCAATAGCTGAAACAAACTCCTGGCATCCAGAATAGGCTACTTTCAACCTTTGAATATAAGAATAAAAAGATGTAGATGACATTTCTTCAACCTACAGTTCAAAATCCTAAGTCATCCTTTGATTACAAAAAGATAGATTTTGAAGTCTTGGCCCAGGATATTCATCCTCTGGACCAAATTGAGATTCATAAGCAAGAAGGGGAGATGATATATTCTACAATGACCACTAAGGCCATGAGTGTACAAAAGTTGCAAAACACTCTTGAAAATATCAGTGATAAGCTCAAATTGGAAAAAATTTCTTCACAGGCAAAAGACACTAGAAATAAATCCTTGGAAGACCTAGTAATTGAAGTAGGATATGATCCTAAAAATGTTAAATTTGCAGAGGAATTGGTCAAGAAGAAAAATGCAGACATTGTTACATTAAAGAAACAACTAAAGTTCCCCCCTACAGAACATCCTCAAGCCAATGAAGTCTTATAGGATACAAATCAGAAGGATGAGATGATGAATCTCATTTTACAATTGACTGCTCAAATAAAGGAAATGGAGAATTAAATGGACAACTTGGTCCAACAGAAAAAGGATAAAGAAGAAGAAATTCAAGTCGCAATGATTCCAGTAGTTACTACTGATGTACCTTCCACAGTAGCTGATTCACTAGCACCAACAGTTCCCATGGCTACAACATTACTTGTCACTTCATCAACCACTTCAGCAACAAAATCTTCAACAAAAACAGCACAACATTCGGATGATGCAAGAAAGTTGGTAAAAGCCATGCAAGACATGTATATTCAGAATAATGAGATAAATAGACTTAAAGAACAACTTAAAATTCTTGAAGATGAAAATAAACTTGCTAAGATAATGCATAAAAGTGAAGAACAAAGAGCCAAAATATTAAATGATCAGTTGAATAATTTAGAAAAAGATCTAACATTGAAAGAACCCATGGCTCAAATCAGACAAAAACTATGGGCCAATATCATTGAAGCAGTCATTGATATTTGGCCATCAATCCAAGTTATATATGAGCAGAAATATTTAGTCAAATCAGCAAAAGAACCAATTCAGAAGATCAAAGAAGAGCTTGGTAAGAAACTTGAAGAAGCTCTTGAAATCATCAAGTTTTTAAATTCTAAGAAAAGGAAAGAGTTAGAAGAAATTGGTATTAATGACAGAACATAAACCATCCTAGAAGTTAGAAAGGTAACTTCTATAAATAATTTTACGATACATTTAGAAGAGAAATGCCAAAACATGGAGGTTTCCATTACCAGGTTTATAATGAAATTTAATGTCTTAAGGCAGAAAGGCCTTCCAAATCCATTATTTATTCATGACAAACTAATGAAGCAGGATGACTATGACAAGAAAATGATAGAAGTTGCAAAGGATTAGGTTAATCTGCCTACCTCACATGGTATTCCAACAGGGAAGGTAATCTATAAGAATTTGGAGAATTTGTTTTACCTACAGCATGAGGTGAAACACACATTTATCAACAAGCCCACATTCTCAAAGTATACTGAAGTTGATGATATTTTTAGAAGGATGATGAAGATAAAACTTCCAGATGCTGAACTTTGGGAAAAATTGTTGATTTACTGTGAAATCACATTGCATTAAGTACCAAATAGTAAAACAGAGCTTGTTTTTTTTACATTTAAAGTTATAGAGTATTAGTAAAAGAGTATCAGTGAAATAGTATCAGGATAAAGAGTACCAGTTCAAGGTTAAATTTTAAAATTACAATGCAGAGATAAAGCTGCTAGCATGAAAGACATCTCACAGTCCAGCTGTAGCCTTTGTTGAACAACAAAGAGAGAAAGCAGTAACAAAATCAAGACAACAAACAAGCAATTTCAATAAAAAAGGGACATCTAGCATTGGTTAGAAAGCTGTCATTGTCTTCTTCCATGAATATTTTTCTTTTCCATGAATAATTCCTAAATTTGTTTTAGGATATTTTGTAAAGAGTTTTTGTATAAATACTTCTCATTTAGAAGTATTGACGGTGGATGAATTGCTTAACTTTTCTATAGTTGTACTATTCTGAACCTAAGGGTGATTGTATCAATTTCAAGTCAGCAGAATAGATTAAAGAAATAAAGCATCATATTACAGGATTCATGTGTTGGGCCACTACAGTGAAGTATTTTCACTTTTCACCCTTGTTAATTTCTTATGTTTTTCATCAATACTTGAATCTGTTCTAAATATAAATGATAAATAAAGAATTGTTATTTCAGAATATGTTAAAAGCACTCTGTCTTGATTTGGAGAAGGCTCAGATATGGCGGGATCAAAAAATATGGTAGAGGATCTATTTAAAACCATGTGCAAAATTTGGGGTCATTTCCAGAGAATCCAGAGTCCAAATTCATTAAAAAAATAGTCATTTTTGGGAGATTAGGATGTTTTAAACTCATTGGAACATGTTCCAAGAGGTTCTGAAGCTTGTAACATCAATTTTAGCACACTTGAAGCTAATACAAAGGTCACACTATGAAGCTGTACCAAGGAGATGTAGCCCAGGAGGGTGAACTCCTTTATCAAAATTCTCTGTGTTAAGTTCTGTTATGTGTGTTTGATGTGTTTAATATTGCTTATGTTCTGTAATTTAAAATTATTCTTTTTAAGCTTATGAAAAATTCATAATTTCACTAAGTACATTGTTTTCCAATCACATGCCCATAAAAAAACTCATGAAGGATAAGTAAAACAAAACAAATAAAATTTTATATCTGAAATGAAACTATCACAACAATAACTAGCATTCATTTTCTGATCAGAAGGAGTCAAGGTGCTTGCAGATTTTGAAGTCATACAGATTGTGGATGATACCGATCCCTATCTTGGGTTGTTGGGCTTATATTGGTCTATTGATATGGATGACATCATTAATCTTAAGTGAAGGAGTATGGTATTTGAGATTAATGGGACCAGAGTTGTAGTTCCCCTAGATCCTGTAGAAGGTGCAAGATATATCGAGATGATGCACCCGAATGAGAATGTTGACCATATCTATAAGCTGACTACCTGAGATAATGATTAAATCAACCCAACAACTGATGGAAGGCTTAATGGGGAAAAGCATAGCTCCTAATTCTCATATTTAGATAAAGAACTGGAGAACTGGTAGAATTAGCTACATGACATATTTGTTCTGTGTTGCAATCGAGTGACTAGATATCTTTGTTGCATATCATTAGAGGTACGAGAATTGCCATATTGTGATGGTTTAACTAATGTGAACATGTTTTTAGGAGAACTTGAAAAGATGGTTCTGGAAGCACAGAGATTCCGTGCGCTGGATATAGCACTGTGCTCTACCCCAGCACGATGGTGGGAGACTCACAAGGAAACTTGGGTAACTGGGAAGAATGCACCCATATGATGAGACTGCGATTTGAGTGTCCAAATACCAGAATGGAAGAACCCTACTCTAGAAAAGGTGACCCTTGCAGACATCTAGCTAAATGGACTGAAGTATGGGGTGCATAGCCCAGACCAAAATTTGTGCACATGTTCATCCATACTTTGGTGAGGTGCCTACGGATTGGTACCTGGAAACCAAGTTGCATGGAGGAACCAAAAAATTGACCAAGCCCGCTAAAAAGCACGGTTGGACCAAGTGGGACACCTATGGTATGGGGTGCAATTTTTCAGACTATGGGTATGCATGCAACAAATTATTTCCCAAGGATTGAAAAATATGTGCCTAAGCTAAAGAAACATTTTTTCAAGTTCTGCTCATTACTGGGACATGATGAAAAACATTGTAACAATTTTTATTTGATGATTGACAAATCCGATCTGTATATAATGCATACTGAAACTACCTCACTAGCATCACCATCTAGGCATGGTGGATTCCAGATTAGGGGATGAGGAAGAGGAGGAGAAGTTGGTTGAGGAAGGGGACATGTCATCTGCTACAAAATATGGAGATGTTGGGCATTAAGCACACAGTTGTCTAAATCCAACACAAAAATCTTGCAGGTACTGTAGGAAGTTTGATCATGTAATTGAATGTTTTCCTATTTTGATTGCTAAGATGCAGGAAAAGAAAACACATACTCCTATGCAAATCAATCAAATGGTAAGGGTAGAGCTACGTGGCGAATAGCCTAGCATGAATGATGTCACTAGGAGTGGTGCAACCAATAGAGAGGACAAAGGAAGGAAGTTGGATTATGATCCTTGGATCCAAAAAGCGCCTGAGAAAAATAATGGATTCAACTTATAGCATGAAAAATAAACCTTTGTAGAGGCAAGGAAGGGGTTTGTAGAAGCAAGTGTGTCAAAATCAAGTAAACCTATGGATGTGGCTGGAGTAGATGAAGAAATAAAGCCCTTCTTACAAGCTTGCATTAAACTATTGTTTAATAAGAAGGCAGTTGAGAACCTTCAAGCATTGATAGAAAAATGTGCGGAAAAATAATAGCCCCAGATGGAACAGAAAGATGTCAACAAGATATATAAGAATACAAGAAGAATTGGATGAGAGATGCACTTGACTACTCTGATTGGTGCCTATGAGATGGATCAGTTCATTCTGGTTCTATTATCTGATGCAAATGTCTTACCTAAGTAGACTTGGAATCACATCGGAGAACCTAAGTTGGAGTGGTCTACTATTCAGCTGGGCATGACCAATCAATAAAATATCATTCCATTAGGAAGACTCTCGCAGGTTGTAGTAGATGTTGAAGGAGTCAAGGTGCTTGCAAATTTTGAAGTCATACAGATTGTGGATGATACTGATCCTTATCCTAGGTTGTTGGGATTAGATTGGGCTATTGATATGGATGGCATCATTAATATTAAGAGAAGGAGTATGGTATTTGATAATAATGGGACCAGAGTTGTAGTTCTCCTAGATCTTGCAAAAGGTGCAAGATATACTGAGTCAGTGCACCCGGATGATGATGTCGACCATATCTATAAGATGAATACTCAAGACAATGATTGGATCAACCCAAAAACTGATGGAAGGCTTAATTGGGAAAAATATAGCTCCTACTTCTCAGATTCAGATGAAGAACTAGAGAACTGGCAGAACCGACTACATGACGTATCTGCACTGCGTTGCAATTGAGTGACTAGAGCTCTTTGTTGCATGTTATCCACCTATAAAAATTTGTCATATCAAATGGTGGATAAATCTTTTTTAGACTTCAATAAAAAATTCATGTCCCAATTGTGAGTTCTTGAAGTCTTATGATGATAACTAACCTTTGAGTTAATCTTCGTTGTTGTTTCACTATAGCCCTAAAGAACCTGTTGTTTACCAAGAGAAGAAACTGCTTCTAAAACTCATTTTTCCACCATTTACCTCTTCATTTCACTCCCAAAAAATTCCATTCTCACCCTTATTTCCTCCATAAAATTCCTCTAAATACCTTCATATAACCTTCAAAATCATCAAAACCCCCTTAAAACCTTATATCTCCCCTTTATGTGGTTTTAAATTCCCTTCTTTCACCTACCAAAACCCTTACCTAGCCTTAAAAATCACTGTTTTTTGGCCTAAAGATCCATTTTCTGCACTATGACATTCTTAAGCCCCCAAGGGCTTATATCCTATTAGCCCCCCGTTTCATATGGCCAAAGCCCCGCAATCGGGCGCTTAAAGGCCTAAACCCCATCTCCAAACCCCTTTTCCCTTCTATTTTTAATTCCTGATGTATAATTTTTAAAACAAATCTAGACTGTCGATCTGTATTGATCAATGGCCATCGAACCCCATCCTTCCACCTAATCACCTCCCCTTCCCTTTTCTCCTTTCAAAAATTCTCTACCCCATCTTTAATATCCACCGTCCAATCGTAGAATTTGACGATTGGGATGTAATGCGATGGACCTGACTTTCCATTATACCCGCCCACTACGCGACAAAATGCTGATGCAATCATCGGGCCTGCTGCTACATCCTCCTCGCAACTCTTCATCGATCACGCTCAACCCATGCCATTCGATCTGCTGCCCATCATCCAATGGCTCAGAATCAATCTCGCGTAATTTTTTGCCTCCCATCCCAGTGCACTACTTCTGTGTGATATGGGCGGTTTTCAAAATACACGTGTCGAACGTCATATGGAATCACATTTTTTTTGGGAAAACCACTTACCCCCTAGAGCCCGCGCGAAAACCATTCCCAGTTTTCCGCCAAACCGCAGCCCTCGCACTGTTGCTCCTGATTCGATCCTAGCTGTCAATCTCGGAAGATCGGACGGTTATGATTTAATCTCGCCATAATTTTATTTTTCCACCTAACTTTCTCCCGAATATTTGCGCTTTTAATCTCATCCATTGATCTCTGAGATTGAACGACTTGTGTTATATCGCGACCCATTTGTTTCCCTCTCATCTTTTCTCCCAAGCGACTTCATCAAAAGATCTCAACCATTGATTGTTCTAATCCAACGGCTCCTGTTCATCGTTGCGCCCAAAATCCATCTGCACCTGGTTAGCTGTTCTGCCAAGGTTTTTTCCTCCTATCGCTGCGTTTTCCCATTCTGCACAGCTCCAAACCTCCTCCACCAAACCTCTGAATGCAGTTAAACCATCTTCGTAGGATTTCTTAATGAAGTTTTTTGTGTTTTGCAGGGTTTAATGGTGGTTGTTCTGTGTTTTTTCCACAGTTACAGATAGGTGACAAAAAGGCTCAGAGTGGCAATTATGTGCCTTAATCCAATGAAGAAAGGAGTTGTGGGTTACCAAATCCAATTTTAAATCAAATGGATCACGATCCAGGGTTTAACAGAGACCCTCCAATAGCAGATAGCCACCTGTATAAACAAAACAAACAAAGTGTATAAGAGTGAAGAAATTAAGGTTAAAGGGTGATTAAAGCCAAAGCTTGGAGATCAGAGTTTTAATCCACCAAATAAAGAGATAAAGACAGTGTTAAAGAACAAAGACCCAAAGATAAAGATCAAGGCTTAATTAAGCCTAAACACAGACCAAAAGCAGGTTAAAGGTGTTTTAAGGAGAAACAAAGAAAAATATCAGTAAAGGAGGCTTCCACTGCCACATCAGAGGTTATTTACTCTCCTCAGCTACCAAAGTGCCATCTGCAGCCTCAATAAATCAAATGAAGGCATAGTTATTGCCTAGTCAGAAGATATTTGCCTACAGACAGTTGAACATTTATTTCAAACAAAAGAACATATTTTTAACTATCAGTGAAGTTATTTTAAAAGATAAAAAAGAGCCTTAAAGTCAATTCTTCCACCCACTAAGCCTAAAAAGCAGAAACAGAGTTAATGAAACAGAGTTTTAAATCAAATGCTTTCCTGCCTTATGCCTTGCATGGTTTTCAAGGCTAGGAATTGCATTTAATATGAAATTAATGATATCTAACCCTAGAAACTCTTCCACCTCCTCATTTTCTTATAAAATCTCCTTGAGGAGCACATTGTAAAGGGTTGGTTGTTGGAATTTTGATGTAACACTTGCTACTCAAAACTTTCTGCATGTAAATAGTTTTCATAGGCTTTTGAAGCTCTATTTGTAATCAAAGAAGTTAGGCTGAGAAGAGAAGTTGTTGTTGTACTGAAACATTGGACTTGAAGTATGTAACTGGATTGACATCAATATACAAGTTGATTCATGGTATCCTGGTCTATACCATTGGTGATGTACCTCTCATTGTACTTGTTTTACTTCTTATGTTTTCCATAAAATTGTCCATTTTTCTCTGATAAAGAACAACAAATATAGAGCTAGGATTTACTCTTGGAAGTACCCTACTCTCACTGATAAGATTTATCTTTATGTTTTCCTCCAATTGTGTATTTAAGAATGATATAATACAGTCAAAACAATCAAGGAATGTTGGTGAGCCCATGTCTTACTGTTTAAAACTTTAAACATTGTTCTTGAATATTTTTTCATTACATGCTAAGTAGAGTTGGACTAGGAAAGTTTATGGTTTGCCCTATCTTCTAGTTCTTTCTCCAAAGGTTGTTTGAAAGTTTCCCTAAGAGCATGTTGAAAGCAGGCCTAGATTTTAATGATATCTTACTTGATCTTAAGCTGCACTTTGTTTTCATCCTTTTTGAAAGTAGTCATGTGGATTAATGAATTGTTTGTCTGATAAGTTGGCTTTAGTACAAGTTTGTCCAAACAAGTCTATGGTTAGCCCTGTCCTTCGGTTTATTTCAAAATAGTTACTTAAAGGCTTTTTCTTGTCTAGCAAAGTTAATTAATTCTTGATTGAGTTGTTAGATTTACTTTGTTCTCAATACTTTAATGTTCCATCCCATCATTTAATCTAAAGAATCCTTTGTTATAGATGACTTGCCCCATGGACCACTCTTGAAAAATGTTGTGCAATTAAAACCTTTTGTGACTCCATATCCCAATGGATTAAGTGCAGTTTCATACCTATCCTATCAGCTAAACCTTGTTTTGATTATTCACACCTTCACCCCTTTGAAACTGATTCATTTTTAGGATTTTCCACTCAATTAAAAATCATGCCCGACCATCCAAGCAAACAAAAAACCCTTGTTCTTAATAACTAGCCTAATATCATACTAAAACCTTAAAAGATAAATCAATCTTTGCACTTAAAGAGAGATCCCTCTTTGGATTCAGGAGGGCTAGATCCTAGAATCCCAAAGTGGTTTTTAATGTAGTCTCTGCAGCATTTAGTCTTGCCACTCTACTAAATTACAAAGGCCTAACATTTTCTGGCGACCATACTGGGGATATTCTGAAGTAATAGATAACTTCACAACTCAGATAATCCCATTTGTGACAATGAACCAAGTGTCTGCCTAGATTGATTTTGATTGTTGATGGTGAACAACTTTCAAGCCCTGAAATCAAGTAAAAATCCTTCACCTGGTGACTCCACTAAAGATTAGTAGGCTTGCTAATTTTCCTTGGTATTCAAACCTATTAATCATGGTGGAACATAAAACATTTTACCTTATAAAGCTAAAATTTTCCACCTGGTGACTCCACAATCCTAAATAGACCTAAAGACTCCACTGGGAAACTCTTTATCATAACATTATTCAAACTCAGTTAAGAAGACTTTGAGGATTAAAGTTTTCTTGCTAAAATATTAGTTAGTCTCCTACAGATTGTCATATTTGGTTAAACTTTTCTTGTCATTGGGTCTAAGACACAACACTGTAGCTTCAAAAAGAATTCATACTAGGAGCCATCCTGACCCAAATCCTCCTGAGATAGTTGATAATCCTGAAAGTATACTTAGGAAGTCTCCTAAGGCTCAAGCTTCAACTATTGTCAGACCAGTCCAAAGAGCTAATTCTGTTCTTGAAAACCTTACAGCTCTACAAGATTCACAAGTTGACTTAAGAAACCCATTCAGAACTAGGTCACTTGATGATATAGATCAGATATATTTTGAGTCTCCATCTTCATCCCAAGATAGAGGTGAACATCCTGGTAGCATAGAAACTACCCCACCTGATTTACATTTCCTTCATAATTTTGGTTTCTCTCATCTTAGATCTACTCAACAATCTCTTGCTGATCCTTCCACCTATTTTATCCATACACCCACTGTTCAAACCACCCCATTTCATCAACCCCATCCCATTTTACATCCTCCACCTGTAAACCCTCCAATTTTTCCACAACCTCCTATCATGGCAACATGGTATGCTCCCTTAGTCCTTCCTTTACCTTTAGTAAATCTGCCATAGGACTATCAGTTTAAGATACCATTATATGATGCCAGTGGTGCTACTACTGCTTCACAACATGTGGACAAGATGAATGACTATTTTGATAGGAATGAAATTGATGATGAAATTGTCAAACATAGGTTATTTGCTCAAATTCTAGGGGGAGAAGCAAGAAAATGGTTCAAAGGCTTAACCCCTCAAAGTATTAATGATCTCCAAGCTCTCCATCAGTTATTCTTAAACAAATGGGAAGTTATGAAAAACCCTCTCCAAATACTTTCAGACTACAACAATATCAAAAGAAACACTGGAGAAAGTGTTCAAAATTATTGCACTAGGTTCAATAGTGTTTATAATGCACTACCCCCAGAATTGAAACCTCCACAAGGCTCAGCCTTAGCCAAATTTCCTGAAGGATTTGATCCTAAAATGGCCTATTAGCTGAGAGAGAGAGAGACCTTTGACTTTAGAAGATATTCAGAAAGGAGCCTTAGGTGTGGAAGTAAATCTGATTGAGAAAAGAGCTAGAATGAGAAATGAGAAGAAAGTATCATTTAGGGAAGAAAGTGCACCTTCCACATCTAGCTCAAAAATGGAAAGGATGATGGAAGAAATGATGAAGAAGATGAACATACTTGAGAGAGCACAAGCTAGAGAAAATCAATCAGCTCCCCAAAACAGAAATCAATCTCAAAACCAAAATCAGAACTTTAGAAGAAATCAACCTCAAAATAGACAAAGAGAGGATGATCAATAGATCAGAGATCCTTTCCAAGAAAATTATGTAAGTGAGGTTGAAGAAACAATTTAGCAAACAGATGAAGATGACATAAACATGTTGGGAGTAGGTGGTGAACACTTTGATGTTCCTATTAATAGAAAACAAGGTCTATACACACCCTATGATAATAATAGAACAGAAGATGAACATTATTATCAAGAGCTGGAAAATTTCATCATAGAAACCCCAAAAGAATATGACCTTAGGATTAAAAAGAATCAGGAAGCTCGCAAGAACAAAACCTCTGACAATTCTACAAAAAAAAGCCCTGTGATCAAACCCAAAATCACTAAAAAAAAAGACAAAATAGTGGTTGTAAATTCTGATCAGAACAAAGAGAAAGACACTCAAGCTAATGAAAAACAGAGTGCAGGCCTTAGCAGTGTTAGTAATTCAACTAGTGCTCCTATTAAAACAATTTTGACCAATGTAAATAGAGGAAATCAGCAAGCTGATTTTGCTGATAAAGTGGTGATTAACAAGGTTGAAACAAACATTGTAAAAAATCAGATGCCTTTCAGTTTGGAACAAGAAATTGCCAAGATTAAAATCTTTGTTCCCCTCACTGAACTAGTCACCCAAGATGTCTATAGATCACAAGTTTGGAAAGCCTTCAACATAGGAGAAAATAATGACATTGTAAACCTCAATGATGACCAACCAAAGCTCTTATTTGGTCCTAAGATTGAGGGAAGATACCAAGAAGGGCCAATTCCTCCATTTTATGTTATTTTGAAAATTCATGACAAAATTTTACTCAATGCTATGCATGACTCAGGGGCCTCTCATAACTTAATGCCCAAAGCAGTAATGGAGAGTCTAGGCCTTAAAATCACTAGACCATACAAATATCTATACTCCTTTGACTCTAGTAGAGTGAACATTTTAGGTTTGATCAAAGACCTCTGTGTAAAATTAGCTCAAATTCCAGCCAAGTGTTTAGTGATGGATATTGTAGTGGCTGATGTACCCCCCAAGTATGGTATGCTTTTATCAAGATCATGGGGAGCTAAGTTAAAAGGAACAATGAAAATGGATATGACATATGCTACCATCCCTATTTTCAATCAAACTAGAAGACTTTATAGGGAATATCACATGCAATACATGGTCAGTAGCCAAGAGAGACCAGAAAACTCTGCTCTTTATTTTGTACATATAGGCCTTGACTCATTTATTCTTTTCAATCATGAAACATTTAATGATCAAGAAACCTTAACTGACTTAGTGGCCACCCCTCACTGTAACATAGTGGCAGACACAGAAAAGGAGGAAGACGAGACAAAAACATCAAGACAGTTTTGCCAAATCAGAAAATCACAGCAAACAAATCACAGGTCTACAACTAAAAAACAGTCATCCATTGACTGTCAACCTTGAGGGTCAAGAGAAAAATCCTCAACATAATGAAGAGCATGAGGAACTAGACCAAATTCAACATAGTGTTGGCTTACAAGAACAATCTAAAAGCACACAAGATAAAGAGGATAGTAGTCAAACTAGTAAATCTGAAACTAGTCCTCTTTGGAGTATGAATTTTGATGGGTCTTGCACTAAGAATAATGCCGGAGCAGGCATATGGTTACACAACACAGAAAACAATCATGCTGAAGGGAATTCCTACAGGTTAAGTTTTTAATGTACAAATAAAATAGTTGAGTACAAATCTCTCCTTTTAGGCCTACACTTATTAAATAAATTAGGGGCCAAAAGGATAAACGTTCATGGGGATTAAGTGTTGATCATTAGGCAAGTGAATGGGGAATATAGTGCCAAACACCCCAGACTTAGAGCCTATAGAAATGATGTCATGGACTTATTAAAAACATTTTATGAATTCCAACTTATCTTTGTCCCAAGAAACCAAAATGTCCTTGCCAATGGTTTAGCCTTTGCTGCTAGAACTTGTCTAACACCTTATGAAACCAAAAAATGCACCACCCAAGTCAAATTTAGACCAGTTGTCCCAGACAATGAAAAATATTGGCAAGTGTTTGAGGGAGATAAACAAATAGAAGACTTCCTATAGTCCAGAAATGAATTTGAACCACCAAGTTCAGAATCAGAGTATGAAAATGACTGTCCTATTGAAGTAAATCCACTTGGTGAAGAAGAAAAGTCTCCAGAGATTACTGAGATAAATCTATTATCTGCTAAACTTGAACATACCACAGAAGTTAGTGCAGATTTAGAAAAAGAAGACTTAGAAATGTTGTAATCTAGCAGTCAAATTTTTCCAAAAGGACTGGTCCCATTAGAAGAGTTGTTTGATTTCAATGATGTTGCCAAAAAACCAAAACTGGAACCTGTTGAAACTGAAGTAGAAGAATGTAACATAGGCAGTGAACAAAAGCCAAAAATGATCAAACTACCTAAAACATTTCCAGCTCACATCAAATTGAAATATATTGAGCTGTTTAGAGAATTTTCTGATGTATTTTCATGGAGTTATGAAGATCTATAATCATATGACACAGAGATAATTCAGCATAAGATACCCCTCAAAGAAAACCAGAAGCCCTATAGAAAAAAATTGTATAGAATAAACCCTATCCAATTACCCCTGGTTGAGAAAGAAATTAAGAAAATGTATGACGGTGGAATTATAGTCCCTGTTAGATATTCAGATTGGGTATCTAATCTTGTGTTAGTGAGGAAGAAAACATGAGAGATTAGGCTTTGTATTGATTTTAGGAACCTAAACAAAGCCTCAATAAAAGAAAACTACCCTTTACCCAAGATGGATCACATTTTACAAAAGGTAGTTGGTTCTAAAAGTATTTCTTTGTTAGATGGTTTCTCAGGTTCCAATCAGATATTAGTACATCTTGATGATCAACTTAAAATGGCCTTTACCACACCTTGGGGTACTTTCATGTATGTGAAAATTCCCTTTGGTTTAATGAATGTTGGTGCTGCATTTCAAAGAGCCATGGATATTGCATTCTCAGAAGAATTAGGACACTTCATCATTATTTAACTCGATGACATCACTATTTTTTCCAAGACAGATGAAGAACACCTAGAACACTTGAGAAAAGTCTTTGAGCAATGCAGAAAATATGGGTTATCTTTAAATCCAAAAAAAACAATGTTTGGTCTCCAAGAAGGAAAACTACTTGGACACATCATATCAAAAGAAGGGATAAAGATAGACCCAAAGAGGATTGATGGTATATTGCAAATCAACCATCCTAGAAACATCAAGGAACTTCAATCTTTCATTGGGAAGATTAATTTCTTGAGAAGGTTCATACCCAATCTAGCTGAACTCCTTAGAAACATAACAAATATGCTCAAAAAGGAAGGAGTTAAATGGACCTTAGAAGCAAAGAAATCATTTAAACTGGTAAAACAAGAATTAACCAAAACACAAGTTCTCATTAGTCTTGATTTTACAAAGGATTTCTTCATCTTTTCATTTGCATCAGAACACATAGTGGCTGCCGTCCTATTACAGAAAAACTTGAAGGGACAAGAGCAACCAATTGCATTATTTAGTAAGGCATTAAGAGATGCATCTCTGAAGTACAATATCATGGAAAAACAAGCCTTTGCCTTAGTCAAAGCCTTAAAATACTTCAGAGTTTACATTTTACATTCCCACATAATTGCATTTGTGCCAAGTTCAGTTGTAAAATACATTTTAACCCAGGATCCAGATGGCAAGAGAGGAAAGTGGATTGTTGTGATACTTGAATATGATCTAGAAATCAAGCCCACTAAGCTCATAAAAGGCCAAGGACTAGCAAGATTAATGGCCGAATCCCATTTTGAAGCTCTTGATATAAACATGATAGATGCATTAGATGACTAGGATGAGTTGTCAACTCCCATTATTGAAGATAATTTTCTATTTTCATCTTGGTATGCTGATATTTTATATGTTTTGTTCAATTTGAATAAACCTCCTGGTTTGTCTAAAACAAAGGCAAATTTTTTAAAGTTGAAAGCTGTTAATTACTGCATTTTGGATAAATGTCTATATTGGAGAAATGCTAGTGGATTATTGCTTGAATGTTTGCCTAAGAATGATGCAGATAAGATCAAGCATGAATTACACGAAGGATAATGTGGAGGCCACCTATATTGGAAGACAACTACTAATAAAATCCTTAGAGCTAGCTACTATTGGCCCACCCTATTTCAAGATGTCCATAAAATGATTATTGCTTGTCACAAATGCCAACTCTATGAAGGAAAAAAAAAACTGCTTCCCTTACCCTTGCATCCAATCACTGTTGAAGCTCCTTTTTAGTAGTGGGGTCTAGACTTCATTGGGGAAATCCATCCAGCCTCATCTACCCAACATAGATGGATCCTCACTACAACAGACTACTTCACCAAATGGATAGAAGCCATCCTTTCTAGGCAAGCCAATGACTCTGTCATCATAAAATTCCTTGAAAATCATATCCTATCTAGATTTGGCTCTCCTAAGAAGATTATCACTGAAAATTTTGCTGCATTTGGATCCAAAAGGATGGTGGAATTCTGTCATAAATATTAGATTACATTGGGCCATTCTACTGCTTATTACCCTCAAGGTAATGGGTTGGCAGAATCCTCAAACAAAAGTTTGGTGAATATAATCAAAAATTTGCTAGAATACAATAAGAAATCATGGCACACAAAGCTAGTACATGCACTATGGGCTGATAGATTAACACTTAAGAAATCAATTGGAATGTCACCCTACCAGCTAGTTTATGGAGCAGATGCAATTTTTCCAACCAGTCTAGGAGTGCTAGTCATGAAGCTGATCCAAGAAGTACAATATGAGGATAATGATATGACAAGAAGAATCAATCAGACTATACATCTTCAACAAACAGAGAGGAAGTATACAATAGAACACTACAGAAGCAAGAAAACATCAAGAAGTTGTTTGATAAAAGAACCAAAGCAAGTGATTTCAGCATTGGTGACAAAGTTTTAAAGTGGGATTCCAGGAGGGAAGATAAGGGCAAGCATGGAAAATTTGATAACTTATGGCTAGGCCCTTATCTCATTCATTCTACTGCTGGCAACAATGCTTATTTCTTGCAGGGAGTGAATGGAACTGAACTCTTTGGAGGTCCTGTCAATGGCAAGATTTTTTGATCAGCGGTTGTCATTGATGTCAACCCAAGCAACTAGCTATTAAACTGCTATTGAAGGAACCAAGCTCTAATACCAAGAATGGTGTACTTCTATTCAATGAAAAAAATTATGCACTCTGGAAAGGAAGAATGGAGGTCTATCTCCTGGCGCAAGGTTACGAAGTATGGGACACTGTTCAAAATGGATTTACATCAACCGCATATGAACAAGGTAAGAATAATTTGGTAAATGATGCAAAAGAAAAGAATATTATTATCAGTGGACTTATTGAATCTAATTATCATAAGGTGTTGGGTTGTAAAACCGCCAAAAATGTATGGGAAAAGCCTGAGAATATATATGCAGGTGACTCAAATGTCAAAGAAGCAAAGCTTCAAATCTATAGATCAAAATTTAAGCAACTCAGAATGAAAGAATATTGCAACATTGTTGCATACTTCCAATACATTGATGAAATAACCAATACTCTGGAAGGATTGGGTGAGCCAGTTAACGAGAAGACTATTATACGGAAGATTCTTAGAACGTTACCAGGGAGATTCAACCCAAAGGTATCGGTCTTAGAATACAATGCAAATCTGGACAAACTCAGCAAGGAAGAATTACATGGAGTTCTCATAGCATATGAAATGAGACTTGATGAAGAAAAGGGTACTTCAAATCTAGAAACTGCGTTCATTGCATCTAAGAAAACCAATAAGGACAAACAACCTTCAATTGAAATGACATGCATCTACAAGAGTGAAGGAAAGGGAGATGATGGAGAATGTCTTTCAGATGAAGAATATGCTTACTTTATGAGAAAACTAAAACCTGGTAAGGGAAAATTCAAAGGTAAACTTCCATTGATATGTTTCGGTTGTGGTGAGGTTGGGAATTTCGTAGCAAAATGTCCGAAAAAAAGTGATGGCAACTCAAAAGGAAAGAAAGGCTTTAAGAAATTCAACAAGCAAGGAAAAAATAAAGGATCCAAAAGGAACTTTCTCTTTAAAGAAGATAGCTCATCATCCGATGAAGAAAGTGACAACAAAGAAGAAGCCAATGATAAAGTATTGTTTATGGCCAAGCATATAAACAAGAAGTATCAAGCAATGAAGAAGAAGGGTTGACCATAGAAGAATTTTATGAGGAGGCAATCAAGCTTATAAAAGAGCTCAATGATGAGAAGATCCATTCAAACACTCTTGAAGAACAAGTTCAAGGTCTCAAAATTGAGGTTGAAGAACACAAATGTATTGAAGAGTCACTTCAAAAGAAGTTGGAAGAAAGCAACCAAGAAAGGGAAGTATTAGAAGCCGAAGTAGTCTCGCTGCATAAGGAAGTGAAGAAGGGAAAAACAGTCCAAAACTATGCCAACAACTCAAGGGTATTGGAAGAACTCATCAACAATCAACGATCTTACAACGACAAAACTGGCCTCGGTTACAAAAAAGAAGAAGTAGGACCTTCTACAACAAAATACAATGAACCTATGAGATCTGACATACATGAAGACTTCATTGGACAAGATTCGCAAGCACATTCTTGGAAGACGATTCCTCGACGAAGATTTTCATCCAGGTACCAACATATTTTTCATGGCTATTGTTATTCATGTGGAAAATTTGGTCATAAAGCTGTAGAATGTTGCACGTACCCTATGAACCAATACAATTCCAAGAGATTCTTCAAATATGAACCTCCCAGGGCTCAACGAAACATCAATAGATTTGAAAATTTAAGAAATAATATGGAATGTTACAAATGTCAGAACTTTGGACACATAGCCAGAGACTGGAGACTTGAAAATCTTCCAGAAGAATCTTCGAAGCCATAGAATGAATGAACATGGAAGAAGAAGAAGACTGATAATTGTGCTCTCGCTCTCAAGGCTCAAGAAAAGAAAGATGTGTGGTATGTTGATAGCGGTTGCTCAACACATATGACTGGAGATAGAAGGAAATTTGTATCTCTGAAAGGGAAGAAGGATGGAACCATATCCTTTGGAAATGATGGATCTTCAAATGTTATAGGATCAGGTACCTTCACTCTCGGAAGCAAAGATGTCATAGCCAAGAGTGTTTTATTGGTCGAAAACATGAATCATAATCTGCTCAGTGTTGGACAAATTTGTGATCAAGGACACACAATGTTATTCAACTCCACAAAATGTGAAATCAGGAAAGGCAGGTATGGTAAAATTGTGGCTACAGCAAGTCAAGCTCCAAACGACATATATGTTCTGGATGAAGCAACTAAAGCATGTCTACTAGCTAAAGAATATGAAAGCTGGTTATGGCACAAACGAATGGGTCACATAAACTTTGACAATCTTGTCAGGATAAGCAAAAAGGAAGTAGTACGAGAAATGCTGAAAATCTCAAAACCTTCCAACACACTATGTGAGGCATGTCGGCATGGCAAGTAGACAAAAGTCCAATTTAAAACAAAAGAACACTTTGCATCACATCCATTGAAGTTGATACATACTAATATATGTGGTCCTGTGAGAACAAAAGGCTTAGATGGAGAGTTATATTTCATGTTAATGATAGATGACTATACCAGGATGACAACCGTCAGTTTCCTAAAGAAAAAATATGAAGCATTTGAGTGCTTTAAGATCTACAAGGAGTTGGTTGAAAATGAAACTGATTTTAAAATAAAGTGTTTAAGATTAGATAATGGTGGAGAATTCACTTCCAAATTATTTCAGCAATACTGTGACGAAAAATGGAATAAAAAGGAAATTTTCAACAGCACGAACACCTCAGAAAAATGGAGTTGCTGAAAGAAATAAAATAACCGTATAGGAAATGGGTAGAACAATGTTGAAGGACTCAAAATTGGATGAAAAATTCTGGGTTCAAGCAATTGATACGAAAGTCTTCATTATCAATCGAAGTCTTCTCAGAAATAATTGCAACAAGACTCCATATGAATTATGGAAAGGAAAACCAGCTAATGTAAAATATTTCAGAATCTTCGGAAGCAAATGTTATATCAAAAGAGGAGATAAAAATTCGGGTAAGTTTGAATCACGTGTTGATGAAGGTATCTTTGTTGGTTACTCACACAAAAGAAAGGCCTACAAATGCTATAATCTAAGAAGAAAACATATAGTGGAGAGCATAAATGTTACATTTGATGAATATGGTGTTCTAGCGAGTAATGATGAGGATCTAGAATCTTTGAAAATTGAGACAGAGGCTGAAAAAGATAGATAAAATTGTAGAACAAGAAGCAAATATCAACGAGGAAGAAGTAAACAATGATCATCAAGATATACCAGAAGAACAACAAGAAGCTCCTCCAAGGAGAACAAAAGAGTGGATTCAAAAGAACCATCCATCAAATCAAATCATTGGTGACATAAATGAAGGTCGAAAGCTTCGTTCATCACAACAAGATCACGTTGCTTTTCTAGCAACCTATCCTAGTAGTTTTGAGGAAGGCAGCCAAAATGAACATTGGGTAGCAGCTATGAATGAAGAATTGGATCAAATTGAGAAGAATAACACCTGGGAATTAGTTCCACGACCAAAAGATAAAATTGTCATTGGGAGTAAATGGGTGTTCAGGAACAAATTGAATGAAGATGGGCAGGTTACCAGAAACAAAGCAAGATTGGTTTGCAAAGGCTATGCACAAGTGGAAGGAATTGATTTCAACGAAACATTTGCACCAGTTGCCAGAATGGAAGCCATATGAATGTTTCTCGCCTATGCATGTTCAAGAAAAAAAAATTCTACCAAATGGATGTTAAGTCAACATTTATGAATGGAGAATTAGAAGAAGAAGTTTACATCGAACAACCTGAAGGTTTTCTACTATCACAAAAATAATACTATGTCTTCAGGTTAAAGAAGGCTCTAAATGGTCTCAAGTAGGCTCCTAGAGCATGGTATGCTCGTCTTGATGGATATCTACATCAACAAGGGTTCAAGAAAGGTACTGTTGATAGCAATCTTTATGTACAAATAGATAAAGATAATTTAACAATCGTTGAGGTATATGTGGATGATATAATATTTGGTAGCAATGATGATCAACTAAGTAAGAAATTTTCTACAAAGATGAAAAGTTAGTTTGAGATGTCTTTACTTGGTGAGCTGACATACTTCTTAGGGCTTCAAATATCTCAGCGAGAGAAAGGAATATTTATATGTCAAGCCAAGTACATCAAGGAAATGCTCAAGAAATTCAAAATGGAAGATTGCAAACCCGTATTACTCCAATGGTAATAGGTTGAAAATTGAGCATAGACGACTCATCTAAGGATGTGGATCATAGGTTGTACATATCTATGATTGGTAGTCTTCTATATGTAACAACCTCACAACCAGATGTTATGCAAGCAGTTGGACAAGTCGCAAGATTCCAAGCGACACCAAAAGAATCACATATTATTGCCATCAAAATAATTCTTCAATATCTAAAGGGCACAAAAGAATATGGCCTATGGTATCCCAAGGGTAACAATATAATTATTCAAGACTTTACAGATGCAGATTGGGCAGGAAGCGTTGATGATCGTAAGAGTACTAGTGGAACAACATTCTATCTAGGTGGTTGTCTCGTATCATGGTTGACAAAAAGCAAACTTCAATCTCGTTATCTACAGCGGAAGAAGAATACATTGCGGCAACATCATGTTGTACTCAAGTCCTTTGGATGAAACAAAATTTGCAATATCTTCAAGTACAATTCAGTGAGCCTATTCCCATATTCTGTGACAACACTAGTGCCATCAGCATCTCCAAGAATCCTGTAATGCATTCAAAAACAAAACACATTCTGATCAAATATCATTTTGTTAGAGAACAAGTCGCTAAAAAGAATATCAAACTTGAGTATGTTTGGACAAAAGAACAAATTGCTGATATCTTCACTAAACCTTTACCTCGTGAATCATTCGAATATCTTTGTCAGAATCTTGGGATTCTCCCAAGTTCTCATTAGATTAATGGTCTGCAGGACGGTTGTGTGTCAGGGGGAGTGGAAGTGTGTACAGGTCCGCAGGATGGTTGTGTTTCAGGGAGAGTTACGCTTTGCCATTGATGTCAAAGGGGGAGAGAATGTTGTAGGAAGAGGTGTCATGATCACAGGGGGAGTACTTGTGTTGCCATCAATGCCAAAGGGGGAGATTGTTGATCAGTGGTTGTCATTGATGTCAACCCAAGCAGCACCAGGGGCTAACCCAATATTGAATGGGATTTTTGACCTACCAAATTAATATATTCTGGGTCAATAATTATTTTTATGGTTTCTACTTGTCGAGATTTTTTCGTTGATATATAGCATGCCATGTAATTTTTCACGGTTTGAGAGATATTCATGTTTGAAGTTTGTACCCCCAATTAGTGGGCTGAAACCCCATGGGGTTGGGGCATGGGTCATTGAAAAGTCATAATTAATATTTTTTGAGCTCCTAAAATCCCTCCCACGTTCACTTGTTGAAGCCCCTCTCAACCTAAGCATTCATATAAGTTGTGATCTTCATTTCCTCCTTAGGCAAGGGATTTCGCCATCTAAAACAGGTCATCTTGGAATTTTCACTCTAAATTTTTTTCTACGAAGGTTCAAAAGCTGAAATTTTTATGAGGCGAAGCCAAAATCTTTTGGAAGATGATGTAAAAATTTCAGATCATGGTGCGTAATATTTTTAGAGATATGATCTGTGGAAGTCAGGGTTTTTGCAGGCTCCTGAAATTCATCTAAAAGAAGTGACCTTGGTAAAATCGTCATAACTCTCTCTCTGAGTATCAGATTGGAATTTCGTGAAAAGTGGTGGATAGTGAAAAATATTTATGATTTTCTCTACCAATTTTAAAGCCAAATAAAGAAACAATGCACACGTGGCATGACGTACAAGTGTGCTCTGTTGAAACAATCCATAATTAGGGCATTGTGAGATATTGGGTATAACTCTCTCTTGAAGAATCCAAATTGGGTCAGACCTATGGCATTGAAAAGAAAACTCAGAGGACTACTATAGGACTAAAAATCAAATATTGAGGATCTGAAATAACATAGATACACCAGATTCAATATCGAGCTCCTAGAAGGCAAGAAAAAGCTAGATCATGTGTTGTCAAGGATTACAAAGGACCAGACTTTCTATGGCAAAAAAGAAAAGCAAGGTGCAGCAGAAGGTAGCATGACAAGAGCAGCAACCAAGGTGCATAACAGCAGCAAGAAGTTCATCATATGAAGTCTTCAAGTGGGAAGCACTACATACAATCATTGTAAAGGTATCATTGTACTTAGTCATTGTAAATACATTATTGTACAAATTGTACTAGTATCTATCTGCCAAGGGTTGAAGAGGCAGTGTTGGGAGGTCTAGGATCATCATTAGGTGGTTGTGTCAAAGTTGGGGTTATGGTCTAGTATGTCTTCTTCTTCTACATCATTCTATATCATTGTAACGTGGACCATTTTCCTTGGTACGGGAGTCCATTCTTCTTTTATTCTTCTATAGGGTGGTAGGGTGGTGCTAGGGTGAGTTGTAGTTCATTGGGTGTTGGGGCATCCGTTTAGTTGACTACTAAAGAATCTCGGGTGTTGGAGCGTCCATCCAGTGGGAGTTGGAGAAGAATTATTTTCTAGATTCTAGGAAGTTGGAGATTTATTTTCAATTGGAGTTGAATATTAAAGAATTATTAGAAAAGCATTAGGTGGTTTTTGTCCCGGAGTGGGTTTCCATCTTAAAAACTGTGTGCATTTGTGTTCCTCTTGTTTACTGCTATCATTGTATAAACAATGATAATAATTGAATATTAACTAATGCTCTAATTGAAAGGAATATTGATTCACCACCCCCCCCCCCCTCTCAGTATTTCCAACAAGATGCTCAAACATTATTTTTCTTAACTGTACCAATTTGAAGTTTTTTATTTTTATTTTCTCATTGTAAATATCATATCCATCACTGCATTCAAAGTTATAAAATGAAAAATACAAAAACAATAGAAAAATAAAAGAGGGCAGAATGAAAACAAAAAAGGTACAGACCCATACCAAAAGAGAAACAAAGTCTGAAAGTGTGCAAGCTCAAATGCCACTCCTAAAAACACACTTCTAGTTAGTCATACAACCTAATCATGACTAATTAGTTTTTCAATTTACTACTGATAGGTTAGTGAATTAGATCAGCCAAATAGTACAATATTGGCTTATCAGTAAGGTAGATTAGGATAGAAAAATAAAGGTTCAAACAAATTCAAAATCTGAACCTATGAATTTCAAAAGAACTGGTTCCAATATGCTCAAAACTTGAACCAAAAAAGAAAGAGGAAGCAGCTCAAACAAGACCATAACCAGAGCTGAAGAATAATGAAGGATGTTTTTTTTTTATTTTTAGACCTTAAGCCTTCACTATTTTTCTTTAAATTTTCTGCAAATTTTAGTCTATGTGCAACTTGTTTTTATGCCATAGATCTGCAGCAAGTCAAATTGGTTAATCTTGGCTTGGCTATTTTTAAATTTCCTGTTTTAGAATTTAGAGAATAAAAGTCTATCAGACAGTTTAATCCTGACAGATTGCAGTTAGATAGAGAAAATTATGAGTTCAACTGATTAATATAAGCTTATGGAGAAATAAGAGTGGAAATAAATTAGTTTCCTATTTTTTCAAAAGAATAAAATATTGATGAAGAGAGTTTGCTAGTCCAAATACACTGTGAAAGAAGAAAAAATGTTAGGAAGTAGGTTGTGTAGGTAGTTGTTTGGGAAATACTTTTCTGCTGATATAACAAGTTCTAATAATTTCTGTTAAAGCAACTGATTACAAGTAAAATATTATCAAAGTACAGGGCACTGATCAACCTCCAGAGAAAATTGTCTGAAGTTCTTGACACCTTCAAGAAGATGCCATCCCCATGTGGAGCCACTGTTAGCCACCTATAAAAAATTTTCATATAAAATGGTGGAAAAATATTTTTTAGCCTTCAAGAAACAATTCATGTCCCAATTGTGAGTTCTTGAAGTCTTATGATGATAACTAACCTTCGAGTTAATATTCATTGTTGTTTCACTATTAGCCCTAAAGAACCTGTTGTTTACCAAGAGAAGAAACTGCTTCTAAAACTCCATTTTTCGACCATTTACCTCTTCATTTCACTCCCAAAAAATTCCATTCTCATCCTTAATTCCTCCATAAAATTCCTCTAAATACCTTCATCTAACCTTAAAAATCATCAAAACCCCCTTAAAACCTTATATCTCCCCTTTATTTTATTTTAAATTCCCTTCTTTCACCTACCAGAACCCTTACTTGGCCTTAAAAATCACTGTTTTTTGGCCTAAAGATCCATTTTCTTCACTATGTGGTTCTTAAGCCCCCAAGGGCTTATATCCTATTAGCCCCCCATTTCATATGGCCAAAGCCCCGCAATCGGGTGCTTAAAGGCCTAAACCCCATCTCCAAACCCCTTTTCCCTTCTATTTTCCATTCCCGACGTATAATTTTTAAAACGAATCTGGACCGTCGATCTATATTGATCAACGACCATCGAGCCCCATCCTTTAGCCCAATCACCTCCCCTTCCCTTTTCTCCTTTCAAAAATTCTCCACCCCATCTTTAATCTCCATCGTCCGGTCGTAGAATCTGACGATCGGGACGTAACGCGATGGACCCAACTTTCCATTATACCTGCCCACTACATGACAAAATGTTGGCGCAATCATCGGGCCCGCTGCTACATCCTCCGCACAAATCTTCATCGATCACTCTCAACCCGCGCCGTTCGATTTGATGCCCATCATCCGATGGCTCAGAATCAATCTCGCGTAATTTTTGGCCTCCCGTCCCAGTGCGCTACTTCCGCATGATATGGGCGGTTTTCAAAATACATGTGTCGAATGCTATATGGAATCACATTTTTTTGGGAAAACCACTTACCCCCTTAGATCCCGCGTGAAAACCATTCCCGGTTTTCCGCCAAACCGCCACCCTTGCAATGTTGCTCCCGATTCAATCCTAGCCATCGATCTCCGAAGATCGGCCGGTTCTGATTTAATCTCGCCCCTATTTTATTTTTCCACCTAACTTGCTCCCGAATATTTTTGTTTTTAATCTCAGCCGTTTATCTCTGAGATCAAACGGCTTGTGTTATATCGCGACCCATTTTTTTTCCTTTCATCTTTTCTCCCAAGCGACTTCATCAAAAGATCTCAACCATTGATTGTTCTAATCCAAAGGCTCCTATTCGCCGTTGCGCCCAAACTCCATCTGCACTTGGTTAGCTGTTCTGCCAGGGTTTTTTCCTCCTATCACTACATTTTCCCATTCTGCATAGCTCCAAGCCTCCTCCACCAAACCTATGAACGCAGTTAAACCATCTCCGCAGGATTTCTTAATGAAGTTTTTTGTGTTTTGCAGGGTTTAATGGTGATTGTTCTGTGTTTTTTCCACAGTCATAGACAGGTGAGAAAAAGGCTCAAAGTGACGATTTTGTGCCTTAATCCAAAGAAGAGAGGAGCTTTGGGTTACCAAATCCAAGTTTAAATCAAATGGATCATGATCCAGGGTTTAACAGAGACCCTCCAATAGTAGATAGCCACCTGTATAAACAAAACAAACAAAGTGTATCAGAGTGAATAAATTAAGGTTAAAGGGTGATTAAAGCCAAAGCTTGGAGATCAGAGTTTTAATCCACCAAATAAAGAGATAAAGACAGTGTTAAAGAACAAAGACCCAAAGATAAAGATCAAGGCTTAATTAAGCCTAAACACAGACCAAAAGCAGGTTAAAGGTGTTTTAAGGAAAAACAAAGAAAAATATCAGTAAAGGAGGCCTCCACTACCACATCAGAGGTCATTTATCCTCCTCAGCTACCAAAGTGCCACTTGCAACCTCAATAAATCAAATGAAGGCATAGCTATTTCCCAGTCAAAATATATTTTCCTAAAGACAACTGAACAGTTATTTCAAAAGAAAGAACATATTTTTAACTGTCAGTGAAGTTATTTTAAAATATAAAAAGAGCCTTAAAGTCAATTCTTCCACCCACTAAGCCTAAAAAGAAGAAACAAAGTTAATGAAACAGAGTTGTAAATCAAATGCTTTCCTGCCTTATGCCTTGCATGGTTTTCAAGGCTAGGAATTGCATTTAATATGAAATTAATGATATCTAACCCTAAAAACTCTTTCACCTCCTCATTTTATTATAAAATCTCCTTGAGGAGCACATTGTAAAGGGTTGGTTGTTGGAATTTTGATGTAATACTTGCTACTCGAAACTTTCTGCATGTAAATAGTTTTTAGAGGCTTTTGAAGCTCTGTTTGTAATCAAAGAAGTTAGGATGAGAAGAGAAGTTGTTGCTGTACTGAAACATTGGACTTGAAGTATGTAACTGGATTGACATCAATATACAAGCTGATTCATGGGATCCTGGTCTATACCATTGGTGATGTACCTCTCATTGTACTTGTTTTACTTCTTATGTTTTCCATAAAATTGTCCATTTTTCTCTGATAAAGAACAACAAATATAGAGCTAGGATTTACTCTTAGAAGTACCCTACTCTCACTGATAAGATTTATCTTCATGTTTTCCTCCAATTTTGTATTTAAGAATGATTTAATACAGTCAAAACAGTCAAGGAATGTTGGTGAGCCCATGTCTTACTGTTTAAAACTTTAAACATTGTTCTTGAATTATTTTTTCATTACATGCTAAGTAGAGTTGGACTAGGAAAGTTTATGGTTTTCCATGTCTTCTAGTTCTTTCTCCAAAGGTTGTTTGAAAGTTTCCCTAAGAGCATGCTGAAAGTAGGCCTAGATTTCAATGATTTCTTACTTGATCTTAAGCTACACTTTGTTTTCTTATATGTTTTTATCCTTTCTAAAAGTAGCCATGTGGATTACTGAATTGTTTGTCTGATAAGTTAGCTTTAGTACAAGTTTGTCCAAAGAAGTCTATGGTTAGCCCTGTCCTTTGGTTTACTTCAAAACAATTACTTAAAGGCTTTTTCTTGTCTAGCAGAGTTAATTAATTCTTGATTGAGTTGTTAGCTTTACTTTTTTCTCAACACTTTAATGTTCCATCCCATAATTTAATCTAAAGAATCCACTGTTATAGATGACTTGCCCCATGGACCACTCTTGAAAAATGTTGTGCAATTAAAACCTTTTGTGACTCCATAGCCGAATGGATTAAGTGCAGTTTCATACCTATCCTATCAGTTAAACCTTTTTTTGATTATTCACACTTTCACCCCTTTGAAACTGATTTATTTTCAGGATTTTCCACTCAATTAAAAATCATGCCCGACCATCCAAACAAAAAAAAACCCTTGTTCTTAATAACTAGCCTAATATTATACTAAAACCTTAAAAGATAAATCAATCTTTGCACTTAAAGAGAGATCCCTCTCTGGATTCAGGAGGGCTAGATCCTAGAATCCCATAGTGGTTTTTGAAGTAGTCTCTGTAGCATTTAGTCTTGGCACTCTACTAAATTACAAAGGCCTAACATTGCATATCATTATAGGTACAAGAATTGCCATATTATGATGTTTTACCTAATGTGAACATTTTTTTAGGAGAACTTGAAAATATAGTTCTGGAAGCATAAAGATTACATGTGCTGGATATAGCGTTGTGCTCTGCCCCAGCACGATCGTGGGATACTCACAAAGGAAACTTGGGTAACTAGGAAGAATGCACCCATATGATGAGACTGCAATTTGAGTGTCCAATGACTAGAATGAAGAGCCCTAATCTGGAAAAGGTGATCTACGTAGACGTCTCACTAAATGGATTGAAGTATGGGGCGCAGATCTGAGACCAAAATTTGTGCACATGTTCATCCATACTTTGGGAAAGGTGCCTATGGATTGGTACCTAGAAACCGAGTTGCGCCAAGGAACCAATGAATGGATGACACTTATAGAAATTTTTATTCTAACCTTCAACTTTGAAAGTGGGTTAGATTTCCTGGGTAAAGCACTGCAGGGTATTCAAAAGGTCATCTCTGACACAATGAAATTGAAAGTAGAGCATTTTAGAGTCTACAATGTCCCAAGGCTAAAAGTGTATCGACGAAAGTAGCCTCAAACCACTTCTAGGTCGGAATATAACCCTTTTTTCCTTGGGGAGGGCTCTCTCACTTAGATTACTCAAAAAATAATATATTAGGCTAGGTAATAAGATAACAAAGTTTTTTTTTAAAGGTCTATTGATGAGAGAAGATACAAATCCATTGGGCATGGAGCCATGTCAAATCAATTTTCTCTCCAATGAGATGATGGGAAAATAGAGGGTTCTTTCACAGGGGCAAGGTAGGCAGCTTTGGTGGAGGATTTAGATCAAATTGTTGTAGGAGGAGATTATAGAAAGGGTGATTTTTAGATCATTGCCTTGTCCATTGGGAAATCCTTAACCTACTTAATAACATCTCTGAGCATACAACTGAAACATAAACAACAACTGAAATAGAAACTCTCTACAATTGAAACTCAGTACTGCAAACCTCAAACTGAAAACATACTACTGAATCAAACTATTGAAAAAATGCTCGAAAAAATAAGATTATTCAAACTCCTACTTGATTTAGTCTGATCTATGAACAACTAAATTAAATGACAGTAAAATTCTAATGAAACCAACCCAATAGTTTATCAACTGTGGTTCCTTGACTATTCTTTAGAAAAATTAAAATTGGAATATGTAAGAATAATTTAAATTTATTGTAAGCTTGATCATCATAGCTAAAATATGGTTGAAACCCTATATTAAACAATTTATCCATATAAATAGCTATGGGATAAAAAAAAATATTATTTGTTTTCTCTACATCATAGCAACCAATGACTAGTTCATTATAATTGGCAACTTCATTTATGCTCTCTTGTCTATCCTCAAATCCATAATAAATTTTTTTTAATCATGGAATCAAAGGACCATACGTCTTCTTCTTTGGGTAGTAAAAGGATTTCAAAGCATGAATCTTGATAATGGAAACTATGAGATTTAATTTAAACCTCTAAGGCCTCAATTTCTTGTTCAAGGTTTTTAGCGAATGTTTCTAAAAAACATTTTTTTTCTTCAGAACACTTGGATAAACATAAATATTGAGGGCATAAATTTGAAAAACCATCATCAATTCATCATCATCAAATTGATCAAAATATTCTCTATAACCTTCAATAGAAAGAGGATCCTCCATATACCATGTCATCTTGATTGATGATGTAAAATGGATGAAAGCTCTTGAATTCTTCAGATAGTGGAGTCACCATAAAAACTTTTAAGCACTGGATCCTTTAATTTTGGAGTCGCCAGGTGAAAAATGCACAACCTCTTGATGTCCAAATTTTGTTCACCATAAGCAATCAAATTTACAACTTGAACAATATTTCCTTGAGAAGATGAAAACATTTTTTCCCTGACAATGGTGCCAAAATGTTAGCCTCCACAATGTCCCAAGGATGAAAGGATATCAATGGAGGTAACCTCAAACCACTTCTAGGTCAGAATCTAGCCCTTATAGCCTTGGAGAGGTCTCTCTCACTTATATTACTCAACAAATAAGATATTAGGCTAGGTAATAAGCTCAATAAAGTTTATTTTTAAAAGGTTTATTTATGAGAAAGAGATAGATCCATTGGGCTTGGAGTCATGTCAATTTAGTTTTTTGTCCAGTGAGATGATGGGAAAATAGAGGAGTTTTTCACAGGGGAAAGGTAGGCATATTTGGTGGAGAATTTAGATCAAATTTTTGTAGGAGGTGATTGTAGAAAGGGTGAAAGAAAAAAACATTAGAGCATCAAACCAATAATGAATTCTAAGGTGATTCTTTAAGATGAAAACATTGATAACTTGGAAAAACTGAAACAGAGCACCATTAAGATGAATTCTGGATCAAACATTTATTTTTTTCCATGAAAGAATATACACATTTAAGGAAATTAAACAAATAAGATAACTTATAAATAAAAGGATCACAAAAAACACCAAAATTATAACACAAGAATCCCTGCAAATCACTTGCTATTCCATTCATTCACTGTAAACAATTCGTCAAAATTACAACACACAAAAGTGTTTCTTCTCTAATATGACCAACCAACCCTATGAACAATAAAATTCATGAAATATATACAATTATCTCATCCCTGGACAAAGGGATTTGAGCTCAACCATCTCCCTAAGATAGAAATAGTTCAATTAAATTTGGCACTCCCTACTAGGAATAGTGACCGGATTTGTGAAAATAGGGGTCAAAGAAAAATTAATATCTCCTTAACCATAACACTTGTTAAAAAAATGGAAGACATTTTTGTAGATAAATTTGTTTTGAATAAAAAACACTTTCAGTTATGTGAAATTCATTTCCATTCGCTTGATATAGGCCTCGAAATATCATGACTCAAATACGAAATCATTAAATGCTTAAATTTGTAAATATAGGTTGTAAAGATCCAATCAAATATTTCAATCCATGACAGCTGAGGAGAAATGGAAAGAGGATTTTTTTCTTTGGATCGTTCTTGACACAAATTTCGTTAGGTTTCTCAAAATTCCTTTCCCTCTATTAGAAAAGTGTGCCAAGAAACAATGGCTAAAATAGTAAAAAATAATGTAGAATTTGATTTTTTGTAAATAAGCCCCAAAGATCACTGCATAATTCCAAAACCATGACAGCGATGAAGAAAATGAGATATTTTTTTGTTAATTCCCTCATTATTGACAAAATCCTCTTTCAATTTTTCAAAATTCATCTCCATCTGTTCATAATACAATTTTGAAAATGATGACAAAAATGTCTATGCGCAACACTTGTGCGCAATGTCCTTTTGGTGGATTTCAAGAGAGAATCAAGATCAGCTAGATGTCTGCAATGAGTGAGTTTGAAGGCCAAGGAGCATATTTTAAATTTCACAACCTTTTGAAGAATTCCTTAATTTTGAGAGAAACATTATCCTTTTAGCCAATTTTGGCGAAATTTGCAAATTTTTACAAAAAATTATCTAGTGCTAACATTGGCTCCAACTAGGGAGGGCAGCTCCTTTAGGAGGTGTTAAGAACCACAGATCTCTGAATTTGCAGACTAGTGCCTTATCGATTTGGAAATCCTTAAGTTTCTTAATAACATATACGAGCGTACAACTGAAACTGAAATGACAACTAAAACAAAAACTCTATACAACTGAAACCTAGCACTACAAACCTCAAACTGAAAACATATTTTTGAATGAAACTGCTGAAAAAATGCTTGAAAAATGAGCTTATTCACACTCCTACTTACATTAATTTGATCTCTGAACAAACTGAATTACATGACAGTAAAATGACAATGCAACCAACCCAATAGTTTATGAACTGTGGTTCCTTGACAATTTTTTAGCAAAATAAAAATTGAAATATGTAAGAACAAATTAAATTGATTGTAAGCTTGATAATCATAGCTTAAATATGGTGGAAACCCCATATTGAAAAATTGCTCCAAATAAATAACTATGGGATAAAAAAAACCGATTGGTTTTCTCTACATCATAGCAAACAATGACTAGATCATTATAATTGGAAACTTCAATTACGCTCTCATGTGTATCATCAAATCCATAAAAAAATTTCTTAATCATGGCATCAAAGGACCATACCTCTTATTCTTTGGTAAGTAAAAGGGCTTCAATAATGAATCTTGATAATGGAAACTATGAGATTGAATTTGAACCTCTAAGGCCTCAATTTCCTATTCAAGATTTTTAGCGAATGTTTCTAAAAAACATCTTTTCTTTTCAAATAGCTTAGATAAAAATAAATATTGAGGAAAAAAATTTGAAAAACCATCATCCAACTCATCATCATCAAATTAATAAAAATATTCTCTAAAACCTTCAATAGAAAGAGGATCTGTCATACACCCTGTCATCTTGACTGATGATGTAAAATGGATAAAAATTTAAAGCTCTTGAATTCTTCGGATAGTGGAGTTGCCATAAAATATTTTAAGCTCTAGATCCTTTAATTTTGGAGTCACCAGGTGAAAAATACACAACCTTTTGATGTCCAAATGTTGTTCACCATAAGAAATTAAATTTGAAACTTGAACAATCTTTCCCGGAGAAGATGGAAACTTTCATTCCCCGGCAACGACGCAAAAATGTTAGCCTCCACAATGTCCCAAGGTTGAAAGGATATCGATGGAGGTAACCTCAAACCACTTCTAGGTCAGAATCTAGCCCTTATTTCCTTGGAGAGGGATCTCTCACTTAGATTACTCAAAAAATAAGATATTAGGCTAGGTAATAAGCTCAACAAAGTTGATTTTTTAAAGGTCTATTGATGAGAAAAGAGACAAACCCATTGGACATGGAGTCATGTCAAATCCATTTTTTGTCCAGTGAGATGACGGGAAAATAGAGGTTTTTTTCACAGGGGAAAGGTAGGCAGCTTTGGTGGAGGATTTAGATAAAATTGTTGTAGGAGGTGATTGTATAGAGGGTGAAAGGCAAAAACATTAGACCATAAAACCAAGTATGATTTCTAAGGTGATGCTTTAAGATGAAAACATTGATAACTTGGAAAAACTGAAACAAAGAACCATTAAGATGAATTCTAGATAAAACATTTGGATTTTTACAAGTAATAAGATACACATTAAAGGAATTTAAACAGATAATATAGATTATAAATAAAAGGAGCACAAAAACCACCAAAATTTTGACACAAGAATCAATGAAAATCACTTTCTATTCCATTCATTCTGTTAGTCATCAATAATTTTTGCCTTTGTAGACGACTAAATGCTTATCATATATTTCTAGAAACAAAATTCATGAATATTGTGAGTTCTAGAAATCTCACTGCCTTCATTATCCTTAGGATAAATTTTTCACTGTTCTACTACTCTATCAAGGCATGGCTAGCCTATCACTCCCAGAAGACCAAATAATGGACTTATGCCACTCATTCTCACTATGTTTGCCACCTCTTACCTTACTACTATGTTTTGAATTTCCTAACCCTTCTACCTACGCCTTGGATTGCCAAGTAGCCTAACCTTTTCCCCTATTCATCAAATGCCTCAAGCATTGGTGGTTTTAAGCTACCTTTCTAGGCTCTTTAGATAAATAAAAGTCATCAGTTTCCAGGATTGCAATGCATAAAGGTTTTCCAAAACTATGTTTTACACCTACAAACCCTAAATCAAGTTTTCAGCCAAAAACCAAGTCCAAAAGGCCTCCCAGTAGCTCCTGTAGTGTTTCATAGGTTATTCATTGTTTTGGTTTTCTAAAAATCAATGTGTTTTGTGTGCCAAGAAGGTAAATAAAATGGAAAAGGTGGTAAGCAACTGTTTGTCCAAGTTTGATGGAAAAACCCTCAAGAGAGACCTTCTTGATCAAAGCGCAACTTCTGCAAAGAACAACTGCCCATCTTAGACATTTCTGCAGGATTGAAAGAGATGGCCATCAGCAGAAAGAGATGTAAGTTAAGAGGGTAAGTCATCACAAAGTACATTCACAACAAAGGGGAGACAACATGCCTATGAACAAAGAGAATCAGGGTTTTTATAACTGATTGGAAAAACAGGTGTTTCCCAGCAAGGAGTCCATGCAAAGGATCACAAGGACAGAGGTACATCAATGCCACTATGGATAAATTGAAGATTTATCGAAACAGGAAATGAAGGTGAGAGACCTCCTTGATGATAGCAGGCAGAAGTTGAAAAATGATATTAGAGGATGACTTACATGGTTTTTCAAGGCAATACTATTTCACTGCACCTAAGAAGAAATTGTAAAGAATATCAGTGTGAGGTAACCTAAATTTTCAAGTACAGTCAAAGGTCTTCAAAATAGTCAAGATAAGGAAAGCATGAGGTAAAGTGTAAAAATGGAAAATCATGCTAACCATGAAATCCCTGTTGGATAACTAAAGGTTGTCAAATTCCATGAATGACAAAGGATTCTTAACTGCCCTTTGCCCTACCTTGTTTCCCCAACTTAATGTCCATTTCACTTCACACATAACCTTAAAGATCCATTGACCACACTAGATTTTACCTGTGATGCACTCTGACTCATTTTTGAGATATCCATAACTTTCATAGACTCCATAGCCCAATGATTTGATGACCTCTCACTCCACCTATTCTACTTGATCATTTTACCCAACCCAAACAAACAAACAAACCCTAAATTTCACAACTATCCTATAATAAACCGTCTAAAGCAAACAAGTTTCACATCCTTTGCATATAATAGAGAGAGCCCTCTCTGAGTCCAGGAAGGCTAGGTCCTAGGACTCAAAAGACTGGTCTGATTTTACCTGTGCATTTGGTCTACCAATCTACTAAATCACGGGACCCTAACACATTCAATGGAAAAAATTCTAAAAAATTACAATGCATGATAGTGTTTCTTCTCTAATATGACCAACCAACCCTTTGCACTCTAAATTCATGAAATATATATAGTTATCTCATCCCTAGACTAAGGGATTTGAGCTCAACCATCTCCCTAAGATAGAAACAGTTCAATTAAATTTGGCACTCCCTACGAGGAATAGTGACTGAATTCCTGAAAATAGGGGTCAAAGAAAAACTAATATCGCCTTAACCATAACACTTGTTACAAAACTGAAAGAGGTTTTTGTTGATAAAATTATTTTTAATAAAAACCACTTTCATTTTTTGGAAATTCATTTCCATTCGCTCGAAATAGGCCCCGAACAATCATGACTCAAACTGGAAATCATTAAATTCTTAAATATGTAAAAATAGGTTGTAAAGATCTAGTCAAATATTTCAATCCACGACACCTGTGGAGAAACAAAAAGAGGATTTTTTTATTTGGCTCACTCTTAACAGAAAAATCCTTGGTTTTCTCAAAATTCCTTTCCCACAGTTAGAAAAGCGCGCCAAAAAACAATGGCTAAAATAGTAAAAAACAATGCAGAGTTTGATTTTGTGTAAATAAGCCCCAAAGATCACTGCATAATTCCCAAACCGTGATAGCGGTGAAGAAAATGAGAAACTTTTTTGTTACTTCTCTCATTATAGACAAAACCTCTTTCAGGTTTTCAAAGTTCATCTCCATCTATTCATATACAATTTTGAAAATGAAGACAAAAATGTCTATGCGCAACACCTGTGCGCAATGTCCTTTTGGTGGTTTTCAAGATCGAGTCAAGATTAGATAGATGTATTCAATGAGTGAGTTTGAATACCAAGGATTATATTTATAATTTCACAACATTCTTAAGCATTCCTTAATTTTGAGAGAAAAATGATCCTTTTAGCCAATTTTGGCGAAATTTTCAAATTTTTACAAAAAATTATCTAGTGCTAACATTCGCTCCAACTAGGGAGGGAAGCTCATTTAGGAGGTGTCAAGAACTGCAGATCTCTGAATTTGTAGACCAGTGGCTTTTCCATTAGGAAATCCTTAAGCTGCTAAATAACATCTCCGAGTGTACAACTGAAACAGAAACGCCAACTGAAATAGAAAATTTGTACAACTGAAACTCGGTACTGCAAACCTCAAACTGAAAACATACTGTTGAATGAAAATTCTAAAAAAATGCTCGAAAAACTAAGCTTATTGACACTCCTAATTACTTTAATCTAATCTCTGAAAAACTGAATTAAATGATAGTAAAATACCAATGCAACAAACCCAATAGTTTATCAACTGTGGTTCCTTGATTGTTCTTTAGAAAAATAAAAATTGAAATAAGTAAGAACAATTTAAATTGATTGTAAGCTTGATCATCATAGCTCAAATATGGTTGAAACCCCATATTCAACCATTTATCCATATAAATAACTATGGGATAAAAAAAAACATGATTGATTTTCTCTACATCATAACAACCATTGACTAGATCATTATAATTGGCAACTTCAATTATGCTCTCTTGTGTATCATCAAATCCATAAAAAAAATTCTTAATCATGGCATCAAAGGGCCATACCTATTCTTATTTTGGAAGTAAAAGGCTTTCAAGAATGAATCTTGATAATGGAAACTATGAGATTGAATTTGAACCTCTAAGGCCTCAATTTCTTGTTGAAGCTTTTTAGCGAATGTTTCTAAAAAACATATTTTCTCTTCAGAATGCTTGGATAAACATAAATATTGAGGAAAAAAATTTGAAAAACCATCATCCAATTTATCATCATCAAACTGATAAAAATATTCTGTAAAACCTTCAATAGAAAGAGGATATGGCATATACCCTATCATCTTGATTGATGATGTAAAATGGATCAAAATTTAAGGCACTTGAATTATTCAGACAATGGAGTCGCCGTAAAAACATTTAAGCTCTTGATCCTTTAATATTTGAGTTTCCAGGTGAAAAATACACGACCTTTTAATGTCCAACTTCTATTCACCATCAACAATCATATTTTCAACTTGAAAAATCTTTCCCGGAGAAGATGAAAATTTGTGTTCCCCGAAAACATTGCCAAAATGTTAGCCTCCACAATGTCCCAAGGCTGGAAGGATATCGACAGAGGTAGCCTTAAACCATTTCTAGGTCAGAATATAGCCCTTTTGGCCTTGGAGAGGGCTCTCTCACTTATATTACTCAACAAATAAGATATTAGGCTAGGTAATAATCTCAACTAAGTTGATTTTTTAAAGGTCTATTGATGATAAAAGAGACAGATGCATTGGGCATGAAGTCATGTCAAATCATTTTTATGTTAAGTGAGATGATGGGAAAATACAGAGTTTTTTCACATGGGCAAGGTAGGAAGCTTTGGTGGAGGATTTAGGTCAATTTTTTGTAGGAGGTGATTGTAGAAAGAGTGAAATATAAAAAAATTAGAGCATCAAATGAAGGATGAATTCTAAAGTGATGCTTTAAGCTGAAAACATTAATAACTTGGAAAAACTGAAATAGAGCACCAGTAAGATGAATTATGGATCAAAAATTTGGTTTTTTCCAAGCAAGAAGATACACCTTAAAGGAATGTAGACACATAATATAACTTACAAATAAAAGGAATAAAAAAACAACCAAAATTCTGATATAAGAATCCCTGCAAATCACTTGCTATTCCATTCATTCACTTGAAAAAATACTTCAAAATTACAATGCACAAAAGTGTTTCTTCTCTAATCTGACCAACCAACCCTCTTCACTCTGAAATTAATGAAACATATACAATTGCCTCAGCCCTAAGCTAAGGGAGTCGAGCTCAACCATCTCCCTAAGATAGAAACAACTCAATTAAATTTGGCACTACCTACTAGGAATAGGGACCACATTCCTGAAAATAGGATTCAAAGATGAACTAATATCTACTTAACCATAACATCTATTACAAAACTCGAAGATGTTTTTGTAGATAATATTGTTTGAATAAAAACCTCTTTCAATTTTTGAAAACTCGTTTCCATTCGCCTGAAATAGGCCCCTCAAAATCATGACTCAAACAAGAAATCATTAAATGCTTAAATATGTAAAAATGGGCTGTAAGGATCCAGTAAAATATTTCAATCCACATCACTTATGAAGAAACTGAAATAGTTTTTCTTATTTGGCTCATTCTTGACAAAATCCTCCTTGGGTTTTTGAAAATTTATTTCTAGCTGTTAGAAAAGCCCGCCAAAAAACAATGCAGAATTTGATTTTTTGAAAATAAACTGCAAATATCACTGCATAATTCTAAAACCATGACATCTGTGCAGAAATTGAGAGAGGTTTTGTTAATTCCCTCATTCTTGAAAAAACCTCTCTCAATTTTTCAAAATGCATCTCCATACGTTCTTAATACAATTTTGAAAATGATGACAAAAAAGTCTATGCGCAGCACCTATGCGGAATGTCCTTTTGGTGCCTTTCAAGAGAGTCTCAAGATTAGATAGATGTCTTCAATGAGTGAGTTCGAAGGCCAAGGGGCATATTTAAATTTTCACAACCTTCTGAAGCCTTCCTTAATTTTGAGAGAAAAATGATCCTTTTAGCTAATTTTGGTGAAATTTGCAAATTTTTACACAAAATTATCTAGTGCTAACATTGGCTCCAACTGGGGAGGGTAGGTCCTTTAGGAGGTGTCAAGAATTGCAGATATCTGAATTTTCAGATTGGTGCCTTTTCCATTGGTCAATCCTTAACCTTCTTAATAACATCTGCAAGTGTACAACTGAAATAGAAACACAAACTGAAACACAACATTTGTACAACTGAAACTCAGTGCTGCAAACCTCAAACTGAAAACATACTGTTGAATGAAACTGCTGAAAAAATGCTTGAAAAACTGAGCTTATTCACACTCCTACTTACTTTAATCTGATCTCTCAACATACTGAATTAAATGAGAGTAAAATGCCAATGCAACCAACCCATTAGTTTATCAACTGTTGTTCCTTGACTAGTCTTTAGCAAAATAAAAATTGGAATATGTAAGAAATTTTTAAATTGATTGTAAGCTTGATCATCATAGCTAAAATATGGTGGAAACCCCATATTGAAAAATTGCTCCATATAAATAAATATGGGATAAAACAAAACATGATTGGTTTTCTCTACATCATAGCAACCAATGACTATATCATTATAATTGGCAACTTCATTTATGCTCTCTTGTGTATCATCAAATACATAAAAAAAATTCTTAATCATGGCATCAAAGGACCATACCTCATATTCTTTGGGTAGTAAAAGGATTTCAAAGAATGAATCTTGATAATGGAAACTATGAGATTGAATTTTAACCTCTAAGACCTCAATTTCTTGTTCAAGCTTTTTAGTGAATGTTTCTAAAAGCATATTTTCTCTTCAGAACGCTTGGATAAACATAAATATTGAGGAAACAAATTTGAAAACCCATCATCCAATTCATCATCATCAAACTGATCAAAATATTATCTAAAACCTTCAATAGAAATAGGATCTGGAATATACACTGTCATATTGATTGATGATGTAAAATGGATCAAAATTTAAAGCTCTTGAATTCTTCGGACAATGGAGTCGCCATAAAAAATTTTAAGATCTGGATCCTTTAAATTTGGAGTCGCCAGGTGAAAAATACACAGCCTTTTATGTACAACTGTTGTTCACCATCAGCAATCAAATTTTCAACTTGAAAAATCTTTCCCAAAGAATATGAAAACCTTCGTTCCCCAGCAATGTTGCGAAAATGTTAGCCTCCATAGTGTCCCAAGGCTGAAAGGATATCGATGAAGGTAATCTCAAACCACTTCTAGGTTAGATTCTAACCCTTCTGGCCTTGAGAGGGCTCTATCACTTATATTAATCAACAAATAAGATATTAGGCTAGGTAATAAGCTCAACAAAGTTGAACTTTTAAAGGTCTATTGATGAGAAAAGAGACAAATCCATTAGGCATGGAGTCATGTCAAATGAATTTTCTGTCTAGTGAGATGATGGGAAAATAGAGGGTTTTTTCACAGGGGCAATGTAGGCAGATTTGGTGGAGGATTTAGATAAAAATTTTATAGGATGTGATTATAGAAAGGGTGAAATACAAAAACATTAGAGCATAAAACCAAGGATGAATTCTAAAGTGATGCTTTAAGATGAAAACATTGATAACTTGAAAAACTGAAACAAAGCACCATTAAGATGAATTCTAGATCAAACATTTGGTTTTTTCCAAGAAATAAGACACACATTAAAGGAATGTAAACACATCAGATAACTTAAAAATAAAAGGAGCACAAAAACCACCAAGATTATGACACAAGAATCCCTACAAATCACTTGCTATTCCATTCATTCACAGGAAATAATTTTTCAAAATTACAATGCACAAAAGTGTTTCTTCTCTCATTTGACCAACCAACCCTCTTCACTCTAAAATTAATGAAATATATACAATTATCTCATCCCTGGACTAAGGGATTTGAGCTCAACCATATCCCTAATATAGAAATAGTTCAATTAAATTTGGCACTCCCTACTAGGAATAGGGATCAAATTCTTGAAAATAGGGGTCAAAGAAGAAGTAAAATATCCTTAACCATAACACCTATGACAAAATTGGAATAATTTTTTGTATAAAATATTGTTTGGAATAAAAATGTCTTTTAGTTTCTAGAATTTTTTTTTCCATTCCCTCGAAATAGGCCCTGCAAAATCATGACTCAAACAGGAAATCATTAATGCTTAAATATGTAAAAATAGCATGTAAATATCTAGTCAAATATTTCAATCCACGACACCTGTGAAGAAAAGGAAATATTTTTTGTTATTTTCCTCGTGCTTGACAAAAACCTTCTTAGGTTTCTCAAAATTCCTTTCCAACTGTTAGAAAAGCGCGCCAAAAAACAATGACTAAAACAGTAAAAAACAATGCAGAATTTGATTTTTTGAAAATAAACCCCAAATATCACTGCATAATTCCAAAACCATGATACTTGTGCAGAAAATGAGAGAGGATTTTGTTACTTCCCTCATTTTTGACAAAGACCTCTTTCAAATTTTCAAAATTCATCTTCAAATTTTCATAATACAATTTTGAAAATGATGACAAAAAAAGCCTATGCGCAACACCTGTGTGCAGTGTCCTTTTGTTGGCATAGAAGAGCATCTCAAGATTGGATAGACGTATTCAATAATTGAGTTCGAAGGCCAAGGATAATATTTAAATTTTCACAACCTTCTGAAGCCTTCCTTAATTTTGAGAGAAAAATGATCCTTTTAGCCAATTTTGGCAAAATTTGCAAATTTTTACAAAAAATTATATAGTCGTAACAGAGCGCACCTCGCAAGAATGGGATGCACAGATGATGGAGATTGTCAATTGAAAAAAATTTAAAGTTGGAGAGAATGAATAAAATCCAAGGAATATTACAATTCCCGAATCTGAAGGACAACGCGTAGTTGCTCAGCCTTCAAATGAGTCGCTAGATGTCACTAAACCTTTGAATATTCGACAAGTGAACATTGACTTTGAAGAACAACCAAACTTGGAAAAGATCAGAGATTAATGGGATGATGATAAAGTGGGAAACGTTTTTGAGTTGTTGACTGAGTATCAGGACCTGTTTCCTACAAAGTTTTCTGAGTTGATGGGGATAATAGGAGATCATGGGGTGATGAAGATTACATTGAAATGATATGTGTGACCTATGAAGCAGCACCTGTATAGATTGAATCCCAAGTACAAGTAGAAGGTCAAAGAATAATTGGATAAAATGGTTGCTGCAGGAATTATAGAACTAGTGGAGGAGTCAAATTAGGTGAGTCCTATGGTGGTGCAGGATAAAAAGGCTAAAGGATAAATAAGGATTTGTGTGGATCTATGCAAATTGAATGATGCTTGCATGCATGATCTGTTCCCAACCCCATTTTCCGATGAGATCCTCAACAATGTAGGAGGGAATGAGGCTTATTCATTTACTGATGGTTTTTCAGGATATCACTAGATCAAGATTGCATCAGAGGATAGAATTAAGAGAAAATTTGCAACGAAATGGGGATCCTTTCAGTATACATTTATGCCAGTTGGGTTGAAGAATGCACCTTCTATCTTCTCGCGCGTAGTAGTAGCTGCATTCAATGAGTACATCAACAAGTTCTTAGAAGACCACTTTGATGATTAGATTGTCTTTGGGTTGTTGAAGAAGCATGTATCAAGTCTACACCTAATTTTGGATACTTGTCGAGTATCAGATCTCACTTAATCTGAAGAAGTGCATATTTTGTGTGCCATTCAAGATCTTGCTTAGTAATATTGTTTGTTAGCAAGGATTGATGGTGGATCCCATGAGTATTGCAATGATTGTTAACCTGGAAGTTCATGTGAATGTCAAAAAACTGCGCTCAATTTTGGGGCATATAAGATATTACCGGAAGTTCATCCCAGGTTACGCACTCATCACTACACCCATGGAGAAATTGTTGAAGAAGGACACGCCATTCTGTTGGGACAAAGAATGTCAAAAGAGTTTTGAAGTACTGAAGGAGAATATGGTCAATGCACTCATATTGGTATTTCAATACTGGTCAAAGGTATTCCATGTCCATGTTGATACCTCCTACATTGTGCTCAGAGCTATTTTAGCCCAACGAGGAGTTGGGGAGATCGATCACCCTATTGCATTTCCATGTAGGAAGCTATCAAGTGTAGAGCGTAATTATTCGACCACAAATAGGGATGAAATGGTTATGGTATATGTGCTGCAGAAATTCCTCCACTACCTGTTAGGAGGCCACTTTAAGATGTTTACTAACCATTCTGTGCTGAAGTACCTGGTAATTAAGCCTGTGTTGGGGGGAATATTTGCAGATGGTTGTTGCTGTTTCAGGAGTATTATTTTAAAGTCATTGTGAAACCTTGGAGACTGAATGCTGGGCCAAATCATCTGTCATGCATTGAAAATGGAGAAGAGCTGACTAGCTTGGAGGATGGTTTAATGGATTCGAAACTACTTTCTATAAAAGTAGTTGATGATCATTTTGTTGATATCATTCATTTCTTGACCACTGGAAGTGCACCTGAGGAGTATACATTGCAACAGAAGAAAGAGTTGGTTGCGCGCAAAACTACTTTAATTTAATTGTTGGTCAGCTGTACAAGATGGATGCAGATGAGGTCTTGCGAATATATGTATTGGAATTTGAGAGACGAGATATATTAGTTGAAGCTCATGGAGGGGTTTTCAGAGGTCACTATGCAAGGAAAGAAACCACGCAGAAAATCCTACGAGCTAGTTTATGGTGGGCCACATTGCACAATGACGCATTTATGCATTGCCACACTTGTGATGTATGCCAAAAAACAGGGAAACCATCACAAAGAGATGAGATTCCCTTGCACCCACAGATGGTGTTGCAAGATTTTGACAAATGGGCCATATATTTTGTTGGACCTATTGACCCTCCAAGAAAGAAGAAAGGTGTGCATTACATAATCACTGTGATAGATTATATGACCAGGTGGCTTGAAGCTAAGCCGATGAAGGATTGTAGTGCAGACACAGCTGCGCACTTCATTTTTGAGAACATATTGACTCGGTTTGGATGGCCTAATATTTTTATGAGTGCTCTAGGTACACACTTTGTGAATGAAACAATTGAAGCTTTGACAGAATAATTTTGGATTCATCATCAGAAGAGTACTCCATATCACCCACAGACGAACGGTGTGGTGGAAGCCTTCAATAAGATATTGTAGACTACACTCACTAAGATTTGTAATGCTAACCAGAATTATTAGGATGTGCGCATACCTACAGTTCTTTGGACATATAGAACCATGTGCAAGAAATTGATAGGAAAGACACCGTTTAGGATGTTTATGGGCAGGAAGTTGTTATGCCAATGGAGTAAATTTTTCCAAGTCTACACATTGCAGCATTCACTAATATGGCAGAGAAAATTATTATGGAAGAACGATTGTCGCAGTTGGTCACGGTAGAAGAGGATCTCTTTATTGCAGGTTTCGATCAGTAAGTGCAGAAGGCATACAAAAAGGATCGGCATGATAGGAATATTAGACAGAAGGTCTTTAAGGAATAGGATTTAGCCTTGTTGTATGACAGCAAGTTTTCGCACCACCCAGGTAAGTTAAAGATGCATTAACTCAGACCATATGTTGTTAAGAAAATCACAGATCGATGTGCAGTGCTCTTGGCCACGTTGAGTGGAGAAAATATTCCTGGGTATGTCAATGGAATTATATTGAAGCCTTACAGAGATAACCCTCTCCCTGCACATTCCAAATGACTATATTGCAAGAAATATGGATATGTGCAGAAAGGATGGTGGATGCGCAGACAGGTGCGATGCACGCATGGTAGCTACATCCAGAGGTTGACTAGGTCGCACAGGTGCCAGAATATAGTCGTTGGAACAATAAATCTAGACAAGACAATATTCTTACTCTTTGACGGATTTTCTAAGTTTCATTTAATGAGGATATTATGCCAGATTTGGAGCCATTCTGGAATTTATGGAGCTACATTAATTCACAAGAGGTAGTTTAAGGTGTGCCTATGCTATAAATATGACTAAAGGGTTTGCATTAGTTCCCTTTGATTTCTGTGCTATTTTTATGAGATGATCTCTTTGCTTTCTGAATTTTGTCTGAAGTCTATGTCCAACATTGATCCACTCTTTGAGGAGGAGCTACACCATAGAGGTTTAGGTTACCTAATTCTACCCAACATGACTACCACCAAAGCCAGGAGAAGACCCCATTGCACATGCCGCTGAGACCCTTGCGTCAGTGCAAACCAAGAAGGGATTGTTCTCAGGCTCCCAGAAGTCACCTCGTGAGAAGACTCCCAAATCGCACTTAACTGCTCCAGAGTGCCAGAATAAACCAATGGCAAAGTTGGTAGAGACAATAATGGAGGAAGAAGATATGGTAGATATTTCTAATCCTATATCGCGGTTGCCTTCCTATGTTTCACCATGCAAAGCTTCAGTGAAGGTCCCTAAGGACCTTGATAAAGTGTGTTCTTATATTATATGCCATTTCTTCCAGAGAATGTACCAGTTGAGGGCGACATGTTCACTAAAATTGTGCGGCTCAAAATGGAGGATTGGAACCTCACCGATCAAGAAAATTTTCTCGAGCTCACACCCAACATGTATTTAGAGCGAATACTCTATGATGATTGCATAATAAAATTTGAGCCAATTCCCTGGGAAATGGGCCTCCATAAATCAGGCTTGTTGAACCTCCTGCATATTTCACACTTCGGGTGCAACCTGATTAATGATATTTGTGTGCGCCAGCTTATCGCATTAATTAATGATGATTGTTTATGAATCGGGGAGCACATACTAATTGATGTCGCGTTGATCCATTGGATCACTGGCTTGCCTGACCAGGGCGTGGACCCTGTGGAAGCCTTTGGAGGTAAAGGTCCAGAAAATAAAGTTGCATAGAAGGTTAAGAAGGATTACAAAGTATCATGCAACACATAAGGATTTGTTGTCAGCGAAATCAACAACCTTGCGGTACAATTTGGTACAATTTTCCTTTCCTGTAAAATGATGAGGAAGTGCAGGCCAAAGGAAGTCCTAGCACATGTTATTGTGCTCACTAGGTAGCGTGAGAAGGGTGTATAATACAACTGGGCTCAGTATCTCTATACCAGATTTCTAGAAAATGTGTGTGATGCGTAGGAGGAGGGGAAACACTTTTATTACACATGGCTCATACTCCTCATCATGCTCGTCATTTGGAAGAACCCTGAAGACACGCAGTTCCCAGAAATAGAACCAGAAAAGTGCAAATTCGCATGCTACACAACATTGTGGAACTCTACGATTACAGTGAGGGTGATAGAAAATAAGATTTACTGGGTGATTTTTGACTTTGTGCTATCTCAATAAATTTAGTCAAAACCAAGGTTGTCTCCAACCCTGTATGAGTAGTATAAATTGATCATGGATTTCAAAGCCACATTTCATAATGTACATATCTGCACGAAGGGCACTGTAGAAGGCGTGTGGTATGAATTGTGATATTTCGTCACAGAAGATGACATGGTGAGCATCACAGCAGAGTGTTCGCCCACTTGGTTAGAGCCGCACACCACTATGGGTGCCTAATCATCCATTTTGAAGACTCTGAAAAAGCCCCAAACCACGAAAGATACACAACATAGGGGAAAATATGCTGAAGAAAATCGTGAACTGATGATGACAGGCGAAACCATTGATTTGGAGAAAGAGACAGATGCAGAAAATAATGGTGAAGGTGCTCAGGAAACTGAGATGCAGAACACCAAAGGGACTAAGTGTGGGTCTTAGGCTGTGGGAGGTATGTGCAAAAAGAGAAAGGGGTATTAATTAGCAGGAACTGAGGAACTCACACTGACAGAAGATGATTTTACTAGAATTGAAAATACAGTTAAGTCAACAATAAAAGATATGTGGCGAGATATGGAAGCACAGTACAAAGCTATGCTCAAAGGAGTGTATTTGGGAATTCAAGAAATTAAAGTACAAGCGATCTAGATTCAAGAGAGCATGGCACAAGTGAGCCAGCTTCAAGCGAGCATGCATAATTCCAGTGTGTAGCCCATTAGCACGGTGCTACCATTTACCAGGGATAGCCACCTGATCTAGATCCATGCCCTCGCGATCAGAGTGGAGTCACCGACTTTGCGAGCGACCCTGAGAGCCTGTGGAGAAATCTACATCGACCTGGTAGTGTGGCCAATCGGGAAAATTTATATGATCCACAATATGATTGACTACAAATTAAAGTACAGAGAGGACAATGCCTACCGTTATGCCAATTAATCACAACAACAAGCAACAGTTCTACAAAAAAAGCAGCAGATAACATAGGAGGCGTGTCGCATAGCTGACGCTTGGCATGCCACATTGGAGACCATGATTGACCAAGTTTGTGGTGACCTACCAGAGGTCCCGGCATCAACTGTGCTGACAAAAAAGTTAGAGGGCTTCGCGATTGGGCTCAAGGCATCGTGCAATGAAGTACAAAGCGTCTGGGTTGAGTTTGAGTAGAAAATTTCTGAACTGCAGATGAAGCTCCAGCCAGAAACCCCACCAGAGGTTAGAATGCTGCAGAGGTCAAAGCCGCTACAGACAACATATCAGCCACAGTGACATAATGTGGAAAATTATTGGATGAAGCCATGGGTGTCTGGAATTTTGTTCAGAATGATCCAATGGTACAACAGCTGCGAAATGAATTGTGCATTAAGGAACAACAATTTACAAAGATCTGGATGGTGGCACCCACATTGGTGATGGGGTAGAGACTTCATCGCCTTCATGAGCGCAAGGAAATTCAGACTGAGATAGAAGACCTGAGCCATCAGGAACAACTTTTGGAGACCAATATGTAGCCTTAGGCTAAGGAAGCCCTACAGTTGTCACAAATTCTTGATGGTGCCCTGAAAATCCTTCAACAAACACAATGGAGCATCAATCTGGTAGCTGAAGGGCTGACCACTGCAAAATTAGTTGATGAAGTGGAGGGTGTTGCCACGTAGAGCATTGAGGTGGTCTTTCCAATGAAAATCTCTATTGAAGAACTAGATTCCAAGATGAAGGAGACTGCCTGGCAGTGACTAAAGACGAGTCACGAGTTTTTGTTTGGGGCCTGTTGGAACGGGGTCCCTTGGAGTACATTTTTTGTTAAGTTTTTTTATGTTTTGATGTGTGCGTTAGGTGAAAGAGTCAAAGGGGATTTGGGGCAGGTCAAAGTCCCTCAATCAATGTAATGGGTTTAAAGGGAAAACCATGAGTCTCAAACCATGGTTTGATGCCATGGTATATATTCGTCTAAGTTAGTATATATATGTAAATATAGAGTCGATTAAGGACAATAAATGATCACACATGAATGTTTTGTAAGGTTTTGATCTAAGTTTGGGTTTTTGGGTAGAAAGGCTCCTGCTGGCTGTGTGCACAGAGACCTAAGTCCTGGTTGTGTGCAGACTCAGATAGTTGTTTGCGCATAAGGATATATTGTATTGAAGGACTAAATGTATTGAAACTGCTATATCTCTTAATAAAGAAGAATGTTTTGGCAAACCTGGACTGTTATGCGATTTCCTGTGTTATTTATATGTTATTTGCTTAAAGATATGAATCTCTTATGTCATTACATATTTACTTTTATTAATCGTTAATTGCATCTGCATGAATGAATGAAGTACATTATGCGTGAATATTAGTTGATGAATAGATATGATTGAAATATCTATGATTATGTTTGCAAATATACATTGATGCATTATGTGATAATCTGCGAAGATTTTTTTCTGTTGATCTATTGATGTGCATGTCTATTATAGTTCTGTTACAAGTTTTTTTAGGGCCACTACATTAAATTATTCCTTAGGTTGTGGAAACCTGGTTCCAACACCCCCCCCCTCCCCATACTGCTTTAGGTGAGACTTTGATAAGCACAAGTAGGTAACTGCCGAAAGGGCCAGTAGTTGGAGGGTTTGTTGGTTGTGCGATAACTCTGAACCTGGGCCAGGACCCCTCAAGCCAACAAATGCATGTAGAGTGTTCTCTAAGTTTTAGGGGGCCTATTTACAATTTATTTTGAGTTGTAATTAATTAACTTAATTTATTTGAGTTCAATCAATTTAAATAGCTCTAACTGATGGAGGAAATAGTGAGAGGTCAAGTGAATTAAATTGGATTTAATTCACATGCAATGATCAATCAAATAATTGGTAATTCACTTAAAAATAACTCATGTATGATAGTTCTGAGAAAGAACCATCTGAGATTGAAGTTAAAGGGAAGTGTACTATCAGTTGTATAATCAGGAAATTCTAAAGGTGGTGCATGGAGTCATAGGAAGAGCCTTGATGTAATGCGTAGCTATTATTAGGAATTTTCCTTCTTAATAGGGACCTAATTTCCTAGGAAAATGTGCAAGGAAATAGGGATCACTGAGGCCAAGAATTTGTTTATGTATTGAACCAAGCTTGCCTAGGAATCAGTGAGACAAACAAAGATAGTGCAGAGAGCTCTCAGTCCTGAGAGAACCTTTTTATTGTTCTCATATTCTTTGAATTATGAAATATACAGATAGTGTGGTTTTTAGTTGAGGCTTTCCCCAAATAAATCTTTGTGTTGTGCGATTGAAATTATTTCTCTTTATTGTTCATGTGATTATGCGATTGTAATTTGTTTCCAAAGTTTGTAGAGTAGACTCATGTATTTGTTTTTACCATATTACAAGATTAGTGGAATCTACATCAATTTTATACATGGTATCAAAGAACGAATCACTATATAAGACAAAAATACGAGTTTTTTTTAACAGTTGAATTGAGTTTGCAGATCTACTCTTCAAGACTAGTAGGAGGATCAGGATGTATTTCTATGGATTGAGACTCGAATATTCCCTTGAGGGTAGTTAAAATTAAATAGCTTAGAATTACAGGATGGAAGTAGTGTTGGAAGACAACTACTTAAAGGAGTTCATAAACAATGATATTCATAATCCCACAACAACATATGCTCAAAATCTGGAAGCATGGAAGAAAAATGTAGAAAAGGAAACATAGATTCTATTGGAAGGTGTTCGAGATCATATCATCTCAAACCTCCATGGAAGGGAAACTCCATATACTATGTGGAAGGCCTTAACAAATTTGTTTCATAATAGTAGTGACCACAAGAATATGGATCTAAAGGAAAATCTCAAAAAAATCAAGATGGAGAAGGGTGACTCAATACCAAAATACTTGATGAAGTTCACTCAATATCGAGCTGAGCTTGGAAGTGTTGGTGTTACTATTTCCAAGGATGATCTAGTGAGGCTAACACTTCTAGGCATTCCCAATAGCTGGAACAACTACTAGGATTCAGTGAATGGTAGGGAGAAGTTACCATTGTGGGAGAGATTATGGTCCAACTTGGTGCAATAAGAGATTTGGTGGAACACCAAAGATGGATCCTCATTAAATACTGATGATGAGGAGAATTTTTCCTTGGATGGAAAGGAAAAAAAAGGGAAAGGGAAGGCATCCCATTCCAAATCAGATTCTATTCAGGAAGGAAAGAAGAAGGACTTGTCTAAGATTAAATGTTTTCACTATCATGAGATGGGACACTATGCCACAAAGTGTCCGCATAGGAAGGACGACAATAAGCCCTTAGGAGGAGAAAAAGGTGAATATCTTTCTTCAAAATTCAAGTTGGATTTCACTCTAATCGCATGCATGGTGTCATGGGTGATGAGTTATTTGCGGTACATGTATAGTGGTGCTTCATTCCATATAATCAAGAACAAATAATTCTTCAACAACTTATATGAGAAGGATATTCATATGCACATTGAGATGGAAGATTTCGGGAGGTATAGCATGCCCAACATAGGTATTGTTACCTTATAGAGGGATTTTGGTACTCCTATCACATTAAAAGATGTCATGTTTGTTCCTGGTTTAAAGAATAATTTAGATTCTATTGCTATGTTAGAAGATCCCAACGATGATGTGATATTTAGAAAATGAAAGGAACTCCTTCATCACAAATCTAAGAGACAGGTGAAGAATATTGGGGTTTGGGTAAAGAACCTCTACAAATTGGATGTAGAATATTGTTTTTCCTTCAGCACGAAAGTAGAGAAGGTGCGGAGTTGAGAAATCGATGAGTTATGGCATAGAATATTTTTCCATCTACACCATGGTGCTTTGAAGATCATGCAACCAATTTCTATAGGACTTTCCAAGAGTGCACTTGAGCAGCTTGATACATGCAAAGGGTGTACACTAGGTAAGTACAACAAAGTCGCCTTTCATGATAAGGAACGTCACGCGAAGGTGATCCTTAAAATATTTCACTCAGATGTATGTGGACCATTCTCAACAGCCTCCACAACAAAACCCAGATATTATGTGATTTTTGTAGATGATTTTTCATGCAATTGTTGGATATTATTCATGAAGAAGAAATATCATATGTTCTCAAAATTTTGTGAGTTCAAAGCACTTGTTGATAAATATACAGGGAAGAAGGTGGAGGCTCTCAGGAGCAACAACAATGGAGGATATGTGTCAAATTAATTCAATAAATTCTGTGCTTTAGAAGGAATTTGACGGGAATTGATAGCACTTCATAACCCACAATGGGATGGGGTTGCAGAAAGGGAAAACATAACTATTATGGGAGAGACATGAGAGATGTTGCATGATCAGGGCCTACCATTGCACTTGTGGGTTGAAGCATTCAACACAACAGTATTGGTGCAAAACATAAGTACTAGTCAGATTCTCAGGATGAGTACACTGGAGTAAGATTTTTGAGGTAAGAAACTAGATGTGACGCATTTTAAAAATTTTTGTTCATCGGCTTATTGTCATGTAACCAAAGATGACAGGAAAAAGCTAGAACCAATAACTATGTTGGGAATATTTGTGGGGTACACTGATACAACTCACAACTGTCAGGTGTACATGCCATCTCACAGGATGAAAATTGTTAGGAGATATGTGAAATTCAATGAAGAGAAGGCCATGAAAATTTCCCTTGAGAGGGAGCTTCAGGTGCATGCAGTTGAGGAGCTCTTAGCTCCAAAATAAGAACATTAAGATGTGGAGTAGCCATAGGAAGAGGAGGAGAGAGTGGAAGAACCCACTCATGCAGATACATCGAGAGATGGGAGGAAGTGCACCATAGAGGCTGACAGATTGACACATGATTCTAGAGATAATGTGGGAGCACCCACATCACAACATAGGCAGTGGAGGTCCTCATAGTGGTACACTAGGTACATGGCTCTTATGAGAGAGAGTGTAGAGACTGAGCCATCCTCATTCGAGGAATAAATGAAACAACTAGTATGGGTTGATGCCATGGTTGAGGAGTATGACTCCATTATTAGGACGAGTGCATGGGAAGTTGTCCAAATACCAAAGGGAAAGTCAGTTGTAGGATCCATATGGATCTACAAGGTGAATTAGGTAGCATATGAGAGTGTTGAGAAACACAAGGCCAAATTTGTGGGCATAGGGTTTTCTCAGGTGGAGGGAATTAATTATAAGGAGGCCTTTTCTCCAGTTGCAAGGTACTCGTCAATCATATCTATTATTTCACTTTCAATGCATATGGGATGGAAGATACATTAGATGGATGTAAATAAATCCTTCATCAAAAGAGTGATTAAGGAAGAGGTGTACATAGAGCAGCCGAAAGGATTTAAGACCGTCGACAAAGAGTCATGTTAGTGTCCCATGATTTAGCAGATTGGTAGACCAAATGCACAGGGTAACATCAGACCAGTCTTTGGAGTCCTACAACCTAGAATTCTTGGACTCAGAGAGGTCTCTCTCTATTATGTGAAGGATGTGAACTTGTTCGCTTTAAGTGTTTGATTTTAGGCTAGTTGTTAAGTGTAGGTGTGTTGTTTGTTTTGGTTGGGGTAAGATGATCAAGTAGGATAGGTGGAGTGAGAGGTTATCAAATAAATTGGGCTATGGAGTCTATGAAGTCATTTATATCTCAATAATGAATCGGGGTACATCACAGGGAAAATCTAGTGTAGTCAATGGATCTTTAAAGTTTATGTGTGAGGTGAAATGGACATTAAATTTGGGAACCAAGGTAGGGCAAAGGGCAGTTAATAATCCTTTATCAAATACCTATGAATAGAGAGGTCTTAAATATTGATAAGAAAAATATACTAATCATGATATAGGGCACACCATTTACTCAATGACAATACTTTAAACAAATAAACATTCAAGATAAACAATCTAGTGAAACAAGGAAGCAAGAGAGCTTATTTAACTTCAATGATTCTACTTTAAAGTTTTGAAAACATATAAGAGAAAAATAGCATCAATAAATGAAGAGGGAACTCCTAAACATCATTCATTAAACTATAGATAACTTTGGGGCAAAATTATAAGCATATTCAAAGGGTAAGATTGAAACAAGACCTCTTTGACTTAACCTATCAATCAATACATCAAAGAGAGATTTCAAGACAAAGTTTAGATAGCATTAAAAAAGTAGGGCTTACCATGAGTCATGTTTGTAAACTAGAATATTAATCCAACAATGAAATATACAAGCTTAGGTAGGCCTAAGGAGCAACTAAAGAATTCCTTAAACTAACCCAGCAGAGGAAAACATGTTGACAATAGCAAATAGGAGGACTGAGGTGCCTCAAACAACATTTCTCATCCTATAATCTTCTGAGCTATTGCAATATAGAAATATGGACATATGGAAAGCAAGGAAAACATGAAAAAATGAGAGATACATCACCATTAACTAAATTCAGGGATCCTGCAAGCAAGCCTTCATCACCATCAACCAAGGCAAATCATCAACAAGCTCCACAACACTAAATTGTTCTTCAACTTCCAAAAACCATGTATTTCTCTTCAACACATCAAAAGCCATAATGTTTACAATGAATCATCATGCTATATATAACAGGAAAGGAGGAGGAAATCCTAATAGAGCATCTAAAATTCTATTGGATAATCAGAAATATCTATATTGTCCTTGAGGCCTTGCAAAGCCCAAGGCACAAAAATATCTAAAACAAATTTATTTTCGGCCATTTATAGAAATTGAATTTACCTTTAGGCCCTAACAAGCCTACAAAAACTTGCTAAATGCACATTCTGACTTGTCAACCTCAGGAGCGTGGCATTGTGTGTCAAAATTTGAATTTATGCCAGGAGCGTAGCTTAGGAACAGAAAAAATAGGCCTCCTTGCAGCAGTGTTTTGAAGGCCTTCCCGATGTCGGAAAAGGCTACGTGATAGCTCGTTGGAAATCCCTTGAAGTATAATTTCCTAATATACCTTTTTTTCTTCAATATGAACTTTGAAACCTGTCCGAAAAGTGAAAATTCTAAGACTTCTAGGAGCGCAACACATGTCTTGAAAAGCAGGCAGAATGGTGAAAAATTGAGTGTTTTGGACCCTTTTGGGGGACCAAAACAACTCCAATTGATCTAAAAATTGGTGAGAATGCTCCTCTAATTATGATTGATCTAAAAATTTAAGCCTATCCTCCTGAAGATTCCCTGAAAAAGAGCGTAGCACCAGGTGTGCTGAGTTCCTAGCCTCAAAATTTGCAGAAAACAAAAATTTGTCCATTTTCTCCCAAAATTGGTGGATAAGTGCCTCATGGGTCCTGAGAGACCTATAGAGAAGCTTGAGCCAAAATACCAAGGCTAGATTGGTCCTTTTCCTCCTTTAGTGCTTGGATCTCAATTTTGGCCCTTTTGAGTTTTGCCCTTGCAAATTGGTTTCTTTGGGAAAAATGTTTGGTCATTCCTCTTTGCAACTCCAAGTCTATGTTAGCTTTCTCAAGCTTGGCCTCAAGGTGTATGTTAGCCTTCTCAAGCCATGGTTCCCTACCATGCTCAATTTCTAGTGCAAGGAGTTCTTGGAGAGAAAGTTGTTCCGCTTGGGCCGATTCTTCTTCTCTCTGCTTTGCCAATGCTTTCCTAAGACACATAGTTCTAGGTATCCTTCTAGTTTGACCCTCCTCATCACTACTTTCCTCATAAGTGCCCATGAAATCCTCCAAATTTACCTGTGACCTTTGAGCCTCTTTCTGGTACTTGATTGCTCTTGCTTCATAGATGGCTTTTTGGGCACTCATTTGTTTTTTTTTGCATCTAATAGAAGTGAATGACATCCTTAGATCTTTCTAATTAAGCTTCTAAGTCCCTGATTTGTGCATTTCGGTCTTGAAGTGTTGGGTGTGGAGCCTAATTTTGATCTTGATTTAGAGATCTTTGTTTCAGCCAGATGTATACCCCAGGAAAACTATACACCCCTGCAACAGGGGGTGCGGGGGAGGGGGGGGGGGTGTGGTGGCTGCCCCCCCGACTGGGTGGTCTGGGGGCCAGCGATCCCCTAGAGGGGGTTTCGAGGGTAGTGCTCCTGAAGCTAAAAACAGATGTAAAATTTCCTTGTAAAAGTATAGTAATTTCTATTCAATATGGTTCATTCATTAGGCGGATGATATGATGGTAGAAGTTATGTTTAGTTTAGGGTTTTTTGTCCTAGAAGGCGACCCCTCGCATGTATAAGGGTATTGTATGTATATTCTCAGAGAGAGAAATAGATAGGGAGACTGTGAGAGAGAATAGAGAATATTACAGCGGATCTGTTGTAGGTTCTGTCTCTTCATTTTATGGATAATAGAAAGGAAGGACTGGCTGTTCGGGGTGGACGTAGCCCAAACTAGGTGAACCACATATATCTGTGTCTCTCTGGTTTTATGTGTTTTGTGTGCTTGTGTTTTCCACATATTTTATGTTTCACATTGCTATATAATATATAATTTTCTAACAACTGGTATCAGAGCCGAAGGTCTATTTGGCTAATAAACTCATAAGAAAGAAGGGTTCTTGGTTCGAGTGGGAGCAATGGCGGAAGATGGTAAGTTTAGGGTCGAGAAATTTAGTGGCCAAAACCTCCCACTGCGAAAGAGTAGATGGAAGATTATTTGTATCAGAAAGATCTGTACCTACCATTGAGCAGAAAAAAAAAGGAGCCGATGGCTATGACAGACGCAGAATGGGAGATTCTCGATAAAAAGGCACTCGGAATAGTACGGTTGTGCCTCGCGGCATCGGTAGCCTTCAATATTTCGAAGGAAACAACAATAGAGGGTTTGATTAAGGTGTTGGTGAAATTATATGAAAAAACCTTGGCCTCAAACAAGTTATTTCTTATGAAACATTTATTTAATATGAAGATGTCAAAAGGTGGATCTGTTGCAGACCATTTAAATGATTTTAATATAGTTACCAGTTAGTTAAATTCTGTAGCGGTAAACTTTGATGATGAAGTTAGGGTTATTTTATTTCTGTGCTCATTGCTAGAAAGTTGGAATGGTTTAGTTATGGCCATTAGTAACTCTGTCTCTGGATCTAGTACTTTAAAGTTTAATGATGTTGTTGTTGCTATCCTTAGCGAGGAAATGCGACGAAAAAGCTCTGGTGAGACATCGAGTAATGCTTTGACTGTAGATTCTAGGGGAAGAAAATGGAAAGAGGAAAGAGCTCGGGATATCACAGTAAATCAAGGAAAGGCAGATCTAAGTCTAGATCGGGGATAGTGTGTTGGAAATGCAGAAAGAAAGAACACCTAAAGAAAGACTGTAGATCCTGGAAGGGAAAAGAAGGAGATGCACATCAAGAAAACAATCATGAAGCAAATGTGATACGTGATGTGTTACAATATGCTTTGATTATTTATTTCAAAAATGTTACTGATTCTTGGGTGGTAGATTCAGGGATCTCATTCCATGCCATAGCTGATAATAAATATTTTCATGACTATGTTCAAGCAGATTTTGGACAAGTCCGTATGGGTGATGATAAACCATGTAAAATTGTTGGAATGGGTAAAGTTCTTGTAAAACAACAAAATGGAAACCAATGGCTATTAAAGGAGGTAAGGCATGTTCTAGATCTAAAGAAAAATCTGATTTCAATAGGGCAGTTAGGAGGTGAAGGTTGTGTGACAACTTTCACAGATAAAACTTGGAAGGTCACCGAAGGGGGCCTGGTAATAGAAAAAGGTGAAAAGGTTGGTATATTGTATTTATGGAATGGTATTTCTAACTCTATTAATGCTTTAACTTCCAAAGGTGCAGATGCGGCATTATGGAATCATAGGCTTGGACACATGAGTGAGAAGGGCGTGAAGATTCTTCACTCAAGAAATTTGTTTCTGGGTTTGAATAATGTTGATTTGGATTTCTATGAGGATTGTATTGATGGAAAACATATGAGGGTAATATTTCTCAGAGTTGGGAAATAAAAGGAGAGCGAAAAATTAGAGCTTGTGCATACCAAGTATCATCTCTCGGTGGCTCTCATTATTATGTTACTTTTATTGATGATGCAACTAGGAAAACTTGGATTTATTGTATTCAAAATAAATTTGATGTATTTGATACTTTCAAGAAATGGAAAGCTTTGGTTGAGATTGAGACAGGAAAGAATTTGAAGTGTCTTAAATCGGACAATGGAGGTGAATATTGCAGCAAAGAGTTTGATAGGTATTGTTCAAAGCATGAAATTCACAGAGAGAAGACAGTTCCAAGAACACCACAAGAAAATGGTGTGTCAAAAAGGATGAACAGAATAATCATGGAGCGTGCAAGGTGCATGAGATTGCATCCAGGACTGCCTTTACAATTTTGGGCAGATGCTGTAGATACTAGTATTTATCTAATAAAAAGAGGGCCTTCAAGTTCCTTGGATGGTGGTATTCCAGAGGAAGCATGGACAGGTAAAAAGGTAAACTATTCTTTTTTAAAGCCTTTTGGCTATGAAGCTTTTGTCCATATTAATAAAGAAAATAGAACAAAGCTTGAGGCAAAATCAAAGAAATGTACCTTTATTGGATATGGTGTTAATGATTTTGGTTATTACTTATATGATTATGAAAATCACAAAATCATTAGGAGAAGAGATGTAATATTCAATGAAAAGGTCTTGTATAAGAATTAGTTGTAGGAAAAGAAACAGGAAAAGGAAAAAAAATAATACACAGTTCTTGATGAGATCACAAAAAAAGTAAAGGTGCTTGAAAATAATAATAATCAACAGCCACAACAATGGCAACCACAACAACAGCAACAGGCACCTCAAACACCTGAAAGTGGTGTTAGAAGATCTACCAGGATAATTAGACCCCCTGAACGATACTCTCCTTCATTATATTATTTATTGTTGACTAATTCTGGTGAACCCAAACGCCATGAAGAAGCAATGCAGGTTGAAACTAGGAAGAAGTGGGAGCTATCCATGGAAGAAGAGATGGCCTCCTTAATGCATAACCAGACTTGCGACTTAGTCAGGTTGCCTGCAGGTAAAACTACATTGCAGAATAAATGGATTTACATGTTGAAGGAAGATAAACAGAGGTACAAAGCTAGACTTGTAGTGAAGGGGTTTGCATAGAAGAAAGGTATTGATTTTGATGAAATATTTTCTCCTGTTGTTCATATGACTTCAATTAGAACTATTTTAAGTCTTGTAGCAGTGGAAGATTTACATCTTGAACAATTAGATGTAAAGACAGTTTTTCTCCATGGAGATTTGGAGGAAGAGATCGATATGGAGCAACCAGAAGGATATGAGGTCAAAGGGAAAGAAAAATTAGTGTGCAGGTTAAAGAAGAGCTTGTATGGCTTAAAACAGGCTCCAAGGCAGTGGTATCTAAAATTTGACAGGTTTATGTCTAAACAAGGTTATACTAGATGTCACTCTGATCATTGTGTTTATCTGAAAAAGAAAAATGATGATAGCAATATTATATTGTTATTGTATGTAGTTGACATGCATGTTGTAGAGTCTAACATGCAGGAAATAAATGTGCTCAAAAGAAAAATGGCAAATTCATTTGCAATGAAGGATTTGGGAGCTACAAAAGAAATCCTTGGTATGAGAATAACTAGAGACAGGAAAAATTGAAAATTAACACTGTCTCGGAATGAGTACATACAAAAGGTGTTGAAAATATTTAATATTCAGATTGCAAAAAGAGTTAGTACACCTTTTGTAGCCATTTCAAACTTAGTAAAGAGATGTGCCCCAAGACCCAAGAAGAAATGGACTATATGTCTAAAGTTCCATATGCATCCGCAGTTGGAAGCTTAATGTATGCAATATTCTGCACAAGGCCTGATATTGCACATGTAGTGGTAGTTGTAAGTAGGTACATGAACAATCCCAGAAAAGAACATTGGGTAGCAGTGAAATGGATTCTCAGATATTTGAGAGGTACCACAAATTAAACATTATGCTTTGGTGGTTCAAACATTTCTCTACGGGGATATGTTGATGCAGATATGGCAGGTGATAGAGATAACAGGAGGAGCACTACAAGATATGTATTTACTGTAGGTGGAACAATTGTTAGTTAGGTTTCAAAAATCCAAAGTGTTGTTGCACTTTCAACAATAGAAGTAGAGTATGTTGCTGCTATAGAGGCTAGTAAAGAAATGATTTGGTTACAAATGTTTATGGATGAATTAGGTAAGAAGCATGATATGGGCACGTTATACAGTAATAGAAAAATTGTCATTCATATTGCAAAGAAATCAACATTTCATTCCAAGACTAAACACATACATCTCAAGTACCATTTCATATGGTCAGTATTGGAAGATGGACAGTTGAAGCTAGAAAAGATACACACTAGCCAGAATCCTACAGATATGCTAACAAAAGTTGTAACCAGGGAGAAACTGAGATTATGCTCAGTTTCAGTTGGTCTTCAAGTATGATGATGAATATGAGAAATATCCAGGTCTAAAGAGGAGTCATTTTCCAGTAAATGAAGCAGCAGTGCAGTTGCTACAATAAGTCTCCAAGTGGGAGATTGTTGGGTGTGGAGCCTAATTTTGATCCTAATTCAGAGATATTTGTTTTAGCCAGATGTATACCCTAGAAAAATTGTACACCCTTGCAGCGAGGGGGGGTTGCCCCCCCCCGGATGGGGGGTCCGGGGGCCAGTGGTCCCCTAGCGGGGGTTTCATGGGAAGCACCACCGAAGCTAAAAACAGATGTAAAATTGCCTTGTAAAAGTATAGTAATTTCTAGTCAATCTTGGTCGTTCATTAGGCGGATGATCTGACGGTATAAGTTATGTTTAGTTTAGGGTTTTTTTTCCTAGAAGGAGACCCCTCGCATGTATGAGGGTATTGTATTGTGGCTGTATATTGTATGTGTATTCTCAGAGCGAGAAAAAAATAGGGAGACGGTGAGATTGAACAAAGGATATTATAGCAGATCTGCGGTAGGTTGTGTCTCTTCATTTTGATGGATAATAGAAAGGAAGGACTGGCTATTCGGGGTGGATGTAGCCCAAACTAGGTGAACCACGTATATCTATGTCTCTCTAGTTTTATGTGTTTTGTGTGCTTGTGTTTTCCACATATTTTATGTTTCTCATTGCTCTATAATATATAATTTTCTAGCATGAAGAAGGTAGTTTTCAATTATTGTTTCATTCTCATCATCACTGTATATGTGAATAATTTCAAATTCCCTCTCTTCTTCATGATTTTCCTCTTCCTCTTTCACTTTTTTCTTACCTTGGTCCAATGGTTTAGCTAAAGTAGATGGCAAGGTCCCTTTCTTCTTAGAGGCAGCAAACACTTGCATTGATCCTCTTTGGTAAGTGAGAGTACAAGTTTTAACATGTTTCACTTGAATACCTTGATCATTGGTGACCTTAGGAATGATTTTGTCCCCATTGATGATATTTGTATGTGTGTCTTCTTCACTTTTCTCTTGATTACCTTCTTGAGAGGCATTTTCATTTCCTCCCATGCTAGTATCACTACCTTGATCTTCATTATTTTTATCTTCTTCCAAGTATCCTACATTGTCATATTCCATACTTACATCATCATCATTTTCATTGTCATTTTTTGTTTTTTCATGATTAGAGGTGTCCTTATCATGACTTGATGCATTTTCATCTTCATGACTGCCCTCCTCTTCATTATTTGACCCACTGTGTTCACTTCCAAACTCTTCCTTTGTATCACTACTTGCATTTGTACCTTCTTCACTGCTTGAATGTTCCTTACTGTCATTCATAATGTCTTCTTCTTCTAAATCTGCCTTTGTTTCTTGGTTGCTATCTCCATCTTTGTCACTACCCATTTTATCACTGTCATTAGGCTCATTGTTTTCATCTTTATAATCATTATTTTTATCATCAAAGTTTGCCTCTGTTGTTGGGCGGTCATTGATTTCCTCACCTTCATCTAGCTCACTACCTTTGCCTTCTTTGTCTTCTTTACTGCTTTCATCTGTCTCTTCTTCATCATAATCACTTTCTTCATGACTGCCATGTTCATCTTGGTCATTGTTTTCTTCCTCTTTTTCATCACTATCTTCTTTGTTTGATTCTTTTTCATCATTTAGCCCACTACTTTTGTCACTGTCTTCTTGAATGCTTTAATCTGTTTCTTCATCTCCATTTGGCTCACTGTTTTGGTCTTCTTGGTCACCTTTTGGCTCATTTCTTTCTTCCTTGTCATTTCCCTTATCATTATTTCTTTCATCTAATTCCTCTTCACTGTCTTTTGTATCTTCTCCATCATTTTAAATTTCTTCACTTTCACTTTCCTCCTCTTCATCACTTGTTTCTTCTCCTTGAATGTCATATTCCTCCTTGTCACTGTTTTCTTTCTCTTCTAAGTTTTTAGGAGAAGGTGAAAGAGGTATGTTTGTTTGGGGAGAAGATTCATATGAAGAGGATGAATCATGGTCAGTGGAGGGTGATGGAGGTGTGTGAGGAGGAAGTTGAGATGATGATGGTGAATTTTACAGAGGAAGAAGTTGTGGGCTTGTGAAAATATCATGGGCGATGAAAAATTCCCATGGGATGTCTTGTTGCTACAATTGGTGTAAGACAATCATCTTGATAAGGTAATGATGAAAAAGGATTGACATTTGTTGGGAGGGAGGCCTCTTTTGCACAATGGATGACATTTTATCAATACTTTTACAAAGGTAGTAGGGTAAATGGAGTAGTTTGGCCTTAGTAAAATGCATAAGTAGTCTTATGTGGTAGGAATAGACCCTATAAAACCTACCCTCACAGAGGAAGTACTTCCTAATGATCTTCATTAAAGGAGAATATATGTCTAGCAAATGAGAAAAGGAGAAAATAGTTTTGCAATCAGCTTGGAAACTTGGTTTTAAGAAGGGATGATAATGGCTGAGGTCCAGATACACCTGTTTGAACCATTTTTTCCCCATGCAAGGTATTCTAGTGGCCATAGAGATTGCATTGGTGGTGAGATCAAAATTTACTCCAGCTAAATGTACTTGGTGGTCATGGAGGTTAAGGACAAAAATCTTGGTCAACTGAGGGTGACTTTGGACCTTCTTCACTTTCGCATAGAACTCATAGCATCCTATTTATTGGAAATATGAAACTATAGTAGGAGAGGTTGTCAATTCTTTAGTGTTTATAAGCTCAAACCTATTTTCTTTCCCACCCTTCCTCTGTTGTTCTAAAGGCCTTTGGCCCCTCTCACCACTGTCAACATTTTCTTCTCCAGACATTTTTGTCCTCAATGTGCTTGCATCGTGTAGATGGATAGGTGTTTTTCAATTATCTATGTTTGCAAACAAGGGGACCTTAATTTATTTCTTGGGTTTTGGTCAAATTCCCTTTAAGCTTTCCCTCCACGCTTCTCTATATTTTACCTTTAAATAGTATTTAAAAGGTAGGTAAAAAACTTTAAATACCTCTCAAATATTCTTAGTTGGAGCAAAGGGCTCAGAAATGCATTGTGGGAAATTTGGGCGCCTCTGCACGTATGGTCGGGCAGCTCCTGAACATGCAGGAGTGCAGCAGTTCATCCCTGCATGACCTATCGAGTGCCTTTGCATGCCCTGTCAGGTAGCTCCTGAATGGACACAGGAGTGCAGCACCTCTGCACGACCCGTCAGGTGCCCTTGCACCCCCTGTCGGGCAGCTCCTAAATGGACACAGGAGCGCAGCACACTCTGCACGTTGCTGGGGGTTTTTGCATGCCCTGTTGTGTGCCACTCGAGCAAGCACTGAAGGCGTAGGAGCGCAGCAAGGAACCTCCTACATGTGGCCAGGTGTAGGTTGAACGACCCGACACGTAGCGTGGGCAGATCTGGACATTATGTCGTGTTCTCCTAGGTTGCGGCTGAACGCACAGGATCGTAGCGCACCGTTTCAAGAGTGCAGTGTCCAATAGAAAATTTCATAGGGAGTGTTTACAGGAGTGCAATGCGATTCAACAGGCACGTAGCGCAGGTTTCTTGCCCAAAAATTTGCCGGAAAAACACTAATTTTTATGCCTGGAAGCTTTTTCTCTCTTGTTGGCATATGAAAAAATAAGTTTGAATGAAGACCATATGCTTTTTATAACCTTTGGAAAGAATAATTAAAACCAAAAAACCCTATTTTCTAATGTTTGTTTTCCTTTTGGTCTTTTTACCTTAACTGACATCTCTTTTTCTCTTTCGTGTAGGAAATAAACTTAAGCAAGAAATTACCTTTGTTGGAGGTTTCCAAACATACCTTCTTTTCCTTTGGCCACTTCTATTCATTGCAGGTTCCATAATACATTGTTTTGTTTTCTTTGTCATTCTTTGAAATTTTGGAAGTTTTATTCACTTACTCAGAAAAATAATGATATGCTTGGTTTCTCTATTTTGACATTTTGAACCTTTGATCTCTTTTTTTTTCTAATTTTGATGGAAATTGACTGTACTGGAGAGTTTTGTATCCTTGACATTGATACTTTTCTCAATCTATTTCCTTTTGGTGTAGTGAAACAGTGTGCCTAAATAAGACTTATAAGTTATTCTCTAACATCTTTTTAATCTTTCCCTGCAGTCACCAAGGAGGCCTTTCACTATGATTTCTTGCTTATTAAATATTTGATTTGTGCACAGTTGTGCTTATGTACCACTCTCTTCATGATCCTATGCATGGGCTCTTTATTGGGCAGCACCTTACAAACAAATTTTTCATGACACCACTGATACTCTTTGTAAACTCAGGCATGTTTCATTTCTCCTGTTGTGGATGCCCTTGAGGAGCTTTTGGCTTCTTACTTTGCCTTTCTTTTGCTGATAACTATCATGAAGAATTCCTACATAAATGCTTTAACATAGGTAAACTGTCCTTTTGCAGACTCTAATGCTTTAACATAGACAATGATAAGTTCACCCTTGCTTTGGGTGATGACCCTTTCATTTGATTTCATCCTTGGGCACATGTAAAATAGTGAAATTTTTATAAAACCAAAGTAATGCATAACCTCGGGGACCCTACATGACTTATTGGGATGTCCTTTGGAATAGGTCTTTGACTGACAAACTTGAATCAGGGTTTGGAGGTGAAAACAGGGTTTTGACACACCTTTATGCATTACCAGCCTAGAAACTAAAAACTTCAATTTATCTAAAGAGCCTAGAGAGGGAGTTTGAAATCACCACTACTTGAGGCACTTGGTGGGTAGGGGAAATTTTTTTGGGTTACTTGGAAAACCAAGGTGCAAAAGTAGAAGGCTTAAGTAATCAGAAATAGAGTGGTAAAGTCAGAGGTGGCAAACATAGTGAGAATGAGGGACATTAGTCCATGATCTGGTCTTATGGGAGTGATATATCGTTCATGCCTTGATAGACTAGTAGAACAATGAAAAAATTATCCTAAGAGTAATGAAGGTAGTAAGATTTCCTAGAACTCACAAGATTCTTGAATTTTGTTTCTAGAAATCTAGGACAAGCATTTAGTCATCTAAACAGGTAAAAATTTACTGATGACTAACAATGGCTCCACTTGGGGAGGGCGGTTCCTTTTGAGGAGGTGTCCAAAATTTTATATCTCTTGGTTTATGAAGACCAGTGCCTCATCCATTGGGTGGATTTTCTTCTTTTATTTTTTTGCTGCTTCCCTGAAGTAGTGATTTTGATAATCTGAAAGCATGATTAGCTCAACTTCACCTCTACCTACCCAACCTAATTTCCTAACATTTTCTCTTCCTTGGGTGCACTTTAACTGGCAAACCCATTGAAATCTTTTCTTTTGAAAGAAAAAAATAAACTATCTACCTCTACACTTATTTCTTCCAAGAGTTTAGATTATGCTAGTGAACTCTTCTTGTTCTCTACCTAGACTATTTGACTTTCAAGATTAATCAGTATGACAGACTTTATTCTCTAAGAGATTGACAAGAAATTTTAAATCATGAGTTGAACCAAGATTAGACAATCTGATTCATCATGAGTCGTGGCATCAAGGAAAACTACACACAAACTTTATTTTCATAAGCAAACAAAACTAAAAGGCATGAGGGCTATGTTTCATCATTTGCTAATCATCCCTATCCTTCTCTTTGGTTCAGATTGTTAGATGATCCAAAATAAATTTTATCATAGGTTATAATGTTTGAATAAAATAATTATTAATTTAAGATATTAAATTAATAATTATTATTCTAGAATATTTAATAAATCTTTGAGATATTTGGAAATAGAAATTTGTTATTAAAAATTAGGACTCTAGAAAAGAGTCGTTTCCTAGGCTCTAAGTTAGGAGTGAAGTTATTAGAATGGCTAGAAGCTCATTTATTGTAAATGGACACTTGTTTATTTTCCAAGTGATCTATAACTAGATTAAGTTAGAACATAGAGCTTATAAATAGGTTAGTTTCCTATTTTCATTGTAGTGTGTAATGAGAGAATGTGAGAGTGTGAGTTTACGTGTGTAAACTCCTGTAATTTGCTATGTAATCTTTTTGCATGATCAATAAAGTTATGTGTCTGAGGACACTTCTACATTTTCATGTGGTATCAGAGCTATGGTAAAGTTGTAGCACATATGTGGAGGAGGATTCCAACTCTACTAGGTCATGGAAAACTCAACTCCATTGAATCGATCAGCAAAAGATTGGTATGAATTTTGTTAGGTTTTTTGAACAGAAAGTTGATTATTTGATTTTAGATTTGTAAATTCTAAAATCATTTAAAAAAAAAAAGCAACTGCAAAATCTGTGTGAGTTTTTCTATTTCAAATTGTTTGAGTGAAGTAAAAAAAAAGGGAAAGCGCTGTATAATTCTAGCATTTACATGTGGGAAAGCACTGTATAATTCTGGAATTTACATGTGGGAAAGCGTTGTATAATTCTTCAGTATTTAATGAAATATGTTAAGCCACAAATTTGCAAGCGCTGACATCCGATTGCAGCATTCTAAAGGTTTGACAGTGTTCAAATTTGTTAAGCCACAAATTTGAAAGCGTTCAAAGCGTTGAAGGAGCCATTGCTGTGAATGTTGAAAGCATTGAAAGCGTTGAATAGCATGCAAAATTTTCCATTTAATTGAAGCATGAAGCAACGTTCAATTGAAGTCGTGTTTAATTGGTAGCTAGCGTTAATTTGAAGCAGCGTTTAGTTGAAATACAGCATTTGAAATTGCAATTCGGCATGAAACCCAACTTGCAGTGTTGAAATCCAGCGTTTGACAGCTTGTGACAGTGTTTAAAATACACAGAAAGTTAAGGAGCGGTCGTTGACAGCTTGTGACAGCATTTAAATAGCGGTGGTTGACAGCTTGTGATTGTATTCATTCAAATTGCGGATTTCCCTGCTTGTGACAACGTTTGACAATTGGAGCAGCGTCTCTGCCAACCAGCATAAGCAGTGTTGAATTGTTCAACCGATCATGGTATATATTTACTTGAATGCCATTACTTGAAATGCCCATGGGAGCTTATTTTTATATTCTGATTATTTGAAAGAATGCCATTTTTGAAGTTTGAAATCTAAAAGAAATTAAAAGTGGACATTTAAAAGGTTCTTGTGAGTGATAAGGCATATGTTTTTTGTAATGTTTTTTTTTTGGAGTAATAAGGGTATTATAAAATTTATTGGAGTAATAAGGGTTTTGTAATTTGTTGGAGTAATAAGGTTATTCGTAACATTTTTGGAGTAATAAGGAGATTTTTTCCTTGTAATTTGTTTCTGGGGGATATTGTAACTCAAAGTAATTTTACTTTGAGGGGGGGTAGCTTTTTTTTACCAAATTGTGCAAGAGCACTATTGTAAAAGTCAAATTTTGAAAGTTGCCTTGTAACTATTTGAGAAATTGACTAGAGCCAAGTGCAAAGCTCATTCAATTTTCTCCTATTTCGATGACTATTCGAGGGTCAAGGCCAAGCCCCGATAATTCTTTTTTTTGCATCGTGTGTTGTTGTTGTGTTGCACATCTTGATATTTTTTTTGGAGCTTGATTCGTGGTGTGAAGTCTTAACACTACAATGTCTAAGTTGATTAATTTCTTTTCTGATTCTGACAAACTTGAAGGCTCAAAATCTTACAAAACATGGCAAAGACTCATCGAAAGCACTGTTGTTTATAATGAACTATGGCATGATATATGTGATGGAGATGTAAAGCCAAATAAACCTACAGATGCAGCTGCACTAGCTAAATGGGAAGTTAAAAATGCCAAAGCATTAGCTCTCATTAAATCTTCTGTCAATGATGAAATGTATATCCATATCAAAAATGCTAAAGATGCATGGTCTACTTTGAGAACTTTTAAAGAGTTGTTTGATACTCAAGCTCAATCAAAAAGAGTTGACCTACAATTAAAATTGTTGCATCAAAAATTGACTGAAGAAGGAGATATTCTTGAATACATCTCCAGACTTAAGAATATTAAGCAAGAAATTGTTAATCCTGGTTTTCAAGTAGTAGATGATAGTTTTATGGTCACAATTTTAATTCTTGGGCTTCCTTCTTCCTACACACATTTTTTGGAAACTCTACAACTAACTAGAAAGTTAGAAATGCTAAAGTTTGATGAGCTCTGCAAAATGTTGACTCAACATGATAAAACTTTTGGGAAGAAAAAGAAATTTGGTGAAGATGTTTTTCTCACAGAGGCCAGTACTAGCAACTCTTCAGCTGACAATTCCAAAAACAAAGGAAAAGGTAATTTTAATCAAAATAAAGAAAGTCAAGGTCATGGTCGCAGTCAAGACAGAGGAAACAACTCCAATAGAGGCTCCAATTCAGGCAGAAACAATTCTCAAGGCAGAGGCAACAATCAAAACAGAGGATCTCAGCAAGGCACAGGACAGAATCTAGGGAGAGGAAAATCTCAAAATAGAGGACAAAGAAGAGGTTGAGGATAGTCTCAAGGCAGAGGATAGTCTCAAGGGAGAGGCACCGATTTGAGTCAAATTGTTTTCAGGCGATGTAACAAATTTGGTCACTATGCTTCAGATTGTCGCACATCTATCAATAAAATTTCTAAGCTTCAACACCCTTCAGCACAGTTTTCAAATGATCAAGATCAAGATGATACTGACTCAGAATATGTCTTCACTTCTTCACCAGCAATCCAACTTTCCTCCTATATTAAGAGTGATTATGAATATGCTTGGATTTTGGATTCAGGAGCGACTCATCACATGACCTGTAGACGAGATTTATTTTGGAATTTTCAAGAGTGCCATCTTAATTCCATCTTTCTAGCAGATTATACAAAACAGACGCCTTATGGAAAAGGTGCAGTCAAAGTTTTTCTCCCTGACATTGGAGAAAAATTGATTTCCAATGTGTGGTATGTACCCACCTTTAAGAAAAATTTGTTGCCTTTGGTCATGATTCAACAAGCTAGACATCAAATAATTATGGAAGATGGCTTAGTTAAGATTAATTCAGTCCAACAGAAATTCCAAACAGTGATGATAGGATATGAAGACAGAAAACTTTTAAGGATGAAAGGAACAGTTATTCCAAGGCATTCTGATTTTGCAGGGGAAGTTACTACAAGAATTTCACCTATAAGATTATGGCATGTAAGATATGGACATTTTAATTTTGATAGTATTTCTAATTGTAGAAACAAGGGATGGTTAAAGGACTTCCAAATTTCAACAAGGAAAATGCTAAATGTGAAGCCTGCATTTATGGCAAACAGAGTTGAGAAATTTTTCCAACAAGTACATGGCACACAAACAGGCTGCTGTAACTAGTTCACAGTGATGTGTGTGGTCCACTACAAACTTTATTAGGTGTTTTCAAATATTTCTTGCTATTTATTGATGATTTTAGTAGAATGACTTGGGTTTACTTTTTGAAAAACAAGTCAGAAGCATTTGAGAAATTTTAAATTTTTCGACAACTTTTTGAAAATGAGGTCAAAGAAAAGATAGGTACTCTCAGGACAGATAATAGGGGAGAATTCAATTCAAATGAATTCAAAACTTATTGCAGTGAAAATGGCATCAGAAGGCATCTTACAAATGTTTACACTCCACAGCAAAATGGAGTCGTAGAAAGGATGAATCGCACATTGTTAGGCATGGCGAGATCCATGTTAACTTTCAAAGGGTTAAGTCCAACATATTGGGTAGAAGCAATCCATACAGCTATATATCTAAGAAATAGATCTCCAACTACTTCTTTAGAAGGAATCACCCCTTATGAATCTTAGTTTGGTTTCAAACCTAAAGTTAAACATCTTCGAGTTTTTGGATCCATCTATTATGCCTTAGTTCCCAAAGAAAAGAGAACTAAGCTTGATTCAAGAAGTTTGAAATGCACCATGATTGGCTATTTAGATGAAAATAAAGGGTATCATCTTTTGACAAATGGAAAATTTATTGTGAGCAGGGATGTCATTTTTGATGAAACAAAGAGTAAGAGTGCTGAAGAAATCGAAATTATTCTTCACAGGTTAGAAACTAAGGGCAGTAAAAGGAAAGGAAATAAGAAAATTCAACCAAATTCACCAAATTGGTATGAACTTGATTTTCCTTCCTTTGAAGATGAGTCATCCAGTCCATCTACTTCAACAAAATCATCTAGGTCTTCTAGCAGTTCATCAGTGTCCCCAAGCAGCAGCAGTTCTTCTGACAGTGATTCTCCAGATTCACCACCTGAATGATGAACATCAGTTTACATTAATCCCTTTTACAATGATGGGGACTTCTCAGCACCTCAAACAAGTGAGCAACAACTTCCAAAATGGGAAGTTCAACTATTGAAAGATGCAAGGCCTAATGAAAAAAACAAAATAGGAACAAGGGCATCAAAACGAAATGAAGGCAATTTTGCTTTGATAGCAAATGATTTTACTAAACCTTCTTCTTTTCAAGAGGCAGTAAAACATAAAGCATGGAAACAAGCAATGGTTGATGAATATCAGGCAGTTCAAGACAACAACAATTGGAAACTTGTTGATTGTCCTCAGCATATTAAACCTATTGGATGCAAATGGGTTTATCGAATTAAGTACAAGAAATATGGTGATATTGACAAGTATAAAGCACGACTTGTTGCTAAAGGTTTTGCGCAGTAGGAAGGGATTGATTATGAGGAAAAATTTGCTCCCACAGCTAAATGGAACACCATCCGCCTCACACTTGCCTTAGCAGCTCAGAAAGGGTGGAAAGTTCATCAAATGGATGTCAAAAGCACTTTTCTCAATGGGGACTTACAGGAAGACGTATATATGACACAACCACCAGGGTTTGAAGTTGAAGGGAAAGAACATAAAGTCTGCAAATTAATCAAGGCTTTATATGGGTTAAAACAAGCTCCCCACGCCTAGTATGCCAAAATGGATGAATACCTTCGCAAATTTGGTTTTCATCGTAGTGAATTTGATGATACTTTGTATGTGCACCAACAGGGAAAATATCTGGTCATTCTCATTATGTATGTCGATGATTTGATCATCACAGGCAACAATGATGATCACATTGAACAGGTGAAAAAGGAGTTACATGTAGGTTTTAAGATGACAAATTTGGGACTACTTCACTACTATCTTGGAGTTGAAGTATTCCAACGTCCACATCAGATCTTCATTTCCCAGAGTAAATATGCAACAGAAATTCTTCAGTGATTTGGAATGCAGGATTGTAAGCATGTCCTTACCCCTATGGAACAAACTTAAAACTTTCAAAATTTGAAGAGGCAGAAAAAGTGGACAGCATGGCTTACAGACAGTTGATTGGCAACTTGATTTATTTGACAACCACTCGTCCTGATCTATCTTATGCAGTCAGTATTCTTTCACGTTTTATGAAGGAACCACTAGATAGCCACTAGAATGCAGCCAAAAGATTTCTTTGATATATCCAAGGAACAAAATATTTTGGTCTTCTTTACAAAAAGAATAAAAATTTTGTACTTGGTGGATTTTCAGATGCCGACTTTCCTTGCAGTATTGATGACAGGGCATCAACCTCATGTTACTCAATGAACATGGAGTCAGCTGCAGTTTCCTGGAGTTGCAAGAAGCAAGCTACAGTGGCCACTTCTTCAGCAGAAGAAGAGTATATTTCAGCATGGGAAGCAGCATGTGAGATTGTTTGGTTATGTCGAGTTTTACAGGACTTGGGAATTCCCCCAGCAGAAGCTACTTCATTATTCATTGACAATCAATCAGCAATAAAGCTTGCCAAGAATCCAGTTTTTCATTCAAAGACAAAGCATGTGGACACCAAGTATCATCATATCAGATCTCTCATTGCAAAGGACGTCATCAAGCTAGTGTTTTTCCCTTCAGAAGATCAGACCTCCGACATTTTCACAAAACCTCTTGGCAGAATAAAGTTTACTAAGTTCAGGGATGAACTTGGTATCTGTTGTAATGTATCTTTGGATCATAGGGGGGGATGTTAGATGATCCAAAATAAATTTTATCATAGGTTATAATGTTTGAATAAAATAATTATTAATTTAAGATATTAAATTAATAATTATTATTCTAGAATATTTAATAAATCTTTGAGATATTTAGAAATAGAAATTTGTTATTAAAAATTAGGACTCTAGAAAAGAGTTGTTTCCTAGGCTCTAATTTAGGAGTGAAGTTAGTAGAATGGTTAGAATCTCATTTATTGTAAATGGACACTTGTTTATTTTGCAAGTGATCCATAACTAGATTAAGTTAGAACATAGAGCTTATAAATAGGTTAGGTTCCTATTTTCATTGTAGTGTGTAATGAGAGAATGTGAGAGTGTGAGTTTACGTGTGTAAACTCCTGTAATTTTCTATGTAATCTTTTTGCATGATCAATAAAGTTATGTGTCTGAGGACACTTCTGCATTTTCACAGATTTAAGCATGTGGAACTAGCATCTTTCATTCCTAATCTATTTTTTTTGACAAGTCATGCTTCAATGATTTGACCAGCATTCTTTCACTAACTTATCACAATAAATTTAAAACATGTTCAGCCATGATTAGGCTAGATGACTGAACAAGACATTCTTTTTGTACCAGTAGTGGCATTTAGGCTTGCACACTTTCAGTACTACTATTTTTTGGGTATGGGGTTGTACCTTGTTTTTGAATCTGCCCTTTTTTCTATTCCTTTCTATGTTTTTTGTGTTTTTCTCTTTATGGCCTTTTATCAAACAATGGTATGTACAATGAGTGAAGGCCTAAAGTTAAGGATCTTGAAACAAGTAGTGTTTTAGTTTCCTACCATTGACAGGACCTCCAAATACTTCAGCTCCATCTAGCTCTTGTAGAAATAAAGCATTGTTACCTCTATATGAACTGATAATGAATGGCCCTTTCCACAAGTTTTCAAACTTACCATGTTTACCTTTGTCTTCTCTACTTGAGTCCCATTTCAGCACTTTATCTACAATCTGGAAATCATTGTCCTTGGTCCTTCTGTCAAATATTTTCTTCATATTTTCTTATACTACCTGTGTCCTTTTGTGAACCTCCTCTCTTGTTTGCTATAAATGGATAGTTTGGTTCAACCTCCTTTGCATGTCATTCTCTTATGATTGAACTCCTTGTAGCAGATTCATCACCGGGACTCCCAAGGATGTTGGGAAAATGGCATCCATGCCATACACTAGTTGATAGGGAGACATACCGATTGATTTCATGGTGGTTAGTCTATCAGCCCAGAGTGCATGTACTACTTTGCCATACCATGCTTTTTGATTCTGTTCCAGAAGCTTCTTAATGATGTTGACCAGGATTTTATTAGAGGACTAAACTAGCCCATTACCTTGAGGGTAATAAGCCGTGCAATTTCCTAATGTGATGTGATACTTATAACAGAAGTCAACCATTCTCTTGGATGTAAAGGTAGCAGCATTTTTTGTGATGATTTTTCTGTGGAAACCAAATCTAGACAGGATATTGGTCTCAAGAAATTTGATAATGACTGAGTTAGTAGAGTTCCTTGAGGAAATGGCTTCTATCCACTTGGTGAAGTAATCAGTGGCAGTGAGGATCCAATTGTGTTGGGAAGATGAAGTAGGGTGGATCTCTCCAATGAAGTCTAAACCCCATTGTTGAAACAGGGCTTCAACAATAATAGGATGCAAAGGTAAAGGTAAGAGTTTTCTTTTGCCATAAAAAATATGGCACTTATGGCAAGTCATGATTAGTTTGTGGATGTCAGGGAAAAGGGTGGGCCAATAGTAGCCAGCTTTAAGAATTTTGTTAGCTGTGGTTTTCCAGTAAAGATGGTCGCCACATTCTCCTTCATTCATTTCATGCTTGATATTTCTTGCATCATCCTCAAGCAAACACTTAAGCAATATACCAATAGGATTTTTCCAATATAAAACTCCATCTAAAATGCAGAAATGCAAATATTTTTGTTTCAGGAATATTTCTTCTGTATTTGATAAGGTAGGAGGAGCATTAAGATAAAATAGTACATAAAGGATATTAGCATACCAAGATGAATTCAAAAATGTTTCTTCAACATGAGAAGCAGTGCACTCTTCTTGTTCTTCTAAAGTATCAACAAAATTCATATCTAATGCTTGGATATTTGTTTCAGCCATAAGTTTTGTAAGCCCTTGTCCTTTAACCAGCTTGGTAGGTTTGATTTCTAAGTTAGATTATAAAATAATAGCAATCCATTTTTCTCTTTTACCATTTGGATCTTGATTTAAAAGTCTTTGAAATTTTTTTGAGGAACAAAGGCTATGAAATGAGAGTGTAAGATATAAACTCTAAAATCTTTTAATGCTTTAATCAATGCAAAGGCCTGCTTTTCCATGATGTTGTAATTTAAGGGAGCATCTCTAAGGGATTTTCTAAAGAAGGCTATGGGTTGTTCTTGCCCCAGTGTGTTCTTTTGTAACAACACTTTTGCCACGATATGTTCAGAGGCAAATGAGAAAATGTAGAAGTCTTTGGTGAAATCGGGACTTATCAAAACTAGTGTTTGGGTCAACGCTTGCTTAACCAGTTAAAAAGATTGTTTGGCTTCCACAGTCCACTTAACTCCTATTTCATTCTTGAGAATATTTGTAATGTTTCTCAAAATTTCAGCAAGGTTAGGGCTGAATCTCCTTAAGAAGTTGATTTTCCCAATGAAAGACTGCAATTCCTTAATGTTTCTCAGATGGCTGATTTACAATATGCCTTCAATCCTTTTGGGATCTATTTTGATTCCCTCTTCAGAGATGATGTGGCCTAGGAGTTTTCCTTCCTGGAGACTGAACAATGTTTTCTTGGGATTCAAAGATAGGCCATATTTCCTACATTTTCCAAAAAAAATTCTCAAGTGGACTAAGTGCTCTTCATCAGTTTTAGAGTAAACAGTGTTGTCATCAAGGTAAATGACTATGAAGTAGCCTAAATCCTCTAAAAAATCTATATCCATGGCCCTTTGGAAAGTGGCCCCTGCATTCATCAACCCAAATGACATTTTAACATACATGAATGTACCCCAAGGTGTGGTGAAGGTTGTTTTATGATGATCACTTGGGAATACTAGCACTTGGTTGTACCCGAAAAAAACATCAAGCAATGAGATTCTCTTAGAGCCAACTACCTTTTGAAATATGTGGTCCATTTTAGGCAAGGGATAGTTATCTTTCAAGGAGGACCTATTCAGATTTCTAAAGTTAATGAAAAATCTAATCTCCCCGGTTTTCTTCTTAACTAACATAAGGTTGAAACCCACTGAGAGTATCTAAGGGGAACTATTATCCCGGCATCATACATATTTTTAATTTCTTGTTCAACTAAGGGTAGTAAAACAAGGTTTATTCTCCTTAATTTTTGCTTGAAAGGTTTTTGATTTTCTTTGAGAGGGATTTTGTGTTGAATAATTCTTGTGTCGTAAGATTTTAAGTATTGATATCCCCAAGCAAACACATCTTTAAACTCCTTAAAAATCTCAATATACTTCTATTTTATGTGATGAGGAAGGGTGTTGGAGAGTTTAATCATTTTGGGCTCCTTTATGTTTCCTATGTTGAATTCTTCAACATCAGTGTCGGTAGATTCTATCTTTGGTTTTTTAGCCACATCATTAAAGTCGAACAATTCTTCTAATGGTGCAAGCCCTCTTGGTAATGTGTCATTTTTGTATTTTTATACTTCCAAGTCCTTTTGGTCTGGATCTCCAAACATTTCGGCCTCATAAGGATGTGTGAGCATTTTTATATCAAAAAAAGAGGGAAACTCTATTTCATGATTTTTATCTTTGATAAAGACATCTTCTTCATGTTCTAAGTTAGATTTAATCAATATAAATTCATTTCTAGATTGAAGAAAATCATCAATTTGTTCATCACTCTCAAACACTTGCCAATGATTAATGTTTTTAGGCATAGCAGGGCGATGTTTGACCTTGATAAGGTATTCTTCATTTGCAGGTGGTATCTGGAAATTGTTGGGAGCAAAGGCGAGCTCATTGGTGAGGCTATTTTGGGCTCTAGGAATGTAACTGAGCTCATATTTCTCGAAATTTTTGAGGAGGTCTAGGGCTGCATTTTTGTATTCCCTTAATCTTGGATTCTTGGCCAAGTATTCGCCCTTTATTTGTTTAATGAAAAGTTCTGAATCTCCTTGGGCTGATATTTTCTTAGCCCCTAAGTCTTCGAGTAAGTGCAAAAAAATAAGGAGAGCCTCATATTCTGTAATGTTATTAGTGCATTGAAATTCTAGTCTGTAGGAATGACCCTCATTTGTGTTATGTATCCAGACACCAACTCCTGAACTAGCTTTGCCACAAGAACCATCAAAGCTCATGTTCCAAAGTGTTTCTACTTCATGTTTGTTGTTAAGTTGTGTTTCAGGGCTACTAGAGTTTTGGTTATCATCTTCTTCATTTGAGGGTGAGTGTGAGTATTTTGGAGGGCCTAGTTCTTTCTCATTTTATTTTACCTATTTACCAATCTCTTTTTCATTATACAAGATAAAAGAATAAAAATCTGAATGGATGGAATAAATCGAGGTGTTGTTTGTTCTCTCTAGGATACTTACCTTGTACTTCATGTGGGATTCTCGGTATAATCTCCTAGTTTGATTGAAGACAGGGATAGAGGCATAGGAAATATCCATTTGGAGGTTGCCTTGAAGTTTGGCTCCCCATGATCTGGACAAAAGCATGCCATAATTTGGGGGAATATCGGTGACCACTATGTCAATGACTAGACTCTTAGTGGGTATTTGCGCCAAAGTGATACAAAGATCCTTGATTAGACCCAAAAATTTGACTCTACTCGAATTGAAAGAGTATAAGTCTTTGTAAGGTTGGGTTATTTCTAGGCCTAATCTTTCCATGACCACCTTAGGCATGAGGTTGTGCAAGGCACCGAAATCTAGCATGGTGTTAGTATGAATCTTTTGTTGTAAAAGATCACTTTAGCTACGCATAAAAAATAGCCATAACATCGATTATGGCTGCCAAATATCTTTAAATTTGCAATTAGGGGATCCAAATAAATTTGCAATAAGTCCTCAGCGTTTTAGATCTAAAATTCCTCTCTATTGTTGTTGTAGAAAACCCAGACAAACATAGAACTCAATGGGAGCTCACAAGGCAAAAATGGAGAATGTGACCTAGTATAGATCCAGAGTGATCTAATGCAATGGAGGTGACTAATGAATGGGGAAAACCCTTCTATTTATAACAAAATATTAGGGTTATCTAGAACTTGGTGTATGAATAAAATATTATTAATCAAATTCTAGAACCACCCTTTAGGAATATTTTATTATATTTGTTGGAGGGAAAAGGTATTTTGACTTGGGTCAATTCCTTTATTTATAAACAATAAATAAATAAATGATTTATTTATTATTTTATGGAGATGGTGGGAATATAATTAATTAAATAATGATTTATTTAATTATTTAAAAATGATTTAGTCAAATTTAACTAGGAATATTATTTAAATAATGATTTAAATAACTTATTCCTAGGAAATAATCAAATAAATAATTATTTATTTAATTAATCTCCTTGTTTTGGGTTAAATATGAGTAGGAAATATAAACAAATGTTATTTCACATGGTGAAAGCAATTTTACTTAGGGTAAAATTGGTCTTACATGGTGTACTTGGGTTCATCTAACGATAATAGGTTAGATGACCAAAAAATGGTGTAACAGATTGCCCCCCAACGTACGAGTGTTAGGAGAAAATCGTATGACCGAAGTACGTTGTAAGAACTCAATCACTAGACATGAAGAGGGAAGTGAGAGAGGAAATGTAAGGTAGTCTAATGTGATAAAGGACTAGACCCTAAGGAGATGAGACTTACAGGTGCAACAAGTCTCTAGTTTATGAAGTGGTACCTGTGCTAAAGGCGGCAAGGGGAGGCATACCTATGCTCACCGAGACAAAGTAAAAAGAATAGGAAGTCCAGTAAACAAGGAACTGAACTATGAAGAATATGCTAGCGTAAATAGGAGCCAGAAAAATAAAATGATGAATCCCACATACATGCGGTGCCTGGAATAATCGTCAGGACTTATACAATAATATTTGAGTACATGAGATACGAATACACCCAAATTCCCCCTACACATAGGGAAGGGCTCGCACAATCTGACTGATACATGAAAATCGAAGAGGCGCTTCAAGCGGCTAAGGCCAATATCATCAAATGGGAGGAGTTTCATCTAGGGTTGAAATGAAGAAGTCATCCAGGCATGTGGGGGACTACCTATAGGGCCACCCCCTCATGACGGTTGAGACATCTCACACACACCCGAGAATCACCAATAGCTACTGCTGCGTCACTAGACCATCAAGTAAACGGATCATGATCATGCTGAAAGGAGCTCGAACCAAGGTGCACTGCCCTCTAGACTTGGCTTCTGGAGTAAATGAGTTGACGTCGACAGAAGGAGGTCTACCATAGGTGAGGCAATAAGGAATCCCCAACTAAGGCGTGAGAGAAAATAGTAGAGTGACGAACAGATGGACAGTAATGATGATAATGAAATGGGGGATGATCCAAAGGGGACCATAAAAAACATGAGTACAAAATGGTATCTCATGAAAGAAATTGACACAAACAGGAATGAGTATAGAGGCACGGTGGTGCCCCCAATGAAATGTGTTGTAAGTGAGAAACTCTGATTTTTAGGAGAGGTGAAGTAAGGCTTTGTGGACAATAGGTGTCCTGGTGAAGTAGCGAAATGCAAAACAAACAGATGATGGCTATCTAAAAGACAATAAAACATGCATTTCGAGGGAGCGGATGTGAGAGCATGCTTGAGGGTATCAAAAGAATCTTGAGCGTATGTATCCCATACAAATGGGGTGTGAGATTGAAGAAGTCTAAGGAAGCCATGTGTGGTAGTGGCGTAGTCAAGAACGAATCGGCGAAGAAAATTAGCTTTACCTTGGAGACTTTGTAGCTGGCGTAAGGTATGAGGCATAGGAAGTTCAAGAATGGCTTGAAACTTCAAAGGGTCGAGATTTATCTCGTCTTTAGACACTATGAAGCCGAGGAGATGACCGGCGGGGACACAGAAGACAAATTTCAATGGGTTAAGGCAAATGTTATACTTGCGACATCAGAGAAAAATGGTACACAGATCATGAAGGTGTTGCGCCCGATGTTTAGAATGCACAGTAAGGTCGTCTAAATAGGTAAGGATAATATGAGTTAAGTCATGAAAACAATAAGACATGGCTCATTTAAAAGTGGCGCTGATGTTTTTAAGGCCAAATGGCATGACTCGATATGTGAAAGTGCCCCACAGACTAATGAATGCGGTTTTAAGTTGATCAGCATGACGGATAACGATTTGGTTGTATCCGGAGAAGCCATCCATAAAGGATAGAATCTCGTGCCCCGCACACTCATCAATGATTTGGTCAATAAATGGTGTGGGGAAGTTGTCTTTGGGACAAGCTTTGTTTAGATCACGAAAGTCGGTGCAAACATGAATGGTGCCTTGTTTTTTTAGGACAGGAACTGGGTTAGACACCCAAGTGGTGTATTTGATGGGGTAAATGAAACCAGCCTGCTGGAGCTTATCGATTTCAGCTTTGATGGCTTCACGTCTAGAGGGATGAATGGGTCTCAACTTTTTACGGACCGGAATGGCATCAGGCCATGTGTCGATGTGGTGTTCGACAATGGCAAGACCGATTCCAGGAATTTTTGAGTAGGACTAGGCGAAAATATCATGAAATTGTTTGAAAATTTTGGTGTAGGATTCAATTTCTTCCGAAGTGCATTGGGCGCCCATGGTGATATATTCCTCAATACTTGGTTTGAGAGAAATGTCGATTTTGATGGTAGGAGAGATATTTGCCATATTACCTTCTTCGAAAGCATCAGGTGTAGGGATGGGGTTTGGGTGAGGGTGCGGTTGCTTATTAGCCAAAGTGGGTTGTGCAAGGTCAGCCCAAGAAGATTGCATCATGCAAACATTCGCCATGCTAGGATCAGGTATGGGAGGAGGGTCTAAAAAGGTTCCAAGCAGAGAGGAGTCTTTATAGATGCTAGGGGAAACGCTGGTCAAAGAATCAACAGTTTGCTTATTGGTGAAAGTGGAAAGGGTGGACTCAGGGGAGGTCTGAGATTTTGGTTCATGGTAAGTCAACTGGTCAATGGTGACAATCTTGCCATTATGAGGGAAAAACATCTTGCGGTGGACTGCAGATGGGACGACAGACATGGCATAGGTGTAACTATGCCCCAAAAGAATGTTGTAATCAAGAGGGGCGTCAATAACTTCAACGTCAACACAAATAGTCTTGCTTGCAAGGGTGATAGGGCAGTTACGAAATAGGCCAACAGGCTGGGAGGCATGGCCATCCCACGCACGAAGGGTGATTGTGGAAGGGGCCAGCTCAGGAGATCTGAGGTGTTTCCAAACCGAAGCAGACATCACACAAGTAGATGCCCCCTCCTCAATAATACACCAAGCGACATTGGCATTTCAGATTTTGACTAGGATTTGGAAAGCAACAGAAGCAGGAAGCAGGGGGTGGTCTGACTGACGGGCATTGAGAACAATTAATTGGTCATCAGCAGGATCTACAGCACCCATGGCAAATAGTAGAGCCTTCTTTTGAGAAGGACATGACTGGAGGAGTTCCAGTGTTGAAATGGCAGTAGGAGATTGTGCCAGATCATCTACTATGTTGTATGAATGGGAAGCCCAACTAGAGGCAGCATTTCAGCGTAATGGGCCCTTAGGAATTTTGGTATGAACCTCAGCATTGGGCGGAGGGATTTGCAAGGGACCATTGGATGTTGACAAAGGCTCTGTAGGACCTGAAGATGGGGACTCGAAGGTAGACGAAATGGGAGGCGTTGAGTACTGACGAGACCGAGTTTGAAGGTTAAGGTCGATGGTGAGAGGTTGGTCAGAGGCCATCATGAGAATCTGGTAATCAGAGGAACCAGAAGGGGAAGGTTGATTGGTTACCAAGGCATGAGGTGGTTGAGTAGCCACGAATCCTTGTTGAGGGAAAGGATCGGTAAACACAGTGGTTTGGAAGTAGCCGTATTGGGAGGGACAGTAGGGGATGAGTGTTGCCCCCACACGGTGGCCAGAGACTCCCACATATGCCACATTTGTGGTAATAAGGGACAATCGTGAGTGTAATGACCATAAACACCGCAACACGAACAAGGCTTATTGGTGTGAAGCAGCCTGTCCGGCTTGGGCTGAGAGCCCTATGGCTGGTTGGAAGTGATAGAGGCAATACTTGAAGGATTAGATCCACGATTACTAGAAGCAGATTGATTGCCTTTCCTCTTTCTTTGAGAAGGAAGAAGCTTAGTTGCCCCCTGCTACGCAAATACTTTCCCTGGAGGGGGTAGTAAGTGCGGTTGTAGGAGTGGAGAAGGCAAGGGATTGGGAGGTCCAAATGCTGGAGGAGTTGGGACACCAGGCTATGGGTACGGATAAGGGGTAGGATGGGCAACGTTGAGGTAGGAAGGAGTTTGGGCAAAAGGAGGAGGCATGCCATATCTTGGATACATGATACCTAGAGGGGGAAAAGTGTCGAAGGGGCTGGCCCCTCCTGGAGGGAAACCATAGTCCAGAAGAGGTTGAGTAGAGGTATGTGAAAGAGCTCCAACGATATTTTCAGCAGAGTGAGATGCCCCCGAGGCATTAGGGCCACCGGGCTTGGGGAGGTAAGGAAGGATGGTATAAACATAACCAGATTGAGCATAGATAAGGTCATATTTCAAGGCTATTTGGAGGGTGACTTCTTTGGTTTGAGAAAAATGGGATGCGACATATTTGCCAATGGGGGATAAAAGAGAGCGAAGGAACCAGTCCATATAAACCCGATCTTCAAAGGGGGGAGTGCGACATAAGCTCTGTCTTCGTCGCCATTCCTGGACATGAGCGGAAAGGCAGGTCGAAGAGTATCGATGAAAAGAATTCAAGAGTTCAGTACCAGTGTCGTATCGGAGAGGGAGCTGGAAATAAGATAAAAAGGCCTGGGCAATGGTCACAAAGGTCATATGGGAAGAGGTGGCTTGATCAACATACCATTTAGAAGCTTCGTCGGTAAGCGTGCATTGGAACAATCGAAGATGGATGGATTCATCGGTGATGGAATTGGAGGAACACCACATGTGGAAAGATCGGATGTGGTTGGAGGGATCTTCACTAGCAAGGCCTTCGAACTTGGGAATGTCGGAGGGGAGCTTGGTCGGCATAGCAGGCCAATTGACATTGTGGTGAATAGGATCATTGATCAGCTGATTGAAGTTGGGGAGACTGAGACCGGCCATATAAGGGAGCAATGGGGCAGTCGATGGAGGTCCCGTAGTGGTTCCAATGGAAATGGACCCAGCAGTAGAACTGGGGTTGCCGCTAGCGCTAGGTCCTGAACTAGACATGGTGAAAGCAACAGGGGGGGAACCAGGAGTAGGGGGAGAACCCGAACAATCAGAGGAAGAGTTGGAGTGTAGAATCGGGGAAGGACTTACTCGATGACGGTGGGAAGGAGGAAGTCGACCAACCGAAAACTGAGGGTGAAGGCCAAGAAGTCTCCAGGATGAATGCCTTGGAGGCACAATGATGACGGGAAGAAGAAAAATCGACAAGGGCAGGGAGGTGCAAAATCAAGTGAGATCAATGTTGAAACAAGGGTAGAGAGGTGCAGTGTCAATTGATTTTAAAGTCTTTTCCAGGCGGTGTTAACCAGGCTTTTGTTCTCTTAGGGTCAGTGTGTGACGTGTGTTAATTTTAATTGTTTAAACCCAGACGTTTTGAGAGTAAAAGAAAAATTGTGTTGCGTAACTGAAAATAAATCTACAGTAAATAAGACTGAAATAACAGAAAATTAACAGCTAACAATGCATCAATCTAACCCAATAAGGTGGGTCTCTCAAAACTAGTCTATAAGAGGGAAAAAAATAAGCAAATCACGTGAAAAAGAGGCCAATAGATCTAAGGTTGGGAGGGACGGGGATCTAAAGGAGAAATCTGCTGAAAAGAGGTGCAGAGAACAACAAAGAGGCAGAGGCAAGGTTACTGCTAAAAAGGAGGAGATCAGCTAAAAATAGAAGAGACAAGGAGGCGGCCCTAAAAATGAACCCAAACAAAACTATATGAGGTGATTTGAAAGGGATAAGAGCTGATCTTAAAGGGATCTGAAAGTGAGGTATCAGATTTGAAAGAAATAAGGCTGAAACTCTGGAAATTCAGACTTCTAAAACAACAAAAACTCTCCCACAAAAAGTGGAGGGTACTAGAGCCCTAAGGGGCAAGATTCCCACTTAGTTGAGTGAAACAGATCAGAAACAGGTCTAAACGAGTGGAGGCCTATTTTTCACAACGGATGACATTTTATCAATACTTTTACAAAGTAAGTAGGGTAAATGGAGTAGTTTGGCCTTAGTAAAATGCATGAGTAGTCTTATGTGGTAGGAATAGACCCTGGAAAACCTACCCTCATATGTGAAGTACTTCATAATGATCTTCATTAAAGGAGCATATCTGTCCAGAAAATGAGAAAAGGGGAAAATGGTTTTGCAATCATCTTGGAAAATTGGTTTTAGGAAGGGATGATAATGTTTGAGGTCTAGATACACCTGTTTAAACCATTTTTCCCCCATGCAAGGTATTCTAGTGGCCATAGAGATTGCATTGGTGGTGAGCTCAAAATTTACTCCAGCTAAATGTACTTGGTGGTCATGGAGGTTAAGGACAAAAAGCTCGGTCAACTGAGGGTGTCTTTGGACCTTCTGCACTTTCTCATAGGACTCACAGCATCCTACTTCTTGGAAATATGAAACTATAGTAGGAGAGGCTGCTAATTCTTTAGTGTTTATAGGCTCAAACCTATTTTCTTTCCCACTCTTCCTCTGATGTTCTGTAGGCCTTTGGCCCCTCTCATTATTGTCAACATTTTCTTCTTCAGACATTTTTGTCCTAAATGCGCTTGCAGTGTGTAGATGGATATGTGTTTTTAAATTATCTATGTCTGCAAATAAGGGGACCTTACTTTCTTTCTTGGGTTTTGGTCAAATTCCCTTTAAGCTTTCCCTCCACACTTCTCTATATTTAACCTTTAAAAAATATTTAAAAGGTAGGTAAAAAACTTTAAATACCTCTCTAATATTCTTAGCTAGAGCAAAGGGCTCAGAAATGCATCGTGGGAAATTCGGGCGCCTTCTGCACAAGTAGTCGGCCAGCCTCTGCACGTAGGGTCGGGAAGCTCCTGAACGCGTAGGAGTGTAGCAGGTCACCTCTGCATGACCTGTCGTGTGCCTTTGCATGCCCTGTTGGGTAGCTCCTAAATGGACACAGGAGCGCAGCACATCTGCATGACCCATCGGGTGCCCTTGCACGCCCTGTCGGGCAACTCCTGAACGGACACAGGAGTGCAACACACTATGCACATTGCCGGGGGTTTATGAACGCCATGTGGTGTGCCTCTCGGGAAAGCGTTGAATGCGTAGGAGTGAAGCATGGCACCTCCTGCATGTGGCCGAGTGTGGGTTTAACAGCCCGACGCGTAGCATGGGCAGACCGACACGTGATGTCGTGTTCTCCTGGGCCACGGTTGAACACACAGGAGCACATCGCCCAATAGAAAATTTCACGGAGAGTGTTTTCAGAAGCGCAACATGATTCAATAGGTGCGTAGCGTAGGTTTCCTGCCCAAAAATCTGCCAAAATAACACTGATTTTTATGCCTGGAAGCTTTTTCTCTCTCGTTGGCATATGAAAAAATAAGTTTGAACAAAGACCATATTCTTTTTATACCCTTTGGAAAGAATAATTAAAACAAAAAAACCTCTTTTCTAATGTTTGTTTTCCTTTTGGTCTTTTTACCTTCACTGACATCTCTTTTTCTCTTTCGTGCAGGAGATAACCTTAAGCAAGAAATGACCTCTGTTGGAGGTTTCCAAACATACCTTCTTTTCCTTTGGCCACTTATGTTTATTGCAGTTTCCATAATACATTGTTTCTTTTTCTTTTTCATTCTTTGAAATTTTGGCAGTTTTAGTCACTTACTTAGCAAATTGATGATTTTCTTGGTTTCTCCATTTTGACATTTTGAACCTTTGATATCTTTTTTTTTTACCATTTTGATGGAAATTGACTATACTGGAGAGTTTTGTATCCTTCACACTGATACTTTTCTCAATCAATTTCCTTTTGGTGTAGTGAAACAGTGTGCCTAAATAAGACTTATAAGTTATTTTCTAACATCTTTTTAATCTTTTCCTGCAGTCACCAAGGAGGCCTTTCACTATGATTTCTTGTTTATTGAATCTTTGATTTGTGCACAGTTGTGCTTATGTGCCATTGTCTTCATGATCCTATGCATGGGCTCTTTGCTGAGCAACACCTTACAAACAAATTTGTCATGACACCACTGATACTCTTTGTAAACTTAGACATGTTGCATTTCTCCTGCTGTGGATGCCCTTGAGTAGTTTTTGGGTTCTTACTCTACCTTTCTTCTACTGATAACTATCATGAAGCATTCCTGCAGAAATGATTTAACATAGGTAAAATTTCCTTTTGCAGACTCCAATGCTTTGAGCAAGGAGGTACCTTTGGAGGTCTTTGACACCTTTTGGACAATGATAAGTTCACCCTTGATTTGGGTGATGACCCTTTCATTTTATTTCATCCTTGGGCACATGTAAAACAGAGAGATTTTTAGAGAACCAAAGTAATGCATAACCTATGGGACCCTACACGACTTATTGGGATGTCCTTTGGAATAGGTCTTTGACTGAAAAACTTGAATAAGGGTTTGGAGGTGAAAACAGGGTTTTGACATACCTTTATGCATTACGAGCCTAGAAACTAAAAACTTTGATTTATCTAAAGAGCCTAGAGAGTGAGTTTGAAATCACAACTACTTGAGGCACTTCGTGGGTAGGGGAAAATGTTTTGGGTTACTTGGCAAACCAAGGTGCAACAGTAGAAGGCTTAGGCAATCAGAAACATAGTGGTAAAGTCAGAGGTGGAAAACATAGTGAGAACGAGGGACATTAGTTCATGATCCGATATTCTGATAGTGATATATTGGTCATGCCTTGATGGACTAATAGAATAGTGAAAATTTTATCCTAAGGTTAATGAAGGCAGTAAGATTTCCTAGAACTCACAAGATTCTTTAATTTTGTTTCTAGAAATCTAGGAGAAGCATCTAGTCATCTAAATAGGTAAAAATTTACTGATGACTAACAAGTCACATGTGTGCAGACTGAAGCGAGTGATGTATGGAATGAAACAAGGACATCGTGCTTGCTACACTAGGATCAACAACTACTTCATCGAGTTGGGATTCACCAAAAGTGAAACAAATGTGCACCTTTAACATATTGTGGTTGAAGGTAAATTATTGATTATTGTATTATATGTTGATGATTTGATTCTCACAGGCGATGAGCAGCTGATCAAGTCTTGCAAAGAGGATCTTGCAAGAGAATTTGAGATGAAGGATATGGTGCTGTTGCATTATTTCCTTGGTTTGGAAATTTGGAAAAGAGATGGGGAGCTATTTGTATCTCAACAAATTATGCCAATGAGATTTTGTAGAAGTTTCACATGGAGAGCAGTAAACCCATGGAGACTCCTCTAGTAGGGAATTAGAGGAAGGAATATTCTATTTCAGGCAAAGTGGTAGAAGCTACCATCTATAGGCAATTTATGGGTTCACTCATGTACTTGGTGAACACATGACCGAACATATGTTATGTGGTTAACCAACTTAGTCAAGCTATGGTTAAGAATACCAAGCTCTATTGGAAGGTATCCAAACATGTGTTGAGATACATCAAAGGCACCACTCAGTTTGGTCTTTGGTACATACAGATAGAGGGAGTAAAGCTTCAAGGCTTCACAGATGCATATTGGGCAGGGAGTCCATATGACAGGAAGAGCACATGAGGGGCATCTTCAGTATTGGGTTAGCAGTAGTTTCCTGCTACAACAAGAGGCAAAGATAAATTGCACTTAGTTAAAAAAAAGCAGATTACATGGCTACTAGTCAAGCATCTTGTGAGGCTATCTAAATGAGGAAGATCCTTGTTGGCTTGTTTTGTCAGTAGATAGATCTGATGGCTATTTATTGTGATAACTAGAGTTGCATCAAACTCTCGGTTAATCCATTTTTTCATGATAGGTACAAGCATATTGATATCTGGTCCCACTATCTCAGAGATTGTGTGCAAAGGAGGATTATTTCATTAGAGTAAATTCCTACAGAGGAGTAGGATGTAAACATCTTGATGAAGGCACTATCAAGAGGAAAATTCAAATTCCACAGAGGCAGGATCAGGGTAGCAAACTATCCCTTTCTTGTTAATAGAGGGAGTGTTGAAATTGGCAACAAGAAGAGGCTTCTAATTTAATTTTACCTTAATCAAATTAGAAGTAAATTGTAATTCCACATCACATGACAGCTTGTATGAGTTAACTAAGTCAGGAATACTTAGTTAGTTTAGTTAATTCGAGTTGAAAGTCTAATGGGAGGCATGTAGATTGTTCTCTAAGTCTTAGGGGGCCCAATTACAATTTATTTTGAGTTGTAATTAATTAACTTAATTTATTTGAGTTAAATCATTTTAAATAGTTCTAACTAATGGAGGAAATAGTGAGAGGTCAAGTGAATTAAATTGGATTTAGTTCACATGTATTGATCAATCTGATAACCGATAATTCACTCAAAAATAAATCATGCATGTCAATTCTGAGAAAGACATAGTTGAGATTATAGTTAAAGGGTCATGTACTATCTATTGTATAATCAGAGAATTGTACATGTGGTGCATGGAGTAAGAGGAGGAGCCTTGATGTACTGCACAACTATTATTAGGGAATTTCCTTGTTAATAGGAGCCTAATTCCCTCGGAAAATGCACAAGGAAATAGGGATCCCCAAGGCCAATAATTTGGTTAAGTATTGAACTAAGCTTTCCTAGGAATCAATGAGACAAACAAACATAGTGCAGAGAGCTCTCAAGCCTAAAAAAGGCATTATATTTTTCTCATATTTTTTGACTTATGACATATACAAATAACAAGGTTTTTAGCTGAGGCTTTCCCAAGATAAATATTTGTGTTGTGCGATTCAAATTTTTTCCCTTGAAATTATTTCATTTTCTTGTTCATATGATTATGCGATCATAATTTATTTCCACAATTTGTAGAGTAGATTCAAGTATTTTGTTTTATCATATTACAAGATTAGTTGAATCTACATGGAATTTCTATAGACTTCAACATCCTCACCATCCTTCCCTCTATCACTAGAAATATGAACTGCAAGAAATAGACATCCTTTCGTTGTAGTGCACTTTGAATGCATAGTTGTAACCATTCTCATTATCATTATCATTTACTTCTAAGTTTTTTTCCATTCAACAAGGGATGCTAAATATTTTACATATGAGGTTTTGTTTCCTGATAATGGGCACAATTAGCAAGATATTGAGCTAGGAGATAAGTGGGTGTTCCTATGGTGTTTATTATAGGTATCAATGGAATGTTATATTTATGTGTCTTAGGAGCTATATATATTCTAGGGACAATTGAGTAGGTTGGAGTAATTTTATTCTTCATGACAATATCCAATGATGATTCTTTGATGACATTATGAAGAATTTTCTTACTAGGATATTTACCAATAATTTTATAGCATCCACTATTGTTTAAGTGATAATACATTTTTTCATCATACTCCTTTCTATTCATTATTACATTCGCATTTCCCTTATCTGATTTTAAAATAACTATGTCTTTGTTACTTTTTAGGTTTTTTAATGTTGTAAGTTCATTTTTGGTTAAATTGCTAGCAGGAGGTTTGGCATTTCTGAGGAATCTAGAAACATATAGTCTAATTTATTCTGCTTTAATAGAATCTAAGACCTTGATTTCTACTTCAAAATTACTAATTACCTCTTCAATGGGTTTTGTTTGGATATATAGCAAAATTCAAAGATTTTTGAAGTAGGGATTCAGATGCATTACCTAATTCAATGTAAAAAAGTTTAATGAAAGTGGGTTTTCGAGGCTATTCTTTTCTATTTGCGGAGATGATATTGGAATTTCAATTCTATTTATTTATTATGAATTGATATTCCTTTATTCCATTTGCAACTATTTATCAATTTTTCTTTTTTTATTCTGTGAAGATATTTCTTTATTCCAATTGGAGGAATTTATTTATTTTTTCGGAGAGGATGAAGAAATTTTAAGTGAGATAGTACACTTCATATATTCGAGTGGGATGGAGTGCTTATTATTTTCAAAAAATGTTCTTCAAAATAAATATCATTATAATGATTCTATGTCTTTAAATGAATCTATTTGACATCCTAGGATCATTCTAGCGAAGAAACCTTCTTGTAGCTAGAACCCTTCCTACAACTATTTATTTTACACTATGTGGCCAAGTACATATTATTATCCATTTTTTATACTTTCCTAGGTACCCAATTTGTATCCTCCTTAGCCTACATTACATCTCATCCCCCCTTCACATGTTTCATCCTTAAAACATGGGAGGAAGCCATACAATATGGTCTACTAATCAATGTAGCCAACTATTACTAAGAACAAACATTTATCCAACATATTTGTTGGGAGAAAAATGTCACTAAAGTCAACAAAATAGTATCCTCTATGTATTCAAAAGGATGATCACTATTTATAGTGAGAACAAGATATACTAAAAGGTCAGTAGATTAGGTAAGTTGCATCGTAAAGTAAACCATAAAAATTTAATGACACAATATAAACAAACATGATAAAAATAGAGGCAAGCATTAGAGTAAATTTTAGCCTAAATTTTCCCATGAATTTTTCATGTAATTTCCATTTCCACCAATCAAAATCATTTGAATTTAAAACAAGACACATGTAAATATTTTGGAGGGAAAATAAGAAAACTATTTTATTTTTTTATAATTTTATGTTTTATTTATCTCTGAATAGGTTTACTCAAATTTCATGTATAGACATTTGTTGGATTTGTAATTAAATTCCAAATCCAATGAGTGCCTATTATGCATACTTTTGAGAATTCCCACATAGATAAAAATTGAAAATACATTAAAAAAATGTACACATTTTTAAATATATTTTCAATTTTTATCTCTGTGGGTCTTATCAAAAGTATGCATAATGGGTTCTCGTTGGATTTGGAAGTTAATTATGCATCCCATGAGTGTCTACACTTGAAATTTGAGTAAAACACTAAGGAGATAGCCAAAAATACACTAAAATAATTAGTTTTCTTAATTTCCCTCTAAAATTCGTAACTCTTATTTTATTATTTTAACTATTATTTTATTATTTTTCCTTAGGAGGCCAATTTTAGGATGAAATTTCCTCTAATATATACCTTTATTATTAACAGAAAGCTAAAAAGGATTTTGTAAGAAAACTAGAAGAATTTACCAATGGTGAGCTCATTATGCTTCTCCTCAAGTGGGTACTTGTTGATCCTTTTTGGGCTCTCTCTCTCTCTCTCTTAAACAGGTGCAAAGATTATTCTCAGGATTAATTTTTCCAGCATAAATATACTCATAACCCTAAATATAGTTTTTGAATTCATATCCATGGTCTAGTTATGTAGCAAAGACTTGGCACCAATAATGGTACAAGTTCGTTCACTAGAGACCTACTAATTTTGGTTACAAAAGATTGATATTTCTTGAGTGAACTCATCTCTGTCATGATTTTTCGTCTTGAAAGGTGTAGTTGACTGATGATTTTTGAACTTCTATTCACACTATCATGTATGCATTTTCTAAAAATGGAAATAACCACTTTTGTCTATTTTTTCTATCATGTGTTACTATGGAGGGATATTTTGCACAATTGGAATAGGTTCTTTAAAGGAAACTTTTACAAGTCCAAAAAAGCATAGGTTCCATGGTTTTGAACAATCATTTTGATGGATATATTAATGTGATGGTGCATTTCATTGGTAAAAATTTAAGTAGTCATCTATATGGCCATGAGCCATTTTAAGTGAAAACAATTTCACCTTGATGTGTGAGGTCAAGAGCAGTCATATAGCCAAAATACATCATCATTTTCTTAATGAAATATAGGAAATTTATGAATTGACACTATCAAGAGAGAGAGCAAGAAAATAAAAAGAAAGGAAGTTTGTCGAAGAAGACAAATTGAGAAGTAGAAGCAAAACAATACAAAAAATTGGGAAATCAACTAGTAATTACTAAGATACTCAAGCCAACAATGTACAAAGTTTAATCCATTTTATGCAAGTTTGTAGTTATATTAGGATTATTTTGGAGGACATATAAAATTTTTCAGTGTAGAATAGAAGAATGTAGTCAGAGAATTAGTACTTCAGGTATTTTTTTGACTTTTTTGAAATTGAACGATGAAGATATTGAAGCAGATGTAAAAGGTTTTGGCCTTCAAACCATATTGAATAAATAACAACATGCCTACCCATTTCATTTAAAAAAAAAATACCACATGCAAAAGATCAACCTTAATCAAACCTAGGTATATAATAATAATTACAATATAAGGTCAAAGGTAATTATTTAGGATTGGTCATTGAATGGGGTGTTAGGATGGCACATAACATGAACATCTAATACTTCATCTCCTCAATTGGTGGCTATTAAAGCCATTTAATTTTTAATTCCTACCAAGGATAGAATTTCTCTTTCGAGTTGCCAATTGTCAACAGGTACTTCCATTGATAAGTTGATATGGCCTCTATGATGGTGCAATTCAACTGGAGGTTCAAATCTATGGTGTTGGATTCATCCTACCATTCTGTAATAATAATTCCTTTCAAGGGAAAGCTAATATTGGTTTTAACACTAATAATCTGGGAGAATTCATTGCTCTGTTTTTATTACTTAAAGAAGATTCTCTAAGGTGATCCAAAGGCTTCAAGTCTTTGGGAATTATTCTTATTATAAATTGGATGTGAGGTTTTAATCAAGTGATAACCCTTGATATTGAAGAAATTACAAATCAGATTAAGGCAACAATCTCTTTATTTCAAAATATTTCTTTCTGTCACGTTTACAAATATTTCAATATTGTGGAAGAAACTCTCTCAAAAGTGAGTCTCAACCAACCTGAGCATACTTTTTCCATAAAAAAACTTCAAGGGGGATTTATTATTGCATTGATTAGGATCTTAACTATAATATCTATATCAAATGCCTTTTGTGAAGGTTTAGTTATCAATCCTTTGTGGTTGTGTAATTAAACATTGTTGCAAAACATGAAAATAGTTTAGAAAACTTTTGGGGAATTTTTTCTTAAAAGTTAAATAATTTTTAATATCTAAAGTGGACATATCACTTACGGATTGTACTTTCATATTTTTAAAATAGAAAGTATGGATTTTTTTCAACATACGTTGTTACATCATTTTGTTCATCTAACCTATTGTTATTAGATGGACCTAAGTACACCATGTAAGACCAATTTTACCCTAAGTAAAATTGCATTCACTATGAAAAATAACTTAGTAAACCACCTTTATTACAGGAAACCCCATGAGGAAATATTAAATAAATCCACATTTGTTTGATCATCCTCAAGGAATAATTAGTTAAAAAGCAATTTAATTAATATTCCTGGTTATATTAAACCCAAAATAGGAAAATTAATTAGATAAATCATTATTTATCTTATTATTTCCTAAGAATAATTATTTAAACCTTATTTAAATAATATTATTTGTTGAATATGATTAAATCACCCTTAAATAATTAAATAAATCATTATTTATTTGATTATCACTCAACCACATCCTTAAAATGATAAATAAATCATTTATTTATTTTTTATTTACAAATAAAGGGATTTGACCCAAGTCAAATTCCATTTCCCTCCAACAAATATAATAAAATATTCCATAAAAGTTGGATCTTGATTTGGTTAATAATATTTTATAGACTAACTCAATATTTTGTTATAAATAGAAGGGTTTTCCCATTCATTTACCACCTTTTGTTACCTAAAGATCACTCTGGATCTATACTTTTGGTCTGACTATTGATCCACCATCATAGTCATATTTTTTTGTCATTTTTTGTCTGGGTTTTCTACACCATCAATAGAGAGGAATTTTAGATATACAACACTGAGGACTTACAAGAACCCATCCCATTGAGGAGAACAGGGAACACCCTCTTGTGTTTTCCTCCTTGGTGCCATTAATACAAAATTCATTCAACATATTCGTGTCTTGTCTATTGGATGCATGGAGTAAATCTTGTTTTTTCTACTGCTTAGTGTCTTCTAATGCATAGATCTAGATTTTTGCAGCATTTATCTTGATCACCTAACTGCAGATCTGAGGATATTGGCAACCATATTTGCTATTAGGGTTGTTTGTTATGCACATCTAAAGTGATATTTTTTCGTATGCTTGGAATTAAGGTTCATACTAAAAACTGGCGACTCCACACGGGTTTACGATTACGACCGTTGTCGTTTTTCTGATCCTTGCATATCCAGCTACTTCAAACCATATGATTTCTTTGCAGCCTCTTGTTTTTTCTTTTCTTGATGTTGTTTTTAACCTATAAAACCCTAAAATGATACAAATTCTAACTTCTGTGTGTTTTCGGACCTATTGCGTACGTGATAGAAATCAGCTGCAGCTGAGATGACAACTTTTTCTGAAATTTGTCGTCGAGAGTTCTGGATGTGCAAGTCACACTTTTTGGCCCAAAAACTATGACCTGGACCCTCAAGATGCACCTTTCAGCCCAAAAAATGTGACCTTTGCTGAAAATAGGTCACAAATTGTGACCTGGATGTTTTGCAGGGATTTTTCTGAAAGTTTTCTGGGTTTGTCTGAGCCTCTGTTCAGGGTTGCCTGACCTCTGTCTTCGTCCGTTTTGGACCTGTACTTGTTCTGTTTTGCTCAACTAAGTGGGAACCTAGCCCCCCTAGGGCTTCAATACCCTCCAATTTTTGTGGAAGAGTTTTTTGTTGTTGCAGGTTGTCTGAAATTTCAGAGTCTTCAGCCATTTTTCAGATCTGATACCTCACCTTTAGATCCACTTCATATCAGCTTGTTATCCATCTAAATCACCTCATTTAGCTTTTTTTGGGTTTTCCGCTAGGGTTCACTTCGTTTCCCTCCAGGAGATAGCCTTTCGCCACCTATTTTTACAGCAATTTTCCTCTGATTTGTTGTTGTTTTCTGCACCACTTTCCAGCAGATTTTGTCCTTTAGATCCCTTTCCCTCTTGACCTTAGATCTATTGCCTTTTTTTTAATGTGTTTTGATTTGTTTTTTCACTCACCTACAGAATATTTTTTGAGAGACCCGCCTCCTTGGGTTTATATTATTGCATTATTAGCTGTTTATTTTCTATTTTTCTAGGCTTATATACTGTCATTTGTAGGTTTATTTACAGCTATACAACACACTTTTTCTTTTTCTCTAAAAACATCTAGGTTTAGAAATTAAAATTTACACACTTCACACACACACCCTAAGCGAAAAAGGGCTTGGTTAACACCGCCACGAAAAGACTCTAAAACATTGAAATCAATTGATCCTGCACCTCTCTACCATTGTTTCGACATTGTAATCAGTTGATCCTAAACCTATCTGCCCTTGTCAGTCCCTTTTTTCTTTGTGTCGTCATAATTGTGCCACCAAGGCATTTATCCTGGAGGCTTCTTGGCCTTCATCCTTAGTTTCAAGTAGGAAGACTCACTCCTTTGCGTAGGATTCGAGTTAGTCCTCCACCGAGTTTGCACACCGACTCTTCTTCTGGTCCTTCTGGTTCTCCTTCTCATTCCGCCTTCAGTTCTCCCCTTGACACCTTCACCATGTCTAGTGTAGGACCTAATGCTGGTGGGAACCCTGGCCCTCATGTTGGAAATACCACTAGTGGGACCGCAACAGACACTACCCCAGCTGCGCCCTTGCTCCCCTTCATGGCAGGCCCCAGCCTCCCTGATTTTTACCAGTTGATAAACGACCCTATACACCATGACGCTAGTTGGCCTGCTATGCCAAAAAAGCTCCCTTCCAACATCCCAAATTTTGAAGGCCTTCTTGGAGAAGATCCTTCAAATCATGTTCGATCTTTCCACATGTAGTGTTCGTCTAAATCCATTACCGATGACTCTATCCATCTTTGGTTGTTCCAACGAATGCTTATAGGTGAAGCTTCTAAGTGGTATGTTGATTCCTCTCATACCACCTTTGCAACTCTTGCCCAAGCTTTTATGTCTTACTTCTAGCTTCCCCTTCGTTATGACACTGGTACCGAACTCTTAACTTCTTTCCATCAATCGTCTGCGACCCGCCTATCTGACCATGTCTAGGAATGGTGGAGAAGAAAGAGCCTATGTCGAGCCCCTACTTTCTAAGATTGTGTCTACATGGATTGGTTCCTTAGATCTCTCTTGCCACCTATCTGGAAAGATGTCGCATTGCACTTTCCTCAAACCAAAGAAGCCGCTCTCCAATTGCGTTAAAATATGACCTGATCTATGCTCAGTCAAGTTATGTTTATACCATTCTACCTGATCTTCCTAGACCCGGTGGTGCCAATGCACTGGGGGCATCTCACGCCGCTGATGGTATCGTTGGAGCTCTCTCTAATTCGTATTCTCAACCTCCCAAGGGCTATGGCTTTCCTCAGGGGGGGACCAGCACCTCCTGCACTTTTCCCCCTCTCGGTAGCACGTATCCAGGATATGACATGCCTCCTCGTTTTTCCCAACCTCCTATTTACCACATTGTTACCCAACCTCCTTACTATCCATATCCACAGCCTTGTGCTCCAGCTCCTCCAGCATTAGCACCTCCTCCTCCCTTACCTTCTCAACCCCCGCAATAGCAACCACCACCCCCTCAGGGGTAGGTGTATGCACAACAAGGCGTGACTAATCATCCTCCCTGAAAAAAGAAGAGGAAAGGCACTCAAAATCAATCTGCTCCTGGTAATACAGGATCTAATCCTCAAAATAATGATCCTAACACTGCTAAATAGCAACAGGGCACCGAGACCAAGCAGGACAGGCCTGTTCACATGAACAAGCCTTGTTCTTGTTGTGGTTTTTATGGTCATTACACACATGATTTTCCTCTTTTTCCACAGATGCAGTAGCTGTGGGAGTCTCAAGCAACATTTAGAGGACAGCAAGTCATCCCTTCTGTTCCTCCCGGTCCTGCACCTAGTCAACCAACTGTGCTTACCGGTCCTTTCCCTCAGCAAGGATTTGTGGCTACCCAACCACCTGAAGGTCAGGTGGCCACTCAACCTCTTCCATATGGTACCTTCGATTACCAGATTCTCATGATGAACTCTGATCAACCTTTAACCATAGAGATCAATCTTCAGACTCAGTCCCGTCAGTACAACAAGCCTCCCGTTACGTCTGTCCCCGAGCTGCCTCCTTCAATCTCTACAGAGCCTCTTTCGACACCTAATGGTCCCTTACAGATCCCTCAGCCTAAGGTGCAGGTTCATACCAATATCCCTAAGGGACCACTACACCGAAATTTTGCTTTCGGCAAAGCTGCCTATTCGTATAACATAGTAGATGATTTGGCACAATCCCCGACTGCCATTTCAATGCTGGAACTCCTCCAGTCGTTCCCTTCACAACGAAAATCTCTACTATTTTCCATGGGCACTATACATCCTTCCGACGATTGATTGATTGTCTTTAATGTTGACCAGTCAGAACATCCTCCTCTCCCTGCTTCCTTCGCCTTCCAAATTCTAGTCAAGATCCAAAACGCTAACATCTCCTGGTGCATTATTGAGGAGGGGGCATCCACCTACGTGGTGTCCGCTTCGGTTTGGAAGCAACTCGGATCACCTCAGTTGGCTCCTTCCATGATCACTCTCTGAGCGTGGGATGGCCATGCCTCCCAGCCCATTGGCTTATTCTGAAATTGTCCTATTAATCTTGTGGGCAAGACTGTTTGTGTTGATGTGGAAGTCATATATGCCTCCTTAGATTATAACATTTTATTGGGTCGTAGCTACACTTATGTGATGTCTATTGTCCCTTCTGCGGTCCACCACAAGATTTCCTTCCCTCATAACAGAAATATAGTCACCATTGACCAGTTTACATATTACGAACCGAAGTATCAGACCTCCCCTGAGTCCACTATCTCTTTGGTGGCCAATAAGCAAACCGTCGATCCTTTGACCAGTGTTTCACCTGGAGTCTAAAAATATTCCTCACTACTTGGTACATTCTCTGGTCTTCCTCTTCCTGTCTCTGATCCCAACTCATTGAATGTTTGCATGATGCAATCAGCTCGAGCTGCCCTCAAGAGGCCCGCCTCGGATAGTCAGTAGCCTCCTTGCCCTCTGAAGCCTTCTCCTAGTCCTTCGATTCAGCCTTCTAGACCTCCTCCTCTTGGCCCTTTATCTAGTACTCATGAGCCTCTTTACCCTCCTAGAAAGGTTCCTCCAGGCCTTAACCATTTAGGAGTCGTCCCGCCTAGCCATTACCCCTCTGGTCAGATACCGTTTGTAGCTCCCCCACTAGGAGTCTATATGACACCTATCATTTCCACCCTATCTCTTCCTAACTTGACCCTTGGGATTCCCGTCTGGTACCTTAATCCAACAGCCGCTACCCCGCCAGGTCAACCCAAACCTTATCTTGCTTTGACCTCGATTCAACTAGTCCCCATGACTTCTCCCACTGCAAAAGTGCCTCAACCACCTCAACAGGAAACACCTCCTATTGCAACCGCTTCGGGCAAGAAGGGAAAAGCTCGACAAAGGGCCTCCAAGGACAAGGTTGCCCTGACAAACCATGCACCTCCCCCGCCTGCAAAGCTCTGTGCTTTGTGTGATGTCATCATCCATGCCACCCATAACTGTCTTGAACTGCCTCGGATCAAGCCCATGGTTAAAGTTGCGTTCCCTGAGTCTACAGTCCCTGAAGCCTCTATTTCTTCCTCGAATACAACCAAGAATCCTAAAACTATTCAGACTAACCAACCTTGTGCATTGTGTGATCTCCATGGCCATTATTCTCACCATTGTCCCTGCCTTATGCATTACAGTGCCTCATTAGAGGTAGTTCAGGAGTACGAGATTGAATAATACCAATCCGCCTCTCCAGTACTATTGGAGTATGCTGCAGGCCAGATTGAGGATTTACCTGCTCCCACTGACATTCCCCCTCCTGATGTCAAGATGAAGGAGCCTGTGGCCACCATCCTCTACCTTTCATCATCCATGAGACCCTAGGTGGAAGCTCCCTCCGAATCTTCCCCTGTTGTTTCTCTTGACCTCCCTTCAAAAATCACCCTGGGCTCAACACTAGTAGATCCCTTATTTGCTTATTCTTCCATCATCCCCCGTGACTATGCGCATGTGAACCTTTCTTCTCATGATGATGAGTCAGGTAGCTTCACCACGTCATGTGGTCTCCCTTCCTCCAGTCACTCCATCTTCTATTGCGATGATGACATCATGGAAGCCATGTCCACCCCTGACTTCATATTTGCCACCCATAAATGAGATAGCACCACTCGTGCCTATGGTGGCTTTCGTGATCTCAGCACAAGCTACACCTCCGGTAGCTCCCACACTCCACCTCACCATCAACGTGTGAGTAGTAGACATCTTACCTAGATCACTCCCTCCCACAGAGTGCGTTCGATTTCTATTTTACACTCAAGTTGCCATCATTGTTCATCATCCTCCCATTTATTGTCTTGTGGAACCTTTCATATGGACCTCCCGTCCACACTTTATATCGGTTTTGCTGATGGTGCAAGTCGCTGCTCCAAGAATCTAGCCTCGGTAGGTTGGGCCATTTTTACCCCTGTGCACTCCCTTGTTCTCTCGAACGGGGTGTGCATTGGTACTACTACCAATAACCATTCCGAATATGATGCAGTGCAAGGTTTATTAGCCAATGCCCTTTCACATCGCATCCTCCACCTTCATGTTCATTTAGACTCCCTTCTTTTTGTCATGCAATTGAATGGTGTCTATCGTGTGCATAATCCTATCCTTTTTAGAAGATATTTACGAGTGAATATTTTGATGCATGAATTTGAAATCATTACATTCATTCGTGTACCTAGAGCACAAAATCAATATGTATATAGCATTGCAAACCATATTCTATATTGGCATTTAGCACACATATCTAACGCAAGACAATAACATAAAAATATCAAAATGATGCATATCCATAATATGTGTCATATAAAATGTTTTAGAGTCCATCCACTCTGATACATATAACATGCCCATAGCATGTTACAAAACTCAAAACTGGGGGCACCACCTACCCTTACACACTAATCACTATCTGGAGGATCCCGAGCCAATGGCTCTACCCCCACAGCTTGTAGATCATGCATACCCTGTCCGGCCATCGCCATGCACTGTATGACCCCTTACTACTCAAAGGGTAGACCAATACATGGCTCTATGTACTGGTCATCTAAGTCCTGCCAGCCGCGCTCTAAAACACCGGTTAGAAGCCTCTCACATCTATGATGGATGTCCTCCAGGAGGGCTGCTGCATCGTCATTTTGTTGTGCCCTCGCTCCACTAGGTCCTGCGGTTCCCGATACTACAGGTCGTCCCATATATCCGACCGGTTTTACTAGTGTTGTATCTGCATATCAAAAGTGAAAGAATCAATACCACATAAAATATTCTCAGCCTTTACATGCACATAAAAGATTAGAAATTTGTCACTTACCATCAGGCCCCCATATTCAATCAAGTGGCAGTGGCAAATTCGGGTCCCCACAATAACTCATCCCACTATAGGGATAGTCATCTATATACAATGGCATCTGATCCTAATGAGCAAAGAACTCGGGTCGGAACACCCGTCCAACCGCCCCACCTGCTCCTCTTCATAGTAGTCGCCCCCAACGGTGCATTCTAGGTTCCCTCGGGCCCCCATCTTGGAGTTGTATGCGAGTTCGAAGTGTCGGGATATTCTCAAAGAAGAACAAGCATAAAAATGTACCATATGCACAGTCATGCTTCACTTGCCGCTTGCATAGTGAAAATGTTGTTTCAATGACGATAGCATCATCTGGGCCCACCCATAGTAGGTCCCACTCAAAACACTCTCCACAAGCATCATCTTCCCTCTAGTGATGTGATGGAGTGCCTGGTTTCCTAGGATCCACAGCATCGCTGCAGCCACAACACGGGTCTCTAACCTCTCCAAATCCCTAATGGGTATCTGAGTCCCCTTGAATTGGAGACCTAGTCAAAAATGGTGCTCTACAAACTAAATGATATTCCGCCCCTGTGGTAATACTGGTTGAGTATTCCCTACCATCCCAAGTGGTGGGTGACTAGTCAGGAAATATATATCCTGGACCGTCAACTCGATCCGGTGCCCCTACACTATAAAGAACTCATGGTCTGGTTCCCAATAGCTGAAAATCTGGGCCAATAAGGACTCTCTAGCTCTCATCAAAGGGTTCTCCACAAACTTAAGAACCTCAAACCTGGCCAGTGCACTGCGAACACCTTGATCCTCCCAGATCTCCAACTGTAATGCACCCAGGTCTCTCTCTCTCTAGTTGATCTGTAATTCTACCATATCTACACAAAACCATCATATTTGTCAGTATACAGATAGGAAATATTGTATCTCAACATAAAAACCCATTGCTCAACCAAAAAACAGCACAAAAAAACCCCTCCCTGATAGGTCGCACTTTTCAGGCCTAAACCTGGGATAGGTCGCAATTTTTTGCTCAAAACCTGCTACCAAGGTCGCACTTTTTGCCACAAAAAGTGCGACCTGGATGTGAATAGGAGTAAGGGTCGGTTCCTGATCCCTAGGCACCTAATATGAACTTTCAATCCACTGAAAAGAACGATTAGGGTTAGGCCTCTTATCTGCAATTAACAGATCTCGATTCCAATGGTCGGTTTGTCCGCTACGATCGTCACAGGATTTAGGGCCTTCTCTCCTCTCTACATTCACCACAGCTCCACATGCAAATGATTGAAGTTGGAGGGAAAATGCCTTATTAAAAGAGAAACCCTTGTTTTTTCTTTTGCCTACTACGACCAAACCGTAGCTCCGTTTACCAAACTGTCTGTACCGTTGGAAAGCTCTCACCAAGCCCTCAAATGGGTATCTGTTAGTTTTTAATGATTTGATACTTAACCAGGACACATTTTTTCCAAGAAGTGTCACTTCACCCCGACTCAAAATCGAATTTCTTCACTTGAAACACTCATACTGGGGGCACTACTTTGCCTCCATACTTGTCCACGCTCGTGTCAACTTTTGTCGTGAGTTACCATATTGTACTCATGTTTTTATGGTCCCCATTGGACCTTTTCCTATGCGGTAGCACCATCAAGTCACCCTTGTTTAGAGCATCCGAGTTGAGTCATCATTGCATTCATGGAGTCTATCCCGAGTCCCTTTGCATTCGCTATAGTCCTCCATCCTTCATTTCTTGGTCCCTCTCTCGGGCTGCCCATTATGGTCTTCAGTCGTACTGTCCCATATCCCTCATGATATTGTGTCAGTCGCTGCCACGTCATCCATGCCCTTTATGCTCTAACAAGGGAAGTCGTCCGTTTGCTACTCAGTACCCCCCGTTTCATCATCATCATTAGTGTCAGTCTGTCAATCACTCTACTATTTTATCTCATGCCTTAGTTGAGGATCCCTTATTGCCTCACCTATGACAGACCTCCTTCTGTCGACATTAGCTCATTCATTCTAGAAGATAGGTCTAGAGGGTGGTGTACCTTATTTCCAGCTTCCACTCTTGTTCGGTGCCTCAGATCAGGCAAAGGGACTCCTTATTGCCCTTTGACTTGATTTTTTCTCAGCTCCAGCTCCTTTCAGCATGATCGAGATCCATATGCTCGATGGTTCAATGATGCGGTAGCTGACATCGGTGATTCTCGGGTGTATGTGAGATGTCTCAGCCCTCATGATGGGGTGGCCCTACAGGTAGCCCCCCACATGCCCGGATGACCTCTCCATTATAGCCTTTCGATGTAGCTCCATAGATTTGATGATGTCGGCCTCAACCGCTTGCAGTGCCTTTTTGATTAAATGTATCAGTCAGATTATCAGAGCCATTTCCTATTTACAAGGGCATCTGGGTTGTAATTATATCTCATGTACTCAGATATTATTTTACAAGTTCTGGCTGCTATCCCAGGCACAATATGTATGTGGGATTCATTATCGTGTTGTTTATCTGGCTCATGTTTATGCCACCATATACTATATTGTCCAGTCCCTTTGTTTACTGGACGCCTTATTTTTTGTACTTTGCCTCAGCGGGCATAGGTATGCCTCCTCCACCGCCTATAGCAAAGGTACTCACTCATCAAAGAGACTTGTTGCACCTGTAATTCTCGCCTCCTCACGGTGTAGTTCTTTCAGCACTTTGGTCTACCTTATACTTCTCTCTCTTTGACTTCCCCTTCGATGTCTAGTGATTGAGTTCTTACAATGTACTTCGGTCATACGGTTAGCTCCTAATGCTCACACGCTGGGGGGAAATCTGTTACACCATTTTTTGGTCATCTAACCTCTTGTTATTAGATGGACCCAAGTACACCATGTAAGACCAATTTTACCCTAATTGAAATTTCATTCACTGTGAAAAATAAATTAGTAAACCACCTTTATTAAGTTGTTTATGGTCTAAACAGGAAACCCCATGAGGAAATATTAAATAAATCTACATTACTTTGATTCTCCTCAAGGAATAATTAGTTAAACAACAATTTAATTAATATTCTAGTTATATTTAACCCAAAACAGGGAAATTAATTAGATAAATCATTATTTATCTTATTATTTCCTAAGAGTAATTATTTAGAACTTATTTAAATAATATTATTTGTTGAATATGACTAAATCACCCTTAAATAATTAAATGAATCATTATTTATTTAATTATCACTCAACCACATCCTTAAAATGATAAATAAATCATTTATTTATTTATTATTTACAAATAAAGGGATTTGACCCAAGTCAAATTCCTTTTCTCTCCAACAAATATAATAAAATATTCCATAAAATTTGGATCTTGATTTGGTTAATAATATTTCAATTATGCAACAATATCTAGACTAACTCAATATTTTGTTATAAATAGAAGGGTTTTCCCATTCACTTACCACCTTTTGTTGCCTAAAGATCACTCTGGATCTATACTTTTGGTCTGACTATTGATCCACCATCATAGTCATATTTTGCTACCATTTTTTGTCTGGGTTTTCTACACCATCAAGAGAGAGGAATTTTAGATCTAAAGTGTTGAGGACTTACAAGAACCCATCTCATTGAGGAGAACAGGGAACACCCTCTTGTGTTTTCCTCCCAGTTGCCATTAATACAAAATTCATTCAACATATTCTTGTCTTGTCTATTGGATGCATAGAGTAAATCTTGTTTTTTCTACTGCTTAATGTCTTCTAATACATAGATCTAGATTTTTGTAGCATTTATCTTGATCACCTAACTGCATATATGAGGATATTGGCAGCCATCTTTGCTGTTAGGGCTGTTTGTTATGCACAACTAAAGTGGTCATTTTTCGTATGCTTGGAATTAAGATTCATAATAACATACATTGTCGCCAAATTAGAGAATAAAATAGTTATTTTATCAAATAAAAACAAACTATTGTGAAATTAATAGAGAAATTGGGCATTGGACTAAACCTAAAAATCATGCTATGAGAGAAAATATAACATTTACAAATACTAAAATGGTTGTTAGACAACTAATCCTTAGGAATGGGGTGGAAATGTGTAAATATCTAAATAGAGAAATTTGAATAGCTATAATGGGAAGAGACCTTGGAATCTAAATCCAAAAGCTCACCTATATTCATACATATAATGATGTTCACATTAATCCAAAAATGATTTTTTGGGATTTAAAAATCTTGGCCTGGCATGGTATCAAAGCTCAAGTTCTCTACTTTTCTAACTTAGTTAGTAATTGCTACCTGCCATATTTGTCTCATTGTCTCCACTACTCAAAACAATTACCTCTTCGAATTTTAATTCTCCCTTTCTGTCTCTACCCGCCAGTCTATTCTTATCCTTCCCTTTAGTGAATTTGTTTTTTTAAGAATTGGCTATATCGTGTCGGACTTGTCAATTAACCAATCTCAATTGTTGTTTTATGCATTATATAGTTCGCTTGAGAGGCTAGGGTGCAACTACAATGGCAAGGATGTGCATTCATGAGAATTTGAACAGTCAGTCCATAATTAGTTGCATTTTTTTTTCATAATGGATCTTGCCATCTAGAAAAAATTCGAACTCAAAAAAAGCAATCCCTTCTCATGAAATTTAAAGAAATTTTGTCTTCGCATCAAGTGTGTATATTTTTTTTTTGTGTAACATAGTATTGATGGACTATAACCTTTACAACACTAGTTTTCATAGTAGAGGATTGAGCTATCTTGTAACCCTTTTTCATGAATCACAAGAGAGGAACCATTTATTCTATATGGTTCTTTGTTTTCAGGGCCATACAAAAAAAAGGGGCTTGTTGTCATGTGTTTTGTAAGCATTGGAACCAGTTAATGTGAAAACAAGTGTAATGATTTGTTATATGAAAAGGAGGATTCAAAAAAGTATTTATTTAAAAAAATTTCATTGTTATCATCAAGTAGTTCAAGAATAAGATCCCCATAACGGACGAGAAAGAGAGTGTACTCTGATATATAGTTGTGCATTACATTTTTAAATTATTGTGTAACACTAATGGGGTGTATTTCAATTAATCCATGAGGGTTTCATATGGAAAATTAGGGTGCATTATTATTGTTGTAAAGGGAAATGAGAATGTTTAATATTTCTTTTCTTCATTGTATTACCTGAGTTGAAGCATACATTACAAATAATTTAGCTTAAGAATCTACTTAAATATGCATTATATGATCTCTATTATGGGTGTGGTTCTCACTAGCAAATATAACTACCATGAATGGTCCAAGAATATCAGTCACACCCTCATATTTAATGAGTTATGGAAAGGTATATGTGAAGTAAAAGGGGACAATGCAGCTATCGAACCTACGTCACACAAAGAGTTTTCCATATGGGAGAAAAATGAAAAAAAGACCTATTCCCTAATTATTTCTTCTTATGAATATAAAATGTATGATGTATATACCACTAAATTTAAAATTTATATTCCTCTCACGACCTTTTTCAAGGTGCCTAGTCCTAAATAATCGCACTATCTTGAATCTTGGAAATCTTATACGCAACTCGAGGATGTTACATTTGACTCTCCTATGGAGAAGTTTTTATATCAAAAGAAATAATTTTGGAATAGGAAAACTGCTTCTGAAACCCTTGAAGAATCAATGTGCCTTGCACATAAAGAGAAGAATCAATCACAAGATTCTTCTAGAGGATGAGGTAGTAGAAGAAGAAGTGGAAGGTAGAATCAACGAGGTATGGGGTACACATCATAAATGCATTAAATGTAATCGATATGGACATGATTCATGCATATGTAGAATCTCATGGGAGAGAATCAAGAAATAACACAAAGAAGAAAAAGGTAAAACAATAGATCAACCGAAAGGTAAAGCACTTGAATCTTCTCATTACATTGTTTCCCATTGCATTATTGGAGTAATTGAGCATTTTTTTCATACTTCATTTGGTTATTGGAAATACTTCTCTAATGTCCTCAATAATAACGTAGATGAAGCATTTTACTTTGAAGACAACTCAAGTCTCAAGCCATCCAAACTTGGCACCATCAGACTTAAACTACATGGAAGTTTCTTCTACATGATGTACTCTGCCTTCTGAGAATTTAGACAGAATAGTTGTCCCTTATTCACATTCACCAACAAGAAAAATCCATTCATATGTTATGGAAAATTTAACATAATAAAATCATTAGAAAACATAGTTATCATGACTATAATAGAGGAAGAATTATTGTTGAAGTTGTAAGAAACATATGCTCATGCACAAAAATTTGCATGCGGTAATTAGTACAGTGAATGTACATTTCCATCTACTCTTATTTGGCATGCAATATTTTGACATCTTAATTATGATAGTCTTCAATTGTTGAAAAAAAATAGTGTTTCCATTTTTCCAGCTATTCCAAGGAAACAAAAGCAATGTGATACTTGTATACTAGGAAAACACAAAAAAATAGTCATTTCATGAATTTTCTTCCAAAGCACATAAAAAGTTTGCATTGATTCATTATGATTTATGTGGCCCTATGCATATTACTTATGCAAATGGAAATAAATATATGATGAATTTTATTTATGATTACACTATAATTTCGTGGGTATACCATTTGAGAAGTAAATTGAAGGCTTTTAAAACTTTCAAAAACTTTCATGCATGCATTGAAAATGATGAAAAATCACTTATTGGATCCATTTTTACCAATAATTGAAAAGAATACAATTCTAATGAATTTGAAAAATACATTCAAAAACATGGGATTCAACATCAAGCAACTATTCTATATAATCCTCAACAAAATGGTGTAACTGAATGAATGAACACGACTCTTAAATATGGTTCGTGCAATGATGTTTTTCAAAAATGTAAACCTGATGTTTATGGTTGATGCAATTATATGTAAAGTACATTTAAAAAATAGAATTCCATCTCCTGCCCTAAAAAAGAATACTCATAAAATGTGGTATGATCAGCGTCTTTTGGTAAGGCATATCAACATCTTTGGTTGCACCTACTATACCTTGATTCCTAAAGAACAAAGAAGAAAGCTTGATGAAAAGAGTATAAAATGAATCTTCTTTGGGTACTTGGATACCACCAAAGAATATCATCTCTAAGATGAGGTAAACAAGAAGTTTATATTGTTTAGATATGTGATTTTTAATTAATTCTCCAAGACATCCAATATTCTTGAGCAACAACTTGATCGTTTGGATAGATTCAATCATGCAAAAACTTATCATGAATTTGATAATGTGATTCCACATCTTGAAGGGGGGGATCCCTATATTGGATCAATATAATGAATTTCCTTTTGAAGCACTATCTCCCCATTATGAATCTCCTTCCACTTCTTCCAATATAAAATATCCTTTGAGTGATGTGATCGAGAGGATTGGAAGGCTAAATCTTGATTCATCCCCATCACAATCAATAGAGCAACCTAGACTATCTCAAAAAGGTTCTCCAAAATGGCATCCTTATGAGGTTGGAAAGGGATGAACTAGAAGTACAAAAAAAATGGAAGTGATGTATATTATTCTAATTTAGTTGATGATATGTGTGTTTCTTATTATTGCAAATTACATTTGTCTACTAATTTTACTTTAATTTATTTCTTTGACAATTGTGAAGCTTGTTTCTTACTTTAGTTTTTTAAAACATGATAATTGTGAACCTAAAAAAATTATATATGTGTGTGTGTCTAATGTTGTTGCTGATGATTATTAACATCCTCTAAGACCAATATGGTGTATAGAATGCTAAGAAAGTAAGATATTAGTTGAGATTTTTTAATATTTTATTTATATGATAAAAAATAAGGGAGAGAAGCATTTTGAAGTCACCATAGTTTTCTTAAATTAACAATTCAATAAGGATGGTAGTATGGAAAATATTTTCAAAATTAGATTGAATGTCAGTAAGCATCAAGAAATACAAGAGAAATTTATTTTCATATTCAAACCTCTTAGTATCACAAAGGTGACAATATCTTTCATCCCAAGGTGTTTTGGGAATTGGTCAATACTTCATTTCACTTTGAATCTCATGAGAATTAGTTCTTATCTTGAAAATTTCCATTTTATTTTTAGCATTGGTCAAGAAAAAATAACATTATGGTTATCAATATTGGGGTTGATCACCTCTTCATAATATCTTAGCTTCCTTTTTCCTTGAATCGCCTTATCATACCACAACTTATCCTTAAATTTGGAAGTAATAATATTTTTAATTTTATCCTTATTCTCCAACATGATCTTCGCCTTTACCACCCAATGGTCTAGCCAAGACTGGGCATCTTTATGCTAGCCTCACTTGAGCTGAAGGTGGGGGTTTTGGCTAGAGTTATAAGCAATGTTGGGTAACCTATTGGTTTCCATGTTGTATATATTCTTCTTATACATGAGATACGTAATCATAGCCATGACTCCAATGGGATAAAGTCTAGCTTCAATCAAAAGGATATGGCAGGAAATATTTCCTTTAATATTGAAGTTGTAGGCTGTAAATTTCTTTTGTATTAGCTCAATCTACCTCCATTATTCTCTATATATACCACAACCCCAAACCTCATGCCCATATAAAATAATAAGGGTGATGAGTGTCTCAAAGAGGTTTTTTTTTAAATCCATACCCAAATATATGTTGACTTACAGTTGTTTTCAAGCCCATAATAATTTTTCTGACCTCCAATTATTCTTTTCTCAATGCTATAATTAATTGATCTAATAATGAATGTCAATACCCAGATATTTGTATGAAATTTATCCAAGTAGTATTATCATAAATGGAATTACCATAATTGATATTTATGGACTTAATTATCATGGATTTAGTATTGTTGGTAATAACATTCATATCCATATTGGAGGATTAATATTGAAGGATTCTAAGATGTTTGTCAAGATTTTCATGGCTCCTAGCTAGAAGAAAAATATTAGTAGAATGTAGGATAAGAGTAATAACAATACCAGTGAGCCTGGGGCCACCACATCATATATCTTACAAACACTTTTCTAGCTTATCAATGTAAATGTCATAAAGGGTAGGGGATAGGGGACATCCTTGCTTAACTACGATATTAAATTTAATTTCTTCTAACAAACCCTTGATGGTCCTAAGCTTGGAAATAACATTTTATTTATAAATATAATAACAATATAATTATATTATTAATTTTATTTTTTATATTTGTTAACCATAATTACTCTAGGTATTAAGAAGAAAAAAACTTTATAATATAAAAAATATATTTTTTAACAAAGATGAGTAGGATTTTTATAGAATATATGCCCAGAATGCAGCTAGAAACCTGAGAGAAGTTTTCATGTGGTAAAAATATGCTATATGTTCTAAGTACATCCTTGATGGGATTTCAATTTTTTTCCTACATGCCTAATATGATCATACATTAAAAAAAAATTGCTATAACTATAAATTCTACAAAATTTACCACCAACCAAAATAAATTTGCATGGTATTGTCATGAAACAAATTGGAATATTGGTGGACATCTTGTTAGAGGGTCGATATGGCATATTGTTGGTTGAGATACAATCCTCATCTGCATTTCTCTTAGCTTCTATATCTACATAATGGTGATGTAACCAATCCAATACGTCTACTAACTGAGCTATCTGATCTTTTTTCTTCAGGAGTTCATCATGGAGGAAGAGAATGTGTTATGACTGTTGGTACATATTTTTATTGATTTCATTTATCTCTGGATTTCCTTAAATTGGGGGGTGAGGATAGAGTGTGCATCAATATGGACCCCTATATGTTGAATATGGAACATCTCAATTCACCATTTTTTCCCAAAAAGTGTTAGATTGGTCACATTGTGCAATGTTATCAAGCAGGTGTATTAAAGCAGAGAACACTTTTCTCAGGATTGAAAGAGATCCACACCTAGAGGAGAAATTGGCTTAGCCCAAAGGATCCATTGATTAGTTTCTTCCCCTCTATAGATAAGTCTGTGGAATGCCAAATTTTGATGAGAATGGATATCCCTCCTTGTGTCAACTTGCTTTAAGGTTGAAGAAATGGGTAATTGTAGTCACTACCTCTTGGTTTACAACATCATTGACCACTTCTCCTATAACATATGTAAGAATTATTGCCTTCAAATACATATTTTTTTTCCTCCCTCGCATGTAATATGGGAATCCATACATCATCAAACTTAAATGGGATGAGTTACATCTGACAAGCCTATACTAGACTTCCTAGTAAAAGAAGGGATACAAGCCATGAGGCTCTTAAACCAATGCCTATACGACTATGGCATATGTTCACAATGGCCATTAATCTATATTTATTTCTCTACTCAAAATTTTGGACCGAATGAGTCCAATTCCATCCTTCCATTCTATCCATAAATTCCTTCATCATACAAATCGAGTCCCATGCTATAGGATATCCTTCATTCCATGTTTTTTTGAATATGAGTTGTCTAGAATGAATCCGATTAGTGGTTAATGCATGCGAGAACATTGAATTTTGGTCTATATCTTTCCTTGCAAACTGTGTGACATCATCATGCAAAGGATCAGACTAATAATATTTCTTCAACCTACAAAACATGATACAAACTCTATGCCATCGACTAGAACTAATGGTGATTTTGAGAGAGATACATGGAATTGAATGGGATATGGAAAAACTTATATAATTTGTGCTAATTTGACAAATAATATTGACTCCATACTTCCCTTTGGGAAAAAGGACCTGGAATGAATTTTTTTACCTGTTATGAAACCAGCTCCAAAAATATAATAAAAGAGAGATAAATGCCTTATAAATAAGCCACTTCGAGCGGGAAGCCTCCTTTACATTACATAAATGAAAAATTCTTGGATGATACAAATGAAAAAACCTCCTTCTATATATAGGAGTCCATGGGGTCACAATATAATCCTAACTGACCTAACAATAATAATGTAAAGTCACAATAATAACAATATTGGTGTTACAGGGGTACAACAATAATAATAAGGGGGCTACACTAACAAAAATAAGGGACTACACTAGTAATATAGGGACCTAACATGCCCCTCTCCTTCAAAAAATTGTTTTCCTCAATGCTTGAGTAGCTCTGGGTGCTTCTGTATAAATTTCTCGTCCTCCCATGTAGAATATTCAGTGGGTAAGTTCTTCCACTTGATGATATACTCTGAAATTGATTGATTTCGTAGTTGTCAAGTTTTTGTTTCCATGACTACTTTAGGTTCCAATATGATTTTTCCTTCCTCATCAAGTTCTGGAAATATTTTTCGAACTGGAATTTTTTCACCTATAACCTTCTTTAAGCATGAAACATGGAAAACTGGATGCACTCACGAAGAATCAGGAAGCACCAATTTGTATGCCATATTACCAATATTTTGCAACACCTTTTAAGGACCATAGTACTTTGGCAATAATTTATTATCCTTCTTAGCTTTCTTGAGGGACATTTGTTTATATTCTTGTAGCCATAAAAATACCCAATATCCTACATCAAAACTAATCATGGACTGGTTCAGTAGAGCGAACTTGTATGGTGTGCCACGTGTCACTGTTTTCTCCTTCGGCTCTAAAATTGATAATTCAGTTTCAATATTGAGTTCCTCAAAAGCAAGGAAAAGGTGTGTATTTTTTTTCCCGAATTGCATAAGTCTTGTTTGAAGAATCAGTTTGAATTGATTAAAATGGCATATTGTAGAATAGATATTAGTATTGAGTTCTAAAATTTCCCCTAAAAATAATTCAACACCCATTAAACCTTCAGAAGGCTCTACTATGACTCGTGAAGACGAAGAAATGCCATAATATCAAGCTAACCATGGGATAATATCTATTGAATAGTCCAATGCTTTCCATTCCAATGGGAGGTGTTGATGTTGTACTAGGAGTATAATGGTTACAATCTTTGGGGATGGTAACTTTTCATTTTCAAGAACTTTTCTTGAAATTTTTTTCGAAAGGAAAGGAAGTCGAATTACGGGGTATCACAAAGAAGATGGGAAAGATAATAAGCTCTGATACCAAATGTTATGAAACTATCTCCAAAAATAGAATAAAAGAGAGACCAACGCCTTAGAAATAAGCCACTGAGGGGGAAACCTCCTTTACATTACATAAATGAACAATTCTTCGATGATACAAATGAAAAAACCTCATATATATATAGGAGTCCATGGGGTCAAAATATAATCCTAGTCGACCTAACAATAATAATGAAAAGGCACAATAATAAAAATATTGGGGTTACACGGGTACAAAAATAGCAATAAGAGGGCTAGAGTAACAACAATGAGGGACTACACTAGTAATATAGGGACCTAACAGTACTCTTCATGGGGTAACAATGCATCTAATTAACCCATTCATCTACCATTTCCGAATATATGTTTGGCATGCCCTGTTATCTTGTGATATTTCCTCCTTATTTTTTCCTCTCAAAATATGGAAATAATATTTATAAGAGAAGTCTTTTAACAAGGCCAAGATTCTCGAAAGGAGGGAGATTTGGTTGTTCTCCAGATTAGAGCCTTTGAAGAGGTGTTGGATATTGATGAGAGAATCATAAATAAATTATCAAGGAAATCCTCATATTCTTAGCTATATGGAGGCCTCAATACAACAAATACATCTCTGCAAGGTTGTTTGATATCTGGCCAAGCTCCCATGCATGATTTAATTCCAATTTTCCTTCAATATTAAGAATAATCCACCCCCCTCCTACCACCTCTGGGTTCCTTTTTAAATCCCCATTAAAAAAGAGTGTCCACGACTTCTTTTGGGAGAGCCAAGTTGCAAAATCTTGATATGAGCGTCTAAGTTTCCAATTCTTCAAAGTTATTCCTTCTCTTTGGCTCTTTTGGGGAGGAATGACTTGAGGGTCTGTAAGGAGATCCATCCAGTGATTTTTCGTAGAACCTAGAAATGAGTCTCGATCCTTAAGATTTTGATTGTTGAATTATGAACATAGTGAGAGCACTTTGATGGTTGTGGCTAAGGAAGATATGAAAACATATTTAAAAATTACACTATTTCTTGATAGCTAGATTTTCCAACATATAAATTTTGGGAGGGAGGTCCAAATACATTTTACGCTAGGCTTCCCTTCAAAGGTCCCATATTATTTCTTGTGCTAACCCTTAATGTAGTCCTCGATGGAAGAGGGAATGTTTTAGATGGGGAAACAAGGAACACAAGGTGAAGATCCATTATTGAGAAGAGAAAGGATATAAGAGAAAGAAATAGGGAATATTATCTCCTTGATGCTTGTAGAGAGGGCATAGTGAGGGTCCATGTGTCCCTCTTTTCCTAGTATTTTTTATAGTCAGAATCCTTTTATGAAGGAAGATCAAGTAAAATGTATTTACCTTAGGATTTCATTGTTGACCCAAATATTTTTCCACGTGGAGGATATTGGAGAAACCTACAATGAGAAGAGAAAATGTTCATAACCATCCTTTATAGTATATGAGTAGGCTTTCCATCAGATCTTTTCATTCTCCAATTAGTTTACTGGTGCAAATCTCGATAGCCTAGTTTTAATGAGATCCATTGGTTACTAGAGATTTGGAGGAACATTCTCAAGGTGTCAGTGTTCTGATGATCCATCACCGTTCCATTTTGAGATTCCAACAAGTGTCCTTTCTTGGGTCAATTGATGAAGGGGGGGGGGGTGATTAAGTATAGAATTCAACCAAAGAAAAATTGAGGATCCATTTAAAGCGTCAAATTGAGATGGTTTGAAATTATATTTGGTGATATTGCAATCAACTTCCAAGTTGGACAGTAGAGGTGAGGAGGAATTCCCAGTCCTTATCTACTATGATGATCATACTTGCTGGAAAAGACTTTGACCCATCAGACTTCCCTATTTTTTCTAATTTTCCAAGATAGATTTGTGCCCATCGCCTATTTCATTAGAGCTAGGTCTTTGATCCCCAAGCCACCATGATATTTTGGGGCACATATTATGGTCCATTTTATCAAATGAAAATTTTTGGTTTTGTTTTTACTCCCTTCCCAAATAAATTTGTGAATTATCTTCCAAATGGATTGTTGGATGAATTAAGGAGTTAGCAAGGCCGAAAATTAGTAAATATGTATGGTTGAAAGAACTGATTTAATAAGGATTATTCTTTCCATAATAATGAGCCATCTGGCCCCCCCCCCCCCTCCCCCCATGACTCCATTTTATTTCTAATCTTCTTAATTAATCATTTCTAAGCTTGAGATGAGAGTGATTTGTCGCAGATTAGAATTCTCGGGTACTTAAAAATTTTCCTACCCTTAATGACATTGAAACCAAAAATCTCTCCAATTTGAAGGCATAATCCTGTTGATATGATCTAAGTAAATATTTTATATTTAGCTTAATTGGTTAGCTTCCCCCCCTCCTCCCCCCCCTGTGGCTTATATAAATTTGTCCAAGAGTGTTTTAAATTTCCTTTCTATAGTCATCAAGGCCCACCCAACAAAATGGTTTTGTCAGCAAATTGAGCATGGTTTGAAATTTTGTTTGAAGGAGTGTATCATAGACCAAGAAGAAATCTGATGTTGTGTTCATGTTGTAGTCTCTCCCTCAATGAATTCACTACTAAAATGTACAAAAAGGGTGACAAGGGACATCCTTGATGAAGGCCTCTAGAAGCCCAAAATAATTTGGTGGCCCTACCATTAATTAGAGGAGAAATCCATGGATAGTTGATACAAATAAAAATAAATTGAATGAAAGTGTTTTTGAAGCCCATTCTACTCATCCTTTTGAAGAGGAAGCCATGGATAACTTGATAAAAATCATTAACCATGTAAAACTTGATGGCCATTTCTTTATCTTCCCTTTCTCTACTACAAAAAATGGCCTCTTCTATTTTCAAAGATTTTTCTACTTAAGGAAAATCCTTCTTGATTTTAGATACGATCCTAGGGAGGAGTTTCTTTAACCTATCCACTAAGATTTTAGATATTACTTTATAGGAGATGTTGCACAGGGAGATGGGCCGAAATCTATGAAATGAGGAGGGGTTGTTTTCTTTGGGGATTAAGGCAATAAATGATGAATTTATCCCTCTGCCCATGCAATTGTTCTTCAAAGAGTAGCATGCCATTATGAAAAAGTACTTTTTAATGATGTCCCAGTATTTATGGTAGAAATTTTCAAAGAAACCATCCAAGCTAAGTTGAATGTTATATGGGTGAAAATAAAATATAATTATTTCGATCTTTTCTTCATTTGGAAGGAGCATTATTGTTCTATTCATTTCCTCATTGATAACATGAGGCGTATGCTCCAACATATAGGTCTCAACCTCCTCTGAGGCATGGGTTTGGTGGGTGTAGATATTTTTAAATAAATCCATCACTACTTCTTTTATTTTCTGGAAGTTATTTATCTTGGTGCCATTCACTTCAATCCCTTTTTTGTTTATTTTCCTCTCTCGATTATTTTCTTACTTGTGGAAAAATTTAGTTTTTTTATCTCCTCCTTGAAGCCACAAGATTATGGATTTAAGTCACCATTATTCTTCCTCATTTTTCAATAGATAATGATATTTTTCAAACAAGATCTTGTATTGAGACAAGGTTACCTCGGAGATTGATTTTTTCTCCATGGAGGAGAGGAGTATTTCAATGTCTTTTCCAATTTCAAGGATGGGGGATTGTCTAGTTTTCCTTGAGGATTTCACCTAGGTTTTAATGAGGGATTTTAGTAATTTTATCTTGGCTTCCCATATCCTAATAGGGTTTGCTTCCACTCTAGCATGGCAAGCTTGGGTGACCACTTCACTGAATTTAAGGTTTTAGATCCAAATGAGGTTGAATATGAAAGGGATAGGGCCATATTTAATAGGATGGGAAAGATCCAGTTAGACGAGGTGATGATCAAAGCCATTCTAGGGTAGGATAGAGGATTTGGCTAAGATATTGTAATGGATAAAGTCATCATCGACAAGGAAGCAATCTAATCAAGTATCTATGTAGCTGGGACCAAATATTTTGTTACTTGAGGATTAATTTAGCCCAACTAGTTTTATATCCATCAAGTAAGCATGGGAGATGAAGTTTTCCATTTGTTCTTGGAAAGGGTCTTTGGTAATTATCCCTCCTTTTTCTCCCAATAGTGAATAATAACATTAAATTAACCACCAAAAGTACCATAGGTTCTAGACATAGATTCCACTAGGGAATGAAGAGAGGTCCAAATTTCTTGTTTTTCTGTAAAATTCATAGGCATATAAATATTTACTACTATAAATACCTGATTTGAGGTGAAGTACATGAAAGTGGTTTCTAGCCAAAGAAAATTTTTGGAGGAATTAAGAAGATGAACTTGGGATTTTTCCCAAAGGATGCAGAGGCATCCCAATGCACCTCAAGCACTTAATAAAGAAATTCCACTTCCATTCCAATCCTAGAAGTGATGAGCTAACATTTCAAGGTCTTCAAGTTTTTTTTTCCTCGAGGAGGGTTACCTAGGGATTTTCCTTTTTGATGAGGGATCTAGCTTCTAATATTCTTTTCTCAGATCCTAAGCCTCTGAAATTCCAGGATGTGATTTTTATTACTTAATTTTGGTTTGGGGGGACCCTTTTCACGAGTTTATTCCAACAATTCACTTATTTCATTTTCCACCTTGATCTCCTGTCTAACAATTTTTTAGAGTAGAATGGTGGATGCATTATTTTTCATTTTACATTTGTTCATTGTGGTTTTTTTAATTAGTTTTATACACTTATATTTAGGTTCTGCATTATATATCTAAGGCATTATCCACTTTTGACTTTTTATCTGTAAAAATAGTAAAGGGGGAGCCGATGGTACCTTCTCTTGGAGAGAGGAAATCATCTTCTACTTTGAAGACTTCAACTATCATTGGATTTAGATCTTAATTACATTTGATTGAAATTGATTCACCAAAAAGTTACTAAGAGGAGACAAGGGCAGGGGTATCTTATATGCATGGGGGACTTTCCTGTGGAATCTTGCCTTCTTCTTCCTCATGTGCTAGTGCTTCGTACATAATACCTAAGCTTCTTCTAGTGGTTGATTTTATTCAGCCTTCTCCATTTCCCACTAATTTATTTTTTTGGGGTTGTGTTATATTCTTTCCATGACTAGTCATGTGCGGGGGGGAGGGGGGGGGGAGGGGGGTGGGGGGTAACGGGGGGCCGATAGTCCCCCCTATCGGGGTCCGGGGCAGTGCCTTAGAAATTTTTTTTGGTCCTTATTTTCCGGTGGGTGGACCTACCCATTGTAATATGGTTGTGTGTCTTAGATTCAATATTGTTGAATGTATTTGGGGAAGCTACGATGAAGACCTTGTGGGACAAGCTAGGGACTTTGTACCAATCTAAGTCTTTGGTGAATAAATTTTTCCTATGGAGAAATCTATATAACCTGAGGATGAAGGATGGAGACTTGGTGACAGAGCATCTGAATGCCTTCAATACTATGGTAAGTTAGCTGTCATCTATTGATATTAAAATCTCAGATGAAGATAAGTGCATTAGTTTGTTGTGTTCTCTAACAGATTCATGAGACAGTCTGGTTATTGCAATAGGTAGAAATACAACTACCTTGAATTTTGATGACATTGTCTCAGCCTTGCTGTCGGAGGAAATGAGATGGAGAAATATGGAGGGTCAAAATGGATATGCCTTATATGTACGAGGAAGGTCCTAGAATAGAAACAAGAATAAGGTTTCGAGTGGGAGATCTAAATCTCCTGGAAAGTTTATAAAGGTGTGATAGAAATGAGGAAAGGAAGGACACTACAAAAAGGACCACAGATCTAAAGCTCCTGAGAAAGGAAAGGGATCTGATGATGCTCCTTCTGCAGAGGAAAAAACCACCTCGGATGAAGGTGGGGATGTGTATTTGGCTTTTTCTTCAAATGCACATGCAGATCATGAGTCATGATGATTGACCCTAGTATCCCTCACCTTCACTCCCCATAGGGAGTGGTTCTGTGAGTATGAGAAATATGATGGCGGTGATGTCTTCTTAGGTGATGATAGGAAGGTCATAATCATCAGACGTGGAAAATTCAAGCTCAAGCTGCAAGGTGGAAGGATTAGAACACTTCCTGGTGTTCTTCACTTTCCTGCATTGGCCGGAAATCTAATTTCTGTAAGCAAGATGGATGAAGCAGGTGTAAAAATAGTGTTTGAGAAAGATACTTGTAAGATGGTTCGGGGAGCACTGGTATTAATGTGGGGAGTTCGCATTGGAGATATGTACAAGCTTCAAGGCAGCATTGTTATTGATGGGTGCAACAATTCTGTGGTTCTCGAAAGTGGAGCGGAAAGCCTAGAAGTCTCTGGAGAAAAGACCATGTTATGGCATCAAAGGCTTGGACATATTGGAGAGAAGGGCCTTCAAATGCTACAAGGAAATGTTATGGTAGAAGGTTTGTCCAATAACTCTCTGGATTTCAATTTATGTGAACATTGTGTGTATGGGAAGCAGAATCGGGTGAGTTTTCCTTCTAGTGCTAAGAGGGTGAACAAGATATTAGAGCTTGTGCACTATAATTTGTTTGGACCTGTGTTGGTTCCATCACTGGGTAAGTTTGTGTACTATGTTTCATTCATAGATGACTTCTCAAGGAATACATGGATATATTTCTTGAAGAAGAAATCTGAAGTCTTTGACAGATTTAAAGAATTTAAGGTTCTAGTGGAAAACCAAACAGAGAAGAAGATAAAGGTGTTGAGGATATATAAATATGGGGAGTTCTGCAATAAGGAATTTGAAGAGTTCTATAAGAAGTGTAGTATAGCACGGCAGAAGACTACTCCATACACACCTCAGCAAAACAAAGTTGCAGAAAGAATGAACAAAACGCTAATGGAAAAGGCAAGAAGCATGCTTAGTGGTACCGGGTTAGGACAAGAATTATGGGTAGAGGCAGTGGAGACTGCATGTTACTTAGTTAAAATATCATTGTTGAGATTTATTTTAATTAAATTTGGAGAACATCTCATGAAAATGACAACAATAGGATTTTTTGCTAAATTGACTCCATCTAATTCTGATGTGGAGTTATTGCATCCTATTTTGTTGTGATTGAATTTATGATTCAGTTTCTACTCCCAGCTATAAAATGTAAGCCCGTAGAGGCAAATGAGCATGATGGGGGATGTGAGGTGAGTGGAAGAAGTGCAGATGATAAACTATGTTGTTGTAATTCTCCAATTGATGAATGAGATTTCCGATGCCTCTGTTTGGTGGACGTAGCCTAGAGTGGTTGGGTGAACCACGTTAAATCTTCTTGTCTCCTTCTTTGTTTTCTTGTAGGTTTTAACCCTGAACAGAAATTATCTACACACGAATCTTATAACAGAAAATAAACAATAGCGAGAGCATAAAACATAAAACAGATAAACACAGAGATTTCCCCTGGATCCCAAATCGGGACGACCAGCTTGATTTTTCATTATATTCCTTTTAGTGTTACAACACATTTATATACATGCCGAAGCATACATAAACCCCAATACATTAACCCTGGATTAGAACATAACCGTAGTTCCCTTGACCGGATCTACAAAATACCAGGGGTCGAAAACCATCGTACCCCAAAAACCATGTGCGAGCTCATGCACAAAACATGGGTAGGTCCACATATGAGTGGGACCACACACCCAACATTCTCCCACTTGTTTTATTTCCATTGGGGGATACATGAGAGCTTAGTCATTGGTCCACCCCTGCAACACCCATTGTTTCTATACACCAAGAGAACTTCTTAGTGCTCACAGACTTCATCAATGCATCTACAACATTCTTCAAAGTGTCCACCTTTACTAGAAACACCTTTTATCAACCATATCTCTAACAAAGTGATATTGAACATGAATGTGCTTTGTCTTTGAATGATAAGCAGGGTTCTTAGCCAAGAAAATTGCACTTTGGCTATCACAGTCTATCCTTATAGCTTCCTGTACCAACCCCATACTTGAACACAATATTTGCAACCAAAATGCTTCATTTCTTGCATGAGTGGCTGCTATGTATTCTGCCTAAGTAGTTGAAAGCGCCACTATAGACTGTCTTTTACTCATCCAACTGACTGCACCTCCAAATAGGCTAAACACATACCCACTTGTAGATCTTCTTTGGTCCAGATCTCCAGCCCAGTCTGCATCAAAAAACCCACGAATGTCCAACATTCTTTCCAATCCTGGTCTTCCCTGGTAGCACAAGCCATAATCACTAGTGCCACGTAAATATCTGAAAACCTGCTTCACTGCTGTCCAATGCTCCTTCCCTGGGTTTGACATAAACCTTCTCAATACTCCCACTGCATGTGCAATGTCTGGTCTAGTACATACCATTTCATACATCAAGCTATCCACTGCACTTGCATATGGAACATGGGACATATCCTCCTCTTCTTATTGTGTCTTGGGACACTGTTCAGCAGATAGCTTTACACCTACAGGAATAGGAACTTTCACCGGTTTACTATCCTGCATATTGAACCTCTGCAATATAGTCTCGACATACTTCCTCTGGTTTAACCAGAGAGATTCCCTCTTTAGATCTCTCTTAATTTCCATGCCCAAAATAGTTTGCGACACCAAGATCCTTCATTTCGAATTTGGATAACAATTAGTTCTTAAAATGTTGTATAATTTCTTTGTCATTTCCAATTAGCAACATATCATCCACATACAAGACCAAATAAATAACATGATCACCAATTAATTTAAAATACACAGAGTGATCTTATTTTCTTTTGGTGAAGCCAAGTCTCCGTATATAGGTATCAAATTTCCGATACCACATCCTTGGTGATTGTTTTAACCCATACAAATACTTTTTTGACCTTCATACCAGTTCTTTCTTACCCTTCACCGTAAAGTCTTCAGGTTTCTCCATGTAGATCTCCTCTTATATATCCCCATGAAGAAATGTTGTCTTCAGATCCATCTGTTCTATCTCAAAATCAAATGCAGCAGCAACAGATAAAAGTAATCTAATAGAAGTAACTTTGGCAACGGGAGAAAAAATATCAGCAAAATCAATTCCTGGCACTTGGGAATAACCTTTTTCTACCAACCGAGATTTGTATTTCTCCACTTTTCCTTCTACATTCATCTTCTTTTTAAACACCCATTTTCTCCTGATGGGCTTCCTTCTAGCCGGAAATTCCACCGGATCCCATGCATTGTTTTTGTGCAAGGATGCCATTTCATCAACCATGGCCTCCTTCCAGAGTTTTCCATCCTTTGAATCTACTGCCTCCCTGATAGTTTTGGGTTCATCATCATTTATAGTTAAGGAAAAACCTAAATAGAAAGCATATGGACTATACCTTTCTGGTTTCCTTCTTTCCTGAAATGATCTTCTCAAAGCTGGAGTTTGTGGCTCTTCCTCTTCTTCCTCTTCTTTTGTTGTAGAGTTTGATTCATCCTCCTTTAGCTAAAACTCTATATTCTCAGGATCATTTGGTAGGAATTCATGTTTAACAACATCTTTAACCTCTGTAAATACCACATCTCAGTTGTACACAACCTTCCTTGTTTCTGGGATCCAAATCTTGTAACCTTTTAAACCATCCTTATACCCAATAAAGATGATCCTTTCGGATTTATTATCCGACGTGGTCCTTTCCTCCTTTGGAACATGTACATATACATCACATCCAAATACCCTTAGATGTGAAAGAGAGGGTTTATTACCAATCCATACCTCATGTGGGGTCTTATCTCCCAACGTTGTGGTGTCTATATCGCCTCCTTGCCCATACCCGAGAATTCTTGTCCTAGCCCGGTGAGTGAGAGCATGCTTCTTGCCTTTTCCATCGGTGTTCTATTCATTCTTTACGCAACTCCATTTCTTTAGAGATCACGTATGGAGTAGTCTTCTTCCATACTATACCACACTTCTTACGAGAACTCTTCAAATTCCTTCTTGCGAACTCCCCACCATTACTGTCCTCAACAACTTTATCTTCTTCTCTGTCTGGTTTTCCACCAAAGCCTTAAATTATTTAAATCTGTCAAAGACTTCAGATTTATTCCTCAAGAAATATATCCATGTATTCCTTGAGAAGTCATCTATGAATGAAACATAGTACACAGAATTTCCCATTGATGGAAGCGACACAAGTCCAAACACATCACAATGCACAAGCTCTAATATCTTATTTTCCCTCTTAGCACCAGAAGGAAAACTCACCCGATTCTGCTTCCCATATACACAATGTTCACAGAAATCGAAATCCAGAGAGAAATTAGACATACCTTCTACCATACCATTTCTATGCAGTATTCGAAGGCCCTTCTCTCCAATATGTCCAAGCCTTTGATGCCATAGCATGGTCTTTTCTCCAAAGATAGCTAGGCTTTCCGCTCCACTTTCAGGAACCATAGAACTGTTACACCCATCAATAACAGTGCTACCTTGTAGCTTGTACAGAGTTCCAGTCCGAACTCCCCGCATTAATACCAATGCTCCTCGAACCATCTTGCAGGCATCTTTCTCGAACACTGTTTTTACACCTGCATCATCCATCTTGCTTACAGAAATCAGATTTCTGGCCAATGCAGGAATATGCAGAACACCAGGAAGTGTTCTAATCCTTCCACCTTGCAGCTTCAGCTTGATCTTTCCACGTCCGACGATTCTGGCCTTCCTATCATCCCCTAGGAAGACATCACCACCATCATATTTCTCATACTCGCAGAACCACTCCCTATGGGGAGTGAAGTGAAAGGATGCACCTAAGTCAATCAACCATGACTCATGATCTACATGTGTATTTGAAGAAGAAGCCAAATACACATCCCCACCTTCATCTGAGGTGGTTTTTGCCTCTGCAGAAGGAGCTTCATCAGATCCCTTTCCTTTCTAAGGAGCTTTAGATCTGCATTCCTTTTTGTAGTGTCCTTCCTTTCTGCATTTCTAGCACACCTTTACAAACTTTCCAGGAGATTTAGATCTCCCTCTAGATTTAGAACTCCCACTCGAAACCTTATTCTTGTTTCTATTTTGGGACCTTCCTCGTACAGATAAGGCATCTCCATTTTGACCCTCCATATTTCTCCGTCTCATTTCCTCCGACAGTAAGGCTGAGACAATGTCATCAAAATTCAAGGTAGTTGTGCTGCTACCTATTGCAATAACCAGACTGTCCCACGAGTCTGGTAGAGAACACAACAAACTGATGCACTTATCTTCATCTGAGATTTTAATATCAATAGATGACAACTAACTTACCACAGTATTGAAGGCATTCAGATGCTCTGTCACCAAGTCTCCATCCTTCATCCTCAGGTTATACAACTGTTTCCGCGGGAACAACTTATTCACTAGACTTATATTGGTACAAAGTTCCAAGTTTTTCCCACAAATTCTTCGCCGTAGCTTCCCCAGATACATTCAACAATACTGAATCTGAGACACACAACCGTATTGTGCTTTTAGCTTTCCGATCTAGTTTCTTCCAGTCTTCATCTGACATTGTCGTTGGTTTAGTACCTATATCTACCGCGACCCACTGATATTTATCCACCAGCAGATCCTCCATCTTAAGCTTCCACAACTCAAAACTTTGACCATTAAATTTCTCGATCTCTATATTTCCGTCGCTCACCATCTTCTTTCACCGCAAGAATTGATCCCACAGATCTCCCACTGAACAGGGTCTACCTCAAGTCCGAACTAAAAACCCTCAGCAGCAAAGGCGTCCCCTTGAAGCCGAAACAACTCCGATACCAAATGTAGGTTTTAACCCTGAATAGAAATTATCTACACACGAATCTTATAACAGAAAATAAACAATAGCGAGAGCATAAAACATAAAACAGATAAACACAGAGATTTTCCCCTGGATCCCAAATTGGGACGACCAGCTTGATTTTTAATTATATTCCTTTTAGTGTTACAACACATTGATATACATGCTAAAGCATACATAAACCCCAATCCGTTAACCCTGGATTAGAACATAACCATAGTTCCCTTGACCGAATCTACAAAATACCAGGGGTCGAAAACCATCATACCCCAAAACCATGTGCAAACTCATGTAAAAAACATGGGTGGGTCCACATATGAGTGGGACCGCATACCAAAAACAATTTTCGCTGGGGCGCTGCCTCGGATCCCGACAAGGGGGGCTGCCACCCCCCCTGTGACCCCCCTGTTGTGCCCGGCGCAACGTGCAGTGCGTGGGGCTAGTCGTGGAAGGAATATAACACATACCCAACATTTATGTTGTGTGTCTGTGTGTTTTATTTATGTTTTCACTGTGTTTTGCTCTACAATTGGTATCATAGGTGCCGAGAGCTGTGATATGGCTACCGTGAGCTTGGAGCACCAGTGTTGAGGGCCGAGTTCATAGCTGTGAGCTATCAAGGCCGATTGCAGAAGCCATGAGTTGTTCATTCATAGCTATGCGCTGCCGAGTTGGAGCACCAGTGTTGAGGGCCACTTTCATAGCTGTGAGCTATCGAATTCATCTACGTTAACAACTTTCCAAAGGGCGTTGTGTAAACTCTCACGCTGGAGACAACTTGTGAAGACTGTGAATTAGATGTTATGGATAGATCCATGTTGTGTGTGGAATTATCATTGCTGTGGAGCAACGTCATTGCTATGGAATCATATTGAGACCGTTGGTTGTGAGATGCTGAATACAATGTTAAGAGTAGATAGCCGCTGTCCATGTAATGGAGACTTATAGCATGGAGCTGCGCACGCGTTGAATCTGCGAGCTATTAAACGTTGCTCGACGTCTATAGCGATGGTTGTTAACTGTGGAGCCAGGTTTGTGAGCTGGTGGAGTTAAGAGTGGAGATCTGTCATCCTCTGAACGCAGAAGTGAAGGTTTTGTTAACCTTTACCATGTGCGGTGGACTATGAACCTGGCAGCGTTGAACGGTGGACTTGCTAACAGTGAAATGCCATTTAAAACACAAATAGATTTGCATTTTTTAAGAACCATTTAAAATCGATTTGTTTTAATGCACTTTTTTTTTTTTAAATCAATTTATATATTCGTTATGGCTTCTATCCCTTGTATGGTATATTGATTAATTGCAAATCAATTATATTGAAATTCAATTTATTGTATATCGATTTAAATTGTCATATGCCAATATGCCATCATATGAAGGGAATTTTTTGTAGGCGAAGGGATTTTTTTTTTTTTTAAAGTGCATTTTTAAATCAAAACTGATATTTTTTTATTAAAAATAAAAATCTTCATTTGTTAAGATTTGTGATTGGAGGTTTTTTTTTTTTTTTGACATGAGCTACTCAAACATGGCAAAAAATCAAAGTGCTCGATTTGAGATCGAGAAGTTCAATGGGAAAAACAACTTCGAGATCTGGAAAGTGAAGATGCAAGATATACTTGTACAACAAGGTGTGGCGAAGGTGCTTTTGAGAAAAGCTAAACAACCTTACACCATGAAATATAACGAATGGAGTGACGTCGATGAAAGGGCACTGAGCTACATTCGATTGTGTTTGGCGGATGATGTTTTGTTTAACATCGTGTCAAAGAAAACTGTTGTTTGTTTGTAGACAAAGCTTGAAAAGTTGTACATGAAAAAATCCTTAACCAATAGGATTCTCCTGAAGAGACAGTTGTACAGCTTGCACATGATGGAAGGTACATCAATTACTGATCATTTGAATTCCTTTAATAATCTTCTGGTGTAGTTAGAAAGTATAGAAGTAAAATTTTAATCAGAAGATAAAGCTGTAACTTTATTATGTTCGTTGCCTAAGTCATGGGATCATTTTTTTTACTTCTATAAGTCTTAGTTCATCAGAAACCCTTGAGTTTGATGATGTTGTTGGAGCTTTGCTGTCTGAAGAAACAAGGAAGAGGTAAAATTCAGAAACCTCTACATCAGAAGCAATGATGGTCAGAGGTCGTTCTAAAGAAATACACTTCAGTAAGCACAACAACTCATGGTCAAAATTGAAAGGGAAGAAGAGTAAGGTAAAGTGCTGGTTTTGTGGCAAATCAAGAAATTTGAAGAAGGACTGTTGGAAGAGACAACAAACATCCAAAGGAGACTCTTTGAAAAAAAAAAAATAAGAAAACACAATAGATACAGGTTCGGCATCCGTTTCAGGTATGATTGATGAGTTTGTCTAATCATGATCAACATTGGTTGTTAGATTCTGGTGCGTCAAATCACATGTGCATTCATATAGAGTGGTTTAAATCTTATAAATCAATCAATGATGGAGTGGTTTACATGGGAAATGATGTCTCATGCAATATTGTGGGAATTGGAAGCATCCAGATTAAAATGTTTGATGGGACAAATAAAATTTTAACTTATGTAAGACACGTGCATGAACTAAGAAAAAACCTCATTTCTCTAGGAGTACTAGACACAAATGGATATAAAACTTTTATTCAAGGTGGAGTAATGAAAGTTTATAAAGGAATTTTACTAGTAATGAAAGAAAAGAAGGTTGGAAATCTTTTTCGGTTAGAAGGAAGAACAAATTCAGATCATGCTTCTATAGTATCTGAAAACGATAGTAATTCTATTCGTCTATGGCATCAACGGTTGGGCCATATGAGCGAGAGAGGATTAAAAATTTTATCTGATCGTAAGTTACTTCCTAGTTTAAAATCTTCTAAGTTAGATTTATGCAAACATTTTCTATATGGGAAACAAAGCAAGCAAAAGTTTAAAACTGGAAAACATACTAGTAAGGGAATCCTTGATTATATCCATTCTAATGTTTGGGGTCCATCTCCTACAACCTCATATGGAGGATCGTCATATTTTGTATATTTAATTGATAATTTCTCTAGAAAAGTGTGGGTCTATATGTTAAATAAAAATTCTAATGTATTCACAGTTTTCAAGAAGTTTAGAGCATTAGTTGAAAACGTCACTGGAAGAACCATTAAATGTTTAAGAACTGACAATGGTGGTGAGTTTACTTTAAAGGAATTTGATAATTATTGCAAGGACGCTGGGATCGAAAGACATAAAACTAATGTATATACTCCTCAGCAAAATGGAGTTATTGAACGCATGAATAGGACTCTCTTAGAGAGAGCAAGAAGTATGCTTAGTAACACCAATTTGCAGAAGGAATTGTGGATAGAAGCGATTTCTATGGCTTGCTACTTGATAAATCGATCACCATCAACTGCAATAGGATGAAAAATTCCTCAAGACGTATGGAAAGGTCATCCTTGTGATTATTCTAAACTGAAAGTTTTGTGTTGTGATGCATATGCTATAATTCTGAAACATCAGCGTTCTAAATTAGATCCTAAATCAAAAAGATATATCTTTTTTGGATATGGTGATGGGACTAAGGGATACAAGTTATGGGATCCTACTACTCACAAGATCATCATTAACAGATATGTTAAATTCAATGAATCTTCACTCGATAATCCATATGTAGATGATAAATTGAAATAGGATAATGTACCTAAGTTTCAACACATTCAGTTTGAAACCAGTTCAAATATTGATGATAGTGTAGATCATGAACAAGTTTTAGATGCAGATCATGAACATGTTTTAGATGCAGATCATGAAGAAGTTCCTACAAATAATAATCAGCAAATTGTGGAAGTACCAGAAACATCTTTAAGGAGGTCCACGAGAATCAGACGTCCTCCTAAAAGGTATGATGATTATGTTACTTCAGTTTCTTTAACCACTAATGATGATGAACCTTTGTGCTATCAGGAAGCTATAGAAGGTTCTAACAGTAATAAGTGGAAATAAGCTATGAAGGACGAGATGAAGGCATTAGACAAGAATTCCACATGGGATCTAGTGGAACTTCCTAAAGATAGAAAAATTGTGGGATGTAAATGGGTTTACAAATTGAAAAGTGGTGTTAATGATACAGAGGACAGGTACAAAGCGAGGCTAGTCGCAAAAGGTTTTTCTTAGAAAGCAGGAATTGAATTTCATGAGATATTTTCACCAATTGTAAAAATTGTTTCAATTCGGATTGTGTTAGCATTAGTTGCTTTACTTGATTTAGAATTACAACAACTAGACGTTAAAACTGCATTTTTACGTGGAGATTTAGATGAGGAGATTTACATGGAACAACCGGAAGGGTTTTTTCAAAATCGCAACAAGAAATTTGTTTGCAGGCTCAAGAAATCATTGTATGGTCTGAAGCAGTCGCCTCGACAATGGTACAAGAAATTTGATTCTTTCATGTTGAGTCAAAATTATATAAGAAGTGAATATGATCATTGTGTTTACTTTAAGAAATTGAATAATGGCATGTTCATTATCTTAGTGTTATATGTTGATGATATGCTTTTAGCAAGCAAAATCATAACAGAGATCAATAGGTTAAAGGCTCAGATGGCTAGGACGTTTGATATGAAAGATCCAGGAGCGGCAAGATAGATTTTGGGCATGGATATTTTCAGAGACAAGAGCAATGGTAAGCCTATGGTTATCGCAACAGAAGTATATTGAGAAAATACTCCCAAGGTTTGGTATAAACAATGTGAAACTAGTTTCAGTCCCTTTAGCTTCCCATTTTAAGCTTTCTTCAAGTTTATGTCCTAACACAAATGAAGAAAAGGAATATATGTCTCGAATTCCATATGCAAATGTAGTAGGTTGTTTGATGTATGCGATGGTTTATACACGACCAAATATTTCACATGCAGTTGGGGTTGTCAGTAGGTATATGGAAAATCCAAGAAAAGAACACTGGTCAGCAGTGAAATGGGTGCTTCGGTATTTGAGAGGCACAAGTGATTACTGTATCACTTATAACAGAAGTAGTGAATTTGTTTGCGGATATGTTGATTTCGATTTTGCAGGTGATTTGGATAAGAGAAGGTCAACTTCAGGATATGTCTTTATGCTTGCAGGTGGAGCTATAAGCTGGATGTCAAAGCTACAAAACATTGTTTCTTTATCCACTATAGAAGCAGAATACATAGCTGCTTCACATGCTTGCAAAGAAGCGGTTTGGTTGAAAGGTTTGTTTGGTGAGTTTGGTAGGTTGCAGGACAACATCAAGTTATTTTGTGATAGTCAAAGTGCAATTCACTTGGCTAAAAATCCAGCCTATCATAGTAAATCAAAGCATATACCTATAAAGTACCATTTTGTAAGACAGGCTATCACTGAATGGGGAGTCTCTCTTGAAAAAGTGCATACAAAGGAAAACTGTGCAAACATGTTCACGAAACCAGTTTTGTTGGAGAAGCTACGATGGTGTCTGGCTTCTCTTGGCTTGCAGAAAAGATAAAAATGGAACAGGGTATCAGGCTAATTGTTTTCAAGGTGGAGATTGTTGAGATTTCTTTTAATTAAATTTGAATAAAATCTCATGAAAATGACAATAATAGGATTTGTTGCTAAATTAACTCCATCTAATTCTGATGTGGAGTTATTGCATCCTATTTTGTTGTGATTGAATTTATGGTTCAGTTTCTACTCCCAGCTATAAAATGTGAGCCTGTAGAGACAAATGAGCATGATGGGGGATGTGAGGTGAGTAGAAGAGAAGTGCAGATGAGAAAATCTGCTGTTGTAATTCTCCAGTTGATGAATGAGATTTTCGATGCCTCTGTTTGGTGGACGTAGCCCAGATTGGTTGGGTGAACCAAGTTAAATCTTCTTGTCTCCTTATTTTTTTTCTACTGTGTGTCTGTGTGTTTTATTTATGTTTCCGCTGTGTTTTTCTCTATAATCACCTTCATCAGCATTGGAAGATAAGACTCCACATGAGGTATGGACTGGTAAGAGACCCTCTCTTTCATATCTGAGGGTATTTGGATGTGATGCATATGTACATGTTCCAAAGGGGAAAAGGAGCAAGTTGGATAATAAATCTAAAAGGTGCATCTTTATTGGGTATAAGGATGGTTTAAAGGGTTACAAGCTTTGGAACCCGGAAACAAGGAAGGTTGCGTACAGTCGAGATGTGGTGTTTAGAGAGGTGAAAGATATTGTTAAACGTGAATTCCTACCAAAGGAACCTAAGAAGATAGAGTTTGAGCTAAAGGAGGATGAATTAGACTCTACAACAAAAGAAGACTCAGAAGAGGAAGAGCCACAAACTCCAGCTATGAGAAGATAAGTTCGGGGAAGGAGACAACCAGAAAGGTATAGTCCATATGTTTTTTGTTTAAATTTTTCTTTAACTATAACTGATGATGATCCCATAACTGTCAGGGACGCAGTAGATTCAGAGGATGGAAAACTTTGGAAGGAGGCCATGGTTGATGAAATGGCATCCTTGCATAAAAATGAGGCATGGGATCTTGTGGAATTGTCGGCTGGAATAAAGCCCATCGGGAGAAAATAGGTGTTTAAGAAGAAGATGAATGTAGAAGGCAAGGTGGAGAAATACAAAGCTTGGTTGGTAGCAAAAGGTTATTCCCAGATATCAAGAATTGATTTTGGTGATATTTTTTCTCTTGTTACCAAAGTTACTTCTATTAAATTACTTTTATCTGTTACTACTGCATTTGATTTTGAGGTAGAAAAGATGGATGTGAAGACATCATTTCTTGACAGGGATCTGGAAGAGGAGATCTACATAAAACAACCTGAAGGCTTTATGGTGAAGGGGAAGAAAGAACCGGTATGCAGGTTAAAGAAGTCTCTATATGGGTTAAAATAGTCACCATGGATGTGGTATCAGAAATTTGATACCTATATACGGGGACTTGGCTTCACCAGAAGCAAGGAGGATCATTGTGTTTATTTTAAATTAATTGGTGACCATGTTATTTATTTGGTCTTGTATGTGGATGATATGTTGTTGATTGGAAATGACAAAGAAATTATGCAATATTTGAATACCCAGTTGTTCACCAAATTCGACATGAAGGATATTGGTGCTGCAAACTATATTTTGGGCATGGAAATTAAGAGAGATCGGGCAAAGAGGAAGCTCTAGTTAAACCAGAGGAAGTATGTTGAGACTATATTGCAGAGGTTCAATATGCAGGATAGTAAACCGGTGAATGTTCTGATTCCTTTATGTACAAAGCTGTCTGCTAAATAGTGTCCCAAGACACAAGAAGAATAGGAGGATATGTCACATGTTCCATATGCAAGTGCAGTGGGTAGCCTGACGTACGCAATGGTCTATACTAGACCAGACATTGCACATGCAGTGGTAGTATTGAGCAGGTTTATGTCAAACCCAGGGAAGGAGCATTGGACAACAATGAAGCGGGTTTTTAGATATTTGCGTGGCACTACTGATTATGGCTTGTGCTACCACAGAAGAACAGGATTGGAAAGAGTGTTGAACATTCGTGGTTTTGTTGATGCAGATTGGTCTGGAGATCTGGACCAAAGAATATCTACAAGTGGGTATGCGTTTAGCCTATTTGGAGGTGCAGTCAGTTGGATGAGTAAAAGACAGTCTGTAGTGGCTCTTTCAACTATAGAGGCAGAATACATGGTAGCCACTCATGCAAGCAAGGAAGAAGTTTGGTTTCAGAGATTGTGTTCAAGTATGGGGTTGGTGAAGCAAGCTATAAGGATAGACTGTGATAGCCAAAGTGAAATTTTCTTGGCTAAGAACCCTGCTTATCATTCAAAGACAAAGCACATTGATGTTCAATATCACTTTGTTAGAGATATGGTTGAGGCTAAAAGGGTGTTGCTGATAAAGGTGGACACTTTGAAGAATGTTGCAGATGCATTGACGAAGTCTGTGAGCACTCAGAAGTTCTCTTGGTGTAGAGAAACAATGGGTGTTGAAGAATTGGCCAAATGACTAAGCTCTCCTGTGGCCCCCCGTGGAAAGAAAACAACAAGTGGGAGAATGTTGGGTTTGTGTTATAATCTTTCCATGACTAGTCACATGCGGGGGGGTAACAGGGGGGCGATAACACCCCCTGTCGAGGTCTGGGGCAGCGCCCCAGAAATTTTTTTTGGTCCTTATTTTCCGGTGGGCGGACCCGCCCATGGTTTTGTGCATGGGTTTGCACATGGTTTTGGGGCATGATGGTTTTCGGCCCCTGGTATTTTGTAGATCCGGTCAAGGGAACTACGGTTATGTTCTAATCTAGGGTTAATGCATTGGGGTTTATGTATGCTTTGGCATGTATATATATGTGTTGTAACACTAAAAGGAATATAATGAAAAATCAAGCCGGTCGTCCCGATTTGGGGTCCAGGGGAAAATTTCTGTGTATATTTGTTTTATGTTTTATGCTCTCGCTATTGTTTTATTTCTATTTTTAGGATTCGTTTGTAGCTAATTTCTGTACAAGGTTAAAAACCACTATTCTTGGGGGAAGGGGGGCCTGGAATCTTTTCAAGACCTTCATTTTGCACATATGGAGGGGTAAGGTTTTTCTTTTGAGAGCCTCTTCACTGATTTTTCTTGCTACCATTATTCTCCTTGTTCAATTTACTTCTCTCGCTCTTCTTTTTGGATGGGGAAATGGAGTGAAAAATGACCATAGTCATGACATATTTTTTTCATTTGAAAGGAAGGTGGCCATAATCCACTTCTTGGATGTGTGACTAGTTATCCAAATTTATATTTATTTCCATGGGGAGACATTTTTATAAATATACCTCAACACGGATCCTAGCACAAGAAGAATTGTCATCTTTTAGCTTGACATAGTCGACATACTTCCCCAAAGTGTTCCCCATCTTTCTAAATGTAGAATCATTCCAACAGTGAAAGGGAAGAAAAGGAAACTTCACCCATACAGGGAACGATGAAGGGATACCACAATTAAGGTTGAAACTAAGACTCCACTAGTCTAGGTAGATCCATTTCTCCTCCATGAAGTACAACCCACTCTGAGAAATCTTGTCCTTATATGTTTTCTTAAAAAATAATGTGAAGACTTTACTGCAAAAATAGGAGGCCACCTCTCCTTCTATAAATGGCATCCAGTTGTTCATAACCCATTGACGAATAGACCTTGGGGAGGGCCATAAACTGATCCACAAGACCCCAATCTACCAATAAGAGAGCATGAAGTAGAGTCCGTGGTTCCAAGGTTTCGAATTTAGGCATTTCACCTAACTTCTTCCCAAAACAAGAGGCATAGGCCTTCTGAAACATAGGCCTATTAGTGATCAATGAGTTAAATGCTGAAATTTCTTAATCTAGAGGAGTGGGGAGGCCAGATTGGCCATAGTTGACCACCGATCCAAATGGAGGCCCGTTGGCGAGAAGACCTGAAAAAAAAACCACGGGGAAGGGATTTACTAAGGGAGAGTAGATTCGGCTAAGGAGAGAGAAGGGAAGTGGCCTGATAGGTAGGGATGTAGGGCCACTGCACTTTTGAGTGCAGCAAAGGGTGCAAGGAAGGAATGAAAGGATGGGTCTAACAACCACAGGGCCTCAAAGCTACAAAGATCTTCCAAGTCATATATTTTTGTATTATTACCATGACAATTAAGTTTCATTAACCTATTTTTTTTTTTAAGTGTTGTATATTTAATAATTAAACATTTTATTTTAATATATTTTGTATTTATGCTCATAGTGAATGGGTGTACTCAAGAGTTATTCATTGTTAGAATATTACTAGTTCAAATCCCCTTTAAGTTAGCCCAAAAAATAAAAGATTTTATATTCTATTTAATTAACTTAAATTATACTATTATGATTAAGATTAATATTCAAATTCTAAACTATTTGATATATATCATTATGAATGAAATTAATACTTAAACTATAATTTACATAAATCAAAATTTTAAAATATTAATTAACTAATTATATTTCATATGCATTGTTTAAACTATTAATGTGAATATAATTATATTTAACATTAAATAATAGTATTATAATTTTGCTTAAATTTTTCATAAGAGATGACTAAAATACATAGTTTTAAAATTTTATACATTATTTTTCATAAATTGATATAAAAAGATGAAATTATTAAATTATTTATTTTAATTTTTTTTCCAATACTAATGAATATTATAATTAAGAGGGCGACCGATCACGGATGAGCCTGAGTACGAAAGTGGCATACAATGTTGAGCTGGTGAACGTTAATAACATTAAATGATACACCCGACCAACAACGGCCAAAAAGTCAAATCGCCGCTGCTGACAGGCGAAAGGAGAGGGAAAAATAAAAGCCAATCCCTGAAAATCAATTCAAAATAGCCGGAAAGGACTAACGGTTAACCGGAATAGCCCGAGATCCCCCAACAATGGCGAATAACTGAAACAGAGTGACCAGAGGAAATCCTCCATCACCCGCAAAAGCAGGTCCCGTAGAGCGAGATGTAAGCACCCCACAACACGTTAAGTGGCCCCTTAAACCTGGATCCAGCGGATTAGTGTTCCTTGAAGCCAGGAACCAGCAGTAGCTTCAAGATTTTGAAGGGTGGCATTCACATAATAACCACGAGCGAAACACCATCGAAACATAAACGAATACCCCGCTCACATGCATCCAAGACTATTGCGCATCATACAGCAACTCCACGCTGATTCGCATCCCCAAAATGTAACAGGGGAATACAATATCCCAAGCCACAGATATGTTAACCCGAGGCAAACCCAAATAAAATCACCGCGACAGACCCCTTCACAGATAAAACGGAATATAATGCATCGACCTGGGTTCATCCACAGCCACCAATATCAAAACAACCATATATTCTCATGGGTATCAGCTCAGCAAAAGCAGGCGATCATCATACCACAACTGAACCAAGCTCACTACTGTAAACCAGACCCCTGTACTTTGAAGCCATAACCACCCTACTATAGGATCAATAACAACCCTAGCCACCAATAGCCACAATATAATGTTCACATTGGGTACCAGCATAGAAAATATTCATCGGTAGTCACCAAAAGCAACATTGATTTGTCCTCCATGGGTTCCAGCTTAAATATTCATCAATAGCCACCAATAGCAACAGAATATTGTGCAAAATGGGTACCAGCTAAGAGCTTACCTAACAAGTCTCTCAGAGGCCCCTCTCGGATCTATCCGAAAACAGACATGGCCGCCTGCATCGATGCCTCCTCCTGCCTCGGTCTTCACTCGACTGGCCCAAAACGTCTAACCCGAGATTCAAAGCCCTATCGTCTTCTGAAAGGAACGGAGGGGTTCCAAAAGACCAATTCACTGATCTGTCAGCAGATCTACTGGACTACGCACCAGAACGGGAGGGCTCGCTACCTCTCTGGCCTCTGGCCTCCGGCTTTAGTTTATTTATGTAGACATATATAAACTCACTTTCAATTCTGGACCATACAGCCTTCAAGACAACAGTAGAATCAAGGCAGAGGTGAAAACAACCTTAGTTCTGCAACAGAATAGTGAAATTCAGGTCTTTGCATGATGAGCCACTTGTCAACAATGCTACAGGATGCATGAGAACCGGACACAGTTAATGTGTCTTATTGGGATTTTGTTCTCATGGCAGGATATGCCAGCGCGAGGTGGTGGCATCCGCGTCTAAACGAGACCTTGAACACTTGGTTTATGGCGATGGTTTTCCGCAGGTCCCTCTGATTTTATTTTGTATTGTGCTTCAAGAGATTCAAAGGGAGTTTGAACTGGTGCAATTCCAGATTCAACAACATAACATGTGCTTGGGCCACATAGAGAAGCACATTCTGTCCCTCTCGTAGTCAGAACTTTTAGGGTCTAGTGCAAAGGACCCAATCCCTGTCGAGTCCTATGACGACTAGATGTTATATTTGATAGTTTGGCATGCTTTTTGGGTTATTATATTTTTTTAATGTATATTCCGGTTAGATCCGTATTATGTTGTCTAGTTAGTAAAGACTGTTGGTTGGATATTCAGGCCTATAACGCCTTATGTGATAAACTTAAGACTTTTGAATTTTGGATGGCTTACAATTATTTTCGGTGGCAGACACATTTGGTTTTTCCAGATGGGAAAGTTGAGACCATAATGAATCATATGATTGTAATTTACTTTTGCAAATCAAAATAATAAAAAGTACACATCAAATTTAAAAAAAAAATAATATATTTTATATAAAATTAAATTATATAACATATTCATATATAAATTAACCAAATATAAAATAAGATGAGTTGGGTTTCTAATTTAATATATTAACGAGGAAGGGAGTGGTTGTTCTTCATATAAAGTGGAATTTCTTTATATTTTCTTATGTTTATATGTATCAAAGAATATTATAAACTAATACATATATAGTTCAAGGAAGATTAAAAAACAATGCATAAAGCAAGAATGATACTTATCAAGTTTACATTTATAATAAGATGTTTAAAATTTATTAAATTTGGAAGATATTCTAATTGGTTTTGAATTGGCTCTTTATCGTTTTAAAGATGGGAGATTTAAATATGGTTTTAAAGTTGTTTATTATTATTATTATTATTTAGGTGCTTAAAAGTTATATTATTAAAAATAGTTATATTATAATAAATTTATTGGTTAGAAATGCATATTTTTTTATTAATTTAAACTTATATTATAATAATACAAAAAATATATATATTTGGTAGTTTGATACTTGTTAAAAAGAAAAATAGGTCTTAACAATATGTTCATAAATTTATTAGGTCTTTACCATTTATCTATAAAGTCTATGAGATTGTTCCAGCTAATGTATATGAAATAATAGAACAAATATGGTAAATTTTTCCACAAGCATGAAATTAGAACTAAAATTATAAGTATAAGACTAATACCGAGTTTATATAGGAGGGTTAAGATGGGCCAAGATGAAAGGAGGTCTTTAGAGCTTTCCCTTTCATGTGTTTCTACTCTTTTGCTTCATCCTCAATTATAATTGACTGGGAGTTGGTGCCTGGAGAAATGGAGGGACCCATGAGCTCCACCATTTCATCTTCTCTATATAACTTCATTATATACCTTGAAGCTAAGTCCAAAGGATAGTCCATAAAATATGGTAAGCTTGAATTTCAACCTCCTAATTCTATCTAGTGATTTTGGTTCATGTTCCTTCTAGTTCTCTAAGGCCATGGAAACCAAGGTTTTAGCAAACGAGTAAAATTTCATTACTTGAAAAACCTTGGTGTCACATGGCCAAGAGAAACTAGGATCCTAAACCTAATTATGAAATTCAATGTTGATATACTATGCGTAGACCTACTAGAGATATAAATAAATCCTCTATATGTTAATATTACTCATTCAAATATACAACAAAGTGGTGTTGAGTAACTAAGTCACAAAATTTTCTTTAATTAAAGGAAAATCTGAATAACAACTCTAATTTACTTTAGAAAAAATTATTTGAACACCCACTTTGTATTTTATAGATTTTCTAAAGCCCCGTGTGAATTTTTGGGTTTCTACATTTCTTTTATAGCGAAGGGTCCAAGAATTAGCTTGAAATGAACATTTTATTTTGAAAACTATTACTTGATACATGAATATTTCTTTTAAAACTATATCCTAGATTTCTTGAATACAGTGTCTATTTCTCTATAAATTATTAGGGAAATTACCATTAGATTGGGATAGTGTTTTTGTTGTTTTTATTTAGTTGTTTGAGATTTTGTGCAGCCATATATTTTGATTTTATTTTCATTCACTATAATTACTTTGAGTGATTAATTCTTACTTAATTCATGGATATAACCTTCCAAATAAATTAATGAGTCCACATAATGGTATATGATGACCATACTCTTATGTATTTAAAGAGTCCCTTCACAATCAAATAATTATAGATAAAATCCATAATAGAAATGGAGGAGAAAAGTTAATCTCTGATGATCTTAAGAGAATTGATGATGATCTTAAGAGAATTGAAGATTAACATTGAATCACATATATGATGTTAATGATAAAAAAAATAAAGTAAAAGAATATAGACAAGAGTCTACATTAAATTTGAGGAGGGTTGTTAAAATTTTCCCCAGATCTCATGGATAGAGTTGAGTTTTCCAATTATGGCCTATTGAAATCCTTGAGTGCTCACTGATTTTCTCCAACAGCTCCTATTGACCCATTTTGTGGGTCCATGGAGGCCATAGGAAGAGATGTTCAATTTGTGAGGAAGGATGCTGCCCAACTTAGCTGAAGTTTTTGATCTTTTATATCAATTTTCCAAAGATGTGGTGATGCTACTTGAAGAAGAGAAATTATTTCTCTTGTTGTGGAAAAATATGCCAGTCTTGGGAAGAGCATTGCTACTAGAGCGATCAGTTTGTGATAATACATTGTTAAATGTTCCTTCAATTTGTTCTAAACCCAATAAATATAAAATATGTTCAGAATTAACCATGGATCTAATTGCTATCAATATGCATGAGATTTCTTAGGATAACCTTAATGATGTAAAGAATAATAAATTTGTTCAACTCATTTTGATCTATTTATTTCAAAATACATCATTTTTAATAATCCATGGTTATATATATATATAAAATTTTCTTTTACAACCTCCTAAATCTATTTATTTAAAATATGATTGTCCAATCCACTTATTAGTATTTATATGAACTTATTCTTTTCTCTCTGATAAATTATTTCATTTTTTAATATAAATATATTTTTATTTTTTATTTTATTTAATTAGCTATCATTTTATTTCAATCTAATTTATTAAATATAATTAAGTCATGTTTTTTTTTCACTAATCAATTCTATGTAATTATATTCATATTATTTTATATAAAATTAACCTTAAAGGTTGTTTCTAGCATAGCTTCAAATATTTTTCACATTCTTATATTCTTTATTCTTTCGTTTTATTCATTTATTTTCCATATTCTTACACTTTAACTCTTTATTTTATTTTATTTTCTCATTATGCATTTTCTGTACTATATTGTATATTCTTATTATTTTTCTTATTCCTCTAGGTGCTTTTGTAATCGTGAGAATCTACTTGTTGGATATGTGGCCGAAATTATAATCAGTGAACTGCTTTATTTGATTGCTTTTACTTTTCTTAAGACCAACGTAAGGATATTCCCCTTCTTACAATAATGAAAATATCACTTTTACTTTACATTTGTCTTTGGAATCAACTACCATTTTCAAGTGCCATTTTAATATCAATTCGGTCGTTAAAGCTAAAAGCATGCATAGTTATGGTTTATTTCATGCCAATTCTTATATTGTTAAAGATAAACGAAGGCATTATGGTTCCTTTCATGGCATGGTATTCATTGCGTGAACAACTAAATTCACCTTTAAATTTTCTGAGTCTACGTCAAATGTCCCTCACCCAAAATTCAACAGCAATTTAAGAAAATCCAAATCCAAAACTTTCATAATCTTTGTTGAATTCTCATAAACTTTCATTTTATCAAAACACTGCACAGGTACACTCATATATTATTTTTGTTTAGGTGACTACTCTTTACCTTCTGTACGTCCAATATGCCTCCCTTACTCTCTGCATCATGACTCAGTAATCCACCTCGCCCCTTCCCCTGCGGAAAGCCATAGATATAGCACCGACGTTATCCGATCCTTTTTATCTACGCTTCTCTCCCACAATCCACAATAACAAGAAGGCCATGGAAACCATCACCATAATCAATGCCATAATAAAACCAATCATCATGTTGATGAAGGAAGTTATTGAAGAGGATAATTGTCAGATTATGCAAACAAACTTGAGTTGTATAGAGGTCCTTGTACAAGGTATTGCCTTCTTCTTCAGATATGAAGACAAAGAGCCCCTCGAGGTCGTGAAGATTCGATTTAAATTGCTTCAAAATTTTCTTACGAAGACAAGAGACCTACTTCATCGCCCGGAGGGATCATGCCACAATAGTCTTGATAGTGTCATGTGCAATCCTAGGAGACTCTCCAAAGATATAAATGAATGGAAAGACATTTTTAACCATGTCTATAAAGCCTTTCAAATTGAATTTTTTCAACATGTTATTTTATGAAGTAACTTCATAAATCGCCTTATGGTTGCCCTAGTAACCAAACTGTTGAAGGATGTTATGAAGAAGGAGGAGGATAATACTCAGATTCTGCAAACTGAGCCTTCTATGAAGACCCTTCTACAACATATGGAGAGCCTTATATGAAGACCCTTCTACAACATATTTTTACTTTTTCATTGGAGTCTCTCTTTGCTAATGTAAAGCCAAAATTAATCAGCGACTAGGAAATTGTGATCTACATGATGCTTATCATGTCTTGTCTTGTACTTGAATTGACTCTTCTCCAACTATTCTTGAACTATTTGATGTATCAATTGAACTTGTTCAATTAATATTTTATCTTTGTTTATGTCACTATGAGCATCAATAATACTGTTACCGATGAAATAGGTAACGGCACTGGTACCAACTTTTTGACGTAGCAAGAAAAACACCCAATTTTGAAAAGTGGTGATGCAGAATCATTTTTTTTTAAGCAAGTTTTTGGCACTTTTATTTTTTTTTTTTTTTTTTTTCTGTGATGCTTTTTATGTCAATTTTGAATAGTGGTGGTGTATCATCACCAACATATTTTTAGAGGATTGATTTTGACACTATACATTTTCTAATGTCTTCTTCTTCCGTGAGGTGTTTATTTTTAAGTGCATTTATGTATTTGTGTTTTAAAAGATTTTTTAAAATAAAAAATTGTAATGGTATCTTCACTTTTTCACATAGATAAAAAATGAAAAAAGGGTCAATATTATAAAGTTTATATTTTCTACAAGTTTATGTATTGCTAATTAATTTTTCAATGCACATCAAATAATTGTCGCTAAAAACCAATATTTTGAACGATATGACAAAAAAATACAAATTTTCAATACAAATAGAATGCAAAAAATACACTTTTAGAGACTTTTTGTTAAAAAAAACATGTTAAATAAACTAATTTTTGGGAAAATCTTAACAAAAAAACTTAATAAAATAGCATTTTTATTGAATTTTATGTCAAAAAATAATAGTAATCACATGTTTTTTGCAAAAAATAAGGATTCTTCTCGTAAAATATCAAAGTCTAAACATTACAAGTAAAACTGATTAATAGATCTCAAAAATGAGCTTTGTTTGCAAGCATAACTTAAAGATCCTCAACAATATCAACTAATACATGTTCAACATCATCTAGAACATCATTGATGGCTTCTTCCACAACATTTTCTACTTCATTTTGGTCATTGTCATCTTCTAATGGATCTTTCATGTCTGCAAATCTTCCAAAGTGTTCCTTTCCAATCATTCCATATAATGGTGGTTGAGGTTCTTTTGCTTTTTTTGCCACATGTGATTCATTAAAATCCCCTTTCCTCAAACCAACTTCTTGCTTCACATCTGGATTAAGGAATTCAAGAGCGTTAATTCTTTTGTTGAATAAATTTGCATTGCACTGGGTCTTTCTCAATGGCAATGCAATTTCTTCCTTTTGGTAGGCAACATGCTAGTGTTGTACCTAATCATCAAGTACAAAAGAAATAAGTAAGAAAATTAGTATAAAGACATAAAAAGTAAAAAATAAAATATTTAAATTTAAATTTGTATAATAAAACTTACCTGAACCTGAAAATAGATCCAAAACCCAATCTCCTTCATTTGACGGCGTCACCCGGCCTGCCTCCGGCCCCCGGCTGGGCAGAGGGCAGTTCCGAGAATCACCCTCTGCCCAGCCAGGGGCCGGAGGCAGGCTGGGTAGCCCTCGATGATGCCACCCGGCCGGGGGTGATTCTCGGAATTGCCCTCCCCCCAGCCGGGGGTGATTCTCGGAATTGCCCTCCGCCCTACCGGGGGCCGGAGGCAGGCCAAGCGGCGTTGTCGATGGCTGCCCGCCTGCCTCCGACCCCCGGCGGGGCGGAGGTAGGCTGGGCAGCCCTCGATGGTGCCACTTGGCTAGCCTCCGGCCCCAGGTTGGGCGGATGGAGATTCTCGGAATCACCCCTCGCCCGGTCGGGGGCCAGAGGCCGGCCGAGCGGCACCGTCGAGAGTTGCAAAGCCTGCCTCCAGCCCACTGCTGAGCGGAGGGCGATTCCAAGAATCACCCTCCACCCAGCTGCTGGTCGGAGGCAGGCTGGGTAGCCCTCGACGGTGCCACCGGGCCTGCCTTTGGCCCCCGGCTGGGCGGAGGGCCATTCTGAGAATCACCCTCTGCCCAACTGGGGGTTATTCTCGTAATCCCCCTTCGCTCAACCGGGGGCTTGAGGTAGGCTGGGCAGCCCTCGACGGCGCTACCTGGCCTGCCTCTGGTACCCGGTTGGGTGGAGGGCGATTATGAGAATCACCCCCAGCTGGGCGGAGGGTGATTCATAGAATCACCCTCCGCCCAACTGGGGATGATTCTCGGAATTTCCCTCCACCCAACCAGGGGTGATTCTCGGAATCGTCCTCCGCACAGCTGGGGGCTGAAGGCAAGCTGGGTGGCATCGTCGAGGGCTACCCAGCCTGCCTCCGACTTGCGGCTGGGTGGAGGGCGATTCCACCCAGCTGGGGGCTGAAGGCAGGCCGGGCGGCACCGTCGAGGGCTACCCAGCCTGCCTCCGACCTACGGCTAGGTGGAGGGCGATTCTTGGAATCGCCCTCTGCCCAGCCGTGGGCCAGAGGCAGGTTGTGCAGCTCTCGACGGTGCCGCCCGACCGACCTCTAGCCCCCGGCAGGGTGGAGGGTGATTTCGAGAATCTCCATCCGCCCAGCCTGGGGCTGGAGGCTAGCCGGGTGGCACCATCGAGGGCTGCCTAGCCTGCCTCCACCCAGCCGGGGGTCGGAGGTAGGTAGACAACCCTCGACGACGCCACCCGGCCTGCCTCCGGCCCCTGGCTGGGGGGAGGGCAATTCAGAGAATCACCCCTGGCTGGGCGGAGGGTGATTCCGAGAATCACCCCTCGTTGGGCGGAGGGCGATTCTAAGAATCACCCCCGGTTAGGCGGAGGGCGATTCCGAGAATCACCCTCCGTCTAGCCGGGGACGAGAGGCTAGTCGGGCAGTGCCATTGAGGGTTGCCCCGCCTGCCTCTGTCCCCCGACGAGCGGCAAATTATTATTATTATTTTTTTTTAATTTTATTTTTTTCAAACACAAACTATTTAAAAAATTTATTTATTCTTTTAAACAGAAACTATTATAATAAAAAAAATGTATTGGTAAAAGAAGAAGAAGAAGAAGAAGAAGAAGAAGAAAGAAGAAAAGAAAAAAAGAGCCTATTCAATTAAAATTTTAAAATATAAAAAAACAATAAAAACAAATTAAAAAATATGTTTTAAAAAATAAACAAACAAATATACTTTTTTTATTTAAATTTTTTTTTTTTTTAAATTAAAACAATTGTTTTTTAAAATATAAAAAAACAATAAAAAAAATATTTAAAATATGTTTTAAAATATAAACAAACATATATAAGAAGATTTTATTTTTTAATTTTTATTTCCTTAAAACTAAAACAATTATACTCTAAAATATAGAAAACCAATAAAAAATATGTTTTTATATATAAACAAACAAATATATGAATAATAATTTTTTCATTTACTTGTTCATTTTTTAAAATTGTTTAAGTCATATAATTTCTCCATAATTTCATGGTTCAAGTATCTTGAAAACTTAAGATTTAAAAACTTGAGATTTACAAATTGTCATTAAGGTTTTTATGCACTGCAAAATTTTATCTTTAATGTTATGGTTGAAAATAATTACAATTTTAGGGTTGTTTAGAGTCAAGATATTTTATGTTTAACAACATGGATAAAAATTGTTCGAAATGATAAGCCCTTCAGACATGATTTTGTTTATATTTAACATCATCTATAAAAAAATTTAGAATTTTACGATTTTTCAATGTCCTAATATGTTGTCTTTAATTCCATTGTTACAATGTGTCAAAAGTGTGACACAATGTCTTTTTTTGTTATTCTAGCATCAACTCGTTTTGTTTTGAGGGTGTTTTTTCAATCATTTTTTCAAGAAACTATTTCGTTTTTAGCATAATTTTATAAAAAGGTGAAATTTGACCTTGAGAAAAAAAAAAATGCATTCTGGAATACACACTTTTTGTTTTTGGGGTGTTTTTTCATGTTTTTTGAGTCATTTTGGGCTAGAGTTCCCGTTTTGAGGTAATAGTTCCCATTTCATCAGTAACATTGTTCAATAGAAACATCTTTCCCAAAGATAAAATCTAAAGAATATTTGGGCAAGTATCCAAAGAATGCCTCAAATGGCGATGTTTGAGTCGATGAATGCTAGGCTCAGTTGTAAGCATGCTAAATATAGTGCAAATGTTCATCCCACAACTTAAGATGCTTGCTGCAATACCCACGAAGAACATGTATCGTAGTTATATTCACCGCCTCTGTTTTGGCCATCTGTTTGCCGATGAAATTTTGTACTCTTTTTTAATTTGGTGTCCATGAGTCCCCACAAGCTTGACGAAAATTTCTTGACAAAGCGAAAATCTTGATCAATAATAATGGATGTAATATTCGAAAATAGGAAAAGAAAAAATATAGCACATAAACATGGAAGACAATAGTGAATAATATTACATCAAGACATGAAACCAATATGGAGCCATTATATTAAGTAAATCAGTGGAAAATGAATACAATAGGCCGAGGCACAAATCATATGATATAGGTAAACAAGCCTCCAATGATCAAACACTCTCAAAAGTGAGATGTTGCTGCTATACAAAATGTCGAAGAGCTGCTACAGTACAGTCATGGTGAACATAGCTGTAGTATGGAAACATACAATGATATAAAATAACTGATATATGCCTCAAGAGATGCTAGACATAAATATCAAGTCTCTATATCACCTTTCCAAGACAACCCAAGATGGTTTTCGGAAAATACACCAAAAATACAAGTGGTGAAATACCGCCCTAGGGCTGAAGATTCACTACAACTGAATAGTTGTGAAGATATGGCTGATCTGATGTATAAAATAATAAAGCCTCCTCCCAAGAGACTCTCCAAGTGAAAGGTTGATCCCTTCACTAGAAAACTATCCCCCCAAATGTGGTGTTGAGACCACCCCTACAACTCCTCCCTAAAATAATGCAGTCCAAGACTGAAAATGTGTTGTAGGGGATGATAATGTGTTTGCCTAGTGCCAAATGCTGCAATAATTCCCAAGGACCTTCTTTACTAGCCTCCCAATGGAAAGGATGTTTCCTCGAATGAATACAAGCTCAGAAATGGCCCATTCAAATCCTCCATTGCTGCACCCTGCAACACAACACAACCCTAAGCAGAAACTGCATTTTAGAAGAAATTTGTAGCTCGACATAATGCCAGAATGTGGAAATGTGGCCCAATAAATTCTCCTAAGTGGGCACTCGAAGTCCCCCGAGGATGAAGGTAGAATTCGCGCTTGGGAACACCGTTGTGCTAAACAGCACTGCAGCCTCCGCTAAACAGCTGAAGAGAGAAACAAGTCATAACAGACCATAAACAAAAATAATACTCAATCATACCCTCTATGGCTGCAATTCCCTTCCTTATATGCTTGATGAGCTTCTTCACCTTGGGCCCCACTCATTAAAGCCACTACTTCCATGCAAAGAATCTCCCCTTAAAATTGCGTTGTCTCTCATTAAATTTCCACTCCTTCCATACCAGCATTGTTGATTTGGTCAAGGTTGAATCATTCCACATTCTTCATCCCTTATTCAAACATGAGGGTGCCTTATCCAACTACTTTGATGACTCTTATTCACATTATGAATGAATTTATTCCTACTAAAGAGATTTATGGGTCTCTCTACCCACTTATTCTTCTATCTAAAGGACAAAAGAAAAAAATAATATTCCAATTAGCTGCATTCTAATTTTGGAATATTACAGTCCTCCCCTCCCAAATGTTGTCTATCCTCAAGCAACTGCAAATATAGAACTGAAGAGCCTCCTTCCCTCTTCCTAAAGCATCCTCATATGATAAGCTCCACAAATGAACAATATTGTCTCTCATCAATCTGTCCCATAGTTTCTCCTCTCAAGTGTACAGGTTAGCCTTTGGTGACAAATCCAAATGGATATAATTATGAATAATTGGGATATCCATGGAGGAAAATATATGTTTCCTAGAGGCATTCTTGAGGCATGGAATCTGAAAAATATTGGGAACCTTCATTCCCATGTGAAGCTCCAACCCCCAAGCTATCATCCAGAAAAAATGAATCACCCTCCATAATGGTAATTCATAGAAAAACTCCTCCCAAATGCTCATGAGAGGCATCTCCCAAGTGCTCAAGTTAACCATATGGCTCACCTCATAAGGAAATGAGAGGTCAAATATAACAATCATGGATTTCCCAATGTTCTCCCTGAGGCATGAATCATAAGAAATGTAGAGAATCTCATTCCCAATAGGCATATCCAATCCATGTGTCATCCCTCCAATCATGCCCACAACAATGATAAGGACATCATCAACATATGGGATCATAATCAGAGTCATACTAGCTACCATATATAAGACCAAAGAAGGATAATGGTTCCTCAAGTGCAACCAACATAGTTTTACTCCTAACTGCATCAAAATATGGTATGATGAGTGGTTTCCCAACCACTTGCTTGCTGCCCCAATCCTCTCACATCCTTGGAGAAGGTGAATAATGTGTGGTTCCAATTCAGCATACCCTGAATAATATATCATCTCCCAAAAATCTCCTAGGGAGTGGCCATCCTTATCACTACTTATGGCCCCAAGTAGACCATGAATACTATAAGGAAGAGTGCCCCCTTTTGGAGAAATGGCTTGTACATGGATAGCAAGGGAATACATATACATAGTGAGTGAATCTTGATGCACATAAACACAATCCTTACCATGTACCCTGAACAAGCTGGTGAAATGGCTCATAGATGGGCCTCCTCTAATTCTCAATGAGAAAGGAAGTGGTTGTGATAACTCTGCCAAAGATTTATGTTTCTCCTCCATCTCCAAGAAACCCATGTATCTCCTAATATGTTGTTGCATCTCCTCTTTGATTCCTTCCCAAGTGGATCCCTCCATGATAATATGGTATGCTCCCATAAAATTAGTGTGGCTAGAGAGAAAGCCCTCATATGCTGCATGTAGTAGCTTATCCTTGAGCTTAGAGGCTCTAGTCAAGAAGATCCTACTCTGAAAATAGATGACCCCATATCCTAATGCATATCTCTCATCTAATAATTTGCCATCAAGTATCCTACATGAGAAGAGATCCTTGGAGTATTCCACCAACATCTGGGATCTCCAATAAGGATCAATACTCAATAATGACAATGCTTCTGATCTACAATGTAAAGCACCTATCATTTTTATGCCCTCTTCTTTGACATCTCCCATGCCAAAGTCATACGTCGGGATGCTGCTATCCTGCCTCTGCTGCTCCTCCTATAGTTGCTCATGATCAAGTGAAGGTTGAACTTTTTGGAGGTTAGCCTTCCATGGGAAGCTATCGCCCATCCAAAACCTTTTGAGTTCGAACAATCTATACATGAGTGGCCACCAACCTCTACCATATGTGGAAGATACCTCCCTATGTGGAAGTATCTTTTGAATCTCCAAAGCCATGGAGTGGTCTCCTTGTATCATGATGGTACCATCCTCCATCCCTAAAACATCTTTTCTCAGTGCGAGATGTTTGGTGAGAGTGGGTAATATTGATATTGGGAAAATGTATACCTCCTACTTAAGCCTACGCAAGACTCTCTGTGATGTACCAAGTCCTCCCAAGTTCCTCACCCCTCCTAGATCTAAGAGTGGTGCAACCTGTTGTGAGACATCTCTCATCAACTCCTGATCTGGTGGCCTCCCTGGTGGAATTCCTCCATGTAATGAGACATAAATGTCTAGAGTAGACTGTATATGTGAGTGGACTGATTTTTTCCTGCTCTCACTGCATAAATCAACCTCCATATTTTCTGCATAAACCTCCTGAAATGGATAGGGGTGTGTGCTCCTAATCACTTTATGTTGGCCATCCTTTCTATCTTCTCCTTCCATATACAAAGTCTCACAATATAATGTGTCTTCCCCAAATGTAATCAACTACTTCACACCCAACATCACATTGGTGTCAAGGGTCTTGATCACAAAGGAATGATCCATCATGGCGCATGTCCTCAAAACTATAACAAATTCCAGGACACACTTCCTCCACTGCTCAGTCTCACTGCCCATCAATGTTGGCACATGATGCTCCTGGATTGTACCCTGGTCTCCACATGTTAGATCCTTTGGAACTCCTTACAAAGATACAAGCGCTCCTTTGATTGGAGCAATTGCCCCATTTCCATCTTCATGCGGTAATAGATCTCCTCTTGATGTGACAACATTGTTACCTCTTACCTGCTCTTCCCCTTCATCATTATTAGAGGATACCTCATCATCATTAAGAGGCCCTTTGTCTTGGTCCTCTCTTGAAAAAGGGATCTGCATGTATTCCTTTTGAGGAGAGAGCTCTTCCTCAAGTGGGGATCTTACCCTTGGAAAGGTATTATACAAGTTTCTAACCCCTTCAACAACATTATGGAATGGAGTTTGTTTTGTGGATCCTTCCAACTCATGCAAAGGTTTTGTCTGTGTGGGTTTGGCTAGCTCAACCAAGGATGTTTTAGAATGTTTTAGATCAAATATTTTCACTAACATCCTAGTGAACCCTGCATAAGTAGCTATATTTGCATGACTCAATGAAGAAGAACTATAAAACCACCAATCATGAGCCTTACCTTCAAGATGCAGTTCTGCTACTTTAATGCCCTCCTCTTATGAAACTTGGTGCAGTTTAAAATAGGTTTCTAGATTTATTACCCAAGCCTTCGTTGTGCACTTAAGTGGCCCATCAAAAGTAGGCAAAAAGAATCTACCCAAAGCATGCTGCTTGCACCCCTTGCTCCTATTATGATTGTTGGGCCTTCTATTCTCCTTGATTTGGCAAAACCATTGGAAGTTTAGATGCTCCTTGAACCTCTGAGATTGAGATTCATATTCTTGAAGATAGTCACTAAGAGTCTCTTCCTTTGGTGCATCTCCTTCCTCCATCTCTCTTGCTATGAATGTAGGCATGGTAGAGTGTTGTGGATCTGATTGTGTGGCTGAATGCTCACACCCATAATATGAAAAACTGGAGATTTCTTCATGTGCAAACCCTCTTGGAGGATCTCTATCTCTCTCCATCCTCATCTCCGTAATTTCTTTATTGATATCATGCATAGTTTGGAGAAGAAGATTTGAGAACTTCCTTCCCTTCATTTCTTCTAATAATGGAGTCTTTCCTTTGTCTCTTCTGTAAACATTCTCCTTTCTATGAGAAGCTTCTCCTTCTTTTGATGACATATATGTGATGCCTCGCGGGATGAGCCAAGATTATGCTTTGATACCACTGTAATATTCCAAAATAGGAAAAGGAGCAATATAGCACATAAACATGGAAGACATCAGTGAATAATATCACATCAAGAAATGAAACCAATATGGAGCCATTATATTAAGTAAATCAGCAGCAAATTAATATAATAAGTTGAGGCACAAATCATATGATATAGATAAACAAGCCTCCAATGATCAAACACTCTCAACAGTGAGATGTTGATGCTATACAAAATGTCGGAGAGCTGCTACAATGCAGTCATGGTGAACATAGTTGTAGTATGGAAACATACAATGATATAAAATAATTTATATATGCCTCAAGAAATGCTAGACATAAATATCAAGGCTCTATTTCACCTTTCCAAGACAACCCAAGAGGGTTTCTGAAAATACACCAAAAATATAAGTGGTGAACTACAGCCCTAGGGCTGAAGATTCACTGCAACTGAATAGCTAGGAATATATGGCTGATATGATGTAGAAAATAATGAAGCCTCCTCTCAAGAGACTCTCCAAGTGAAAGGTTGATCCCTTGACTGGAAAATATCCCCCCAAATGTGGTGTTGAGACCACCCCTACAACTCCTCCCTAAAATAATGCAGTCCAAAATATAAACTACACTGTAGGGGATGATAATGGCTTGCCCTGGTGCCGAATTTTTCAATAATTCCCAAGAACCTTATTTACTAGCATCCTAATGGAAAGGAAGCTTCCTCCATTGAAGGCAAGCTCAGAAATGACCCAATCAAATCCTCCACTGCTGCACCCTACAACACAGCACAACCCTAAGCAGAAAATGCACTGTAGAAGAAATTTGTAGCTTGGAATGATGCCGGAATGTGGAAATGTAGCCCAATAACTTCTCTTGAGTGGGAACTCGAAGTCCCCTGAGGATTAAGGTGGGATCCTCACTCAGGAACACCCTTGTGATAAACAACACTGAAGTCTCCGATAAACAGCTAAAGAGAGCAACAAGTCATAAAAAACCATAAACAAAATAATACTCAATCATACCCTCTATGGCTTCCATTCCCTTCCTTATATGCTTGGTGAGCTTCCTCACCTTGGGCCCCTCTCATTTAAGCCACTATTTCCATGCAAATAATCTCCCTCCAAAACTGTGTTTTCTCTCATTGAATGTCCACTCCCTCCATACCAGCGCTGTTGATTTGGTCAAGGTTGACCCATTCCACATTCTTCATCCCCTATTCACACATGAGGGTGCTTTATCCAACTACTTTGATGACTCTTATTCACATTATCAATGAATATATTCATACTAAAGTGATTTATGGGTCTCTCTACCCACTTATTCTTCTATCTAAAGGACAAAAGAAAAAATTAATATTCCATTTAGCTGCATGCTAATTTTGGAATATTACAATGAATGTGGGAAACCCAAAATTCACACATACATTCTAAAAGTATAACTGAGCAATTTGTTCAGTTGTAACCTAATTTTTACAAGGCATCAAAATACAAATTTTGTTGAAGCTATCCACAAATAGATAAATATAATCATGACCTCTCCTACACATAGGTAGAACTCCTACAAATTCCATAGAGACACTCTCCCATGGACAAGAAGGTACTAGAAGTGGTGTATACAACCCCAAATTTCTATTACTAGGCTTATTGACAACACACAATGAACATCCTCTTATAAATTGTAACATAATTTCAAGCATACGAGGCCAATAACAATGCCTCTATAATTGTGCCACTGTCTTACTACATCGAAATGACCAACAATAAGAGAAGTATGCACTTCCCTTATGATGTTGACTATGTGCTTCCCTTATGATTTTGAATCTATCCCCCTCTGGAATACAAAGATTGCCAAGATGGTACAACAAGTTATCATGCACATGATAATCCAATTCTTCTACTTGGTTACCTTGACACAAAGTTGCATATACATCTTTGAAATCACTATCTAAAGCATATTTCTCAACATAACTCTCATGCATGATAGAATGATGCTTAAGAATAAAGGATTCACTAATGATTGGTCTAGAAAGCATATCAGTAACCTTGTTATAGATACATTTCTTATACCTTATCACCAAGTGGAATTTTTGAAGAAATACCATCCATCGAAAGTGCCTTACTTGCTACAGTTTATTTTTTATTGCAAGTATTGCAATGGATGATGATTTGTGTGAATGATTGTTTCCTTACCCATCAAGTAGTGTTTCCACTTTTTCAAACTTTTCACCAATGCATAAATTTCCTTGTCATATGTAGGATAGTTAATCACCGCACCATTAAAAGTTTCTGAATGAAAAAATATGGGCTTACCATGTTGCATTATGATCGCGCCCATGGCATAGTCACTTGCATCAGTCTGTATCTCAAATGACTGTCTCAAGTCAGGAAGTGAAAGTACAAGAGATGAACATATCTTTTCCTTCATTGCATCAAATGATTTTTGTTATTTACCTCCCCACTGGAAAACCTGCTTCATACTTGTCAATGCATGCAATGGAGATGTGATAGAAGAGAAGTTAGCAATAAAATTCCTCCAATATTTTGTTGCTCCCAAACAAATTCTAACCTCTGTCACTATTTTGGGCCTTGACCAATTCAAAATTACATCAACCTTGGAGGGATATATTTTCAACTCACCACCTCCAACAATATGACCCAAGTAAATATTCTTTCACTATGCATCATCAAGTTCATCTCCAAGCCGAAGAAGCTTGGGACAATGCGAAAGCTTTGAGCTATGTTTTTAGGCTCTCATTCGACGGTACCGCTCTGGTTCTCGGGCTCTCTATAACGCTCTCTATCATCGCCTGCCTACACCCCCTTGCTACTGTTGATCCACTGCCAATGGATCACTCTTAGGGGGGGCTGGTACGCCCTCCCCCACAGGCCCTCAAACCACTATCAACGCTGCTACGACACAGAATCTGCTTTTTCACTCAATGCAAATGCCCTCTATCTCTGCGCATAAGCCCTTGCAGGCCACAGGACAGACTGCTATGGCTGTCAAAAGTCAAACTCCTAGAAATGCTACGGAGGAGAAACAAGACAAAAATACTGATTCTCTCGGCAAAACTACCCTGCCCAAAACGACCTATACCACATGCAGGCCAATCGCTGCTGAACATCCTAAGATCGACCTTCCCATTCATCGTATCAACACCCAGATTCAGTATATCAAGGACCATGCTCTTATTGGAAAATTCGTTGGCTTATGGCCTGCTGAAAAAGCCTTGCATGGGTGGATCAGCACCAAATGGAAACCAAAAGGTCATGTCACACTTCAACTAGGGCCTAAAGGCTTCTTCACTACCATATTTAACTGCATCGAAGACAGAAATCGTGTCCTAAATGGAGGCCCATAATTTTTCAACTCGTCGAGACTATACCTCCATGATTGGGTAGAAAGATTTAATCCAGACAAGGAGGACTTCAGCTAGGCACCCGTATGGATCCGATTATATTCCTTACCCCTAGAATATTGGGACGAAGAATCCTTAAGGGACATTGGAAACAAACTGGGAGAGTTCATAAAGATTTCAGAGGATACCTAGCTCAGGCATTACACCTCATATGTCAGAATATGCATCCACATGCACATAGCAAGAGCACTTCCAGACTCGGTAAGTCTTTTTCATGACGACTTTGAATGGCTGCAACCTATTGACTATGAACATGTTCCATTCCACTGCCGCAAATTCCATGCTCATGGCCACTTATTCCGTGACTTACCTCTTAATCCACCCCCCTCTAAACTCAATGTATCCTCTGCCAACTCTGATGAAGAAGGCTTCACAAAAGTCCCCATCCGCAAATGCCATCACAAGCAAGCCCCTGCTTCCACAGCCAAACCGACCAACCCTGGTTCAGATATCCCTTCCACCAGCAATAGCTTTTACGTCCTTGAAAAGCTCCTACAACCTGACTCTATGCACCCCAGCATTTCGGCCATCCCCTCGAACCCCTCGGTCCCAACTCCCAGCTTGGAGTCTCCCATTCCCCCTTTTTCCTCGAGGCCTCCACTTGAATCCCTCCTTCTCCCACCCAAAACCAATCCAGTCATGGATCTGGTTCTCAGGAAAAATAACAACATGGACATCGACAGCTCAGGGGCTGAAGGCATCCAGGCCAGCCACATGGAAGAGGATCCAGAAAAAATTGACATCGGAGAACTAGACATCTTTTTATTGGAACAGGCTTGCAAGAAAAAAGAATATGATCAAATATCAAACAAACAGATTGAAAAATTAGAGGTAGCCCTTTCACTAGTCCAACAGCACCAAAAAGCCCTAGGTATTCAAATCGGCAGCCAATGGGAAGGGAAAAAACTCTTCAAGGATTCAAAAAATAGGGGTAGAAAAACTGATCTGCAAAGGACCATCTTAATTGGGGAAATGCTTGTGGAATCTGGTAGGTATCCTAAACTTACCAAGTTCTACCCGCCACTTGAACATTGTTCTCAATGAAGCTTACATCTTGGAATGTAAGGGGATTAAACAACCCCTCCATGTACAGAATGATAAAAAACATGATACAAATGGAAAAACCACAAGTCTTCTTCATTAAAGAAACCAAATGTAATAGTAACACTATTGGCTCCATTCTCTCCAAAGCTTGGCCAGGCTGCCACTCCATTGCAGTGGATGCTTCGGGCAGCTCTGGGGGACTTTCCATTGCATGGAATCCGCAGGCAGTATCAATCACGGATGCACATGCAGCACATAATTTAATCTAGGCTACATTCCACATCATAAGGACCAACATGCATGGGCACCTTACCAATGTCTACTTTCCTCAAGACCCCATGAGGAAAATAGCTCTGCTCAATACGATGGAAGCACTCAACTCCAATAGGACTCATCCTCTATGGATCACCGGAGGGGACTTCAACATGATCACTAATTCTGAAGAGAAAAGAGGAGGACGTGCCAAATTAGATTTGGATTGTATTCATTTCAATACCTACATCCAAAAAAATTGGTTGATAGATCTACCTTTCTCCAATGGCATTCATACCTGGAACAATCGGCGCTCTGGCTCACAACATACCACCTCTAAGTTGGACCGCTTTCTTCTTTCGGATAATGCCATCCACATTGGAGGGGACATACAAGCCTCTATCTTGCCTCTCTCAGGTTCCAACCATTGGCCCATATCTCTTCAATGGACAAGGCCCCGAGATACCACCAAAAGACCCTTCCATTTTGAAGCCTTCTGGCTCACCCACCCAGACTTCAAGGAGATGGTCACCAAGGCATGGAATGCTTTTACTCCACCTTCAGGATCCAAGATGTATCAATTCCAACAACATCTCAAGGATCTCAAAACCCATATCGAAATATGGAACCATTCCACCTTTGGGAACATATTTCAACAATAAAAGGTCCTAGAGAGCAACATGGTGGAGCTCCAACAATGCATCATCAAAGAAGGTTGTACCAAGACTCTGGCCTTATAGGAACAGACTTTACTCAAACAACTGGATGAAAGATGACAACAAGAAGAGATACTATGGAGGCAAAAATCCAGAATAATATGGCTGAAATAAGGGGAAAGGAACAACAAGTTCTTTCACCGCTCCACCATTCAGAGAAGAATGCACAACAAGATCAACCTTCTCCAAGGCCAGAATGGGGAAAGATTGGAAGAGCATCAGGACATTGAAAAAGAACTCTTAACCCACTTTCAATCGGTGCTACAGGAGAATCAAGCAAATAGACAAACAACAATCACCAAAGTTCTGCAACACATTCCCAAACTCATCAACGAAGATCATAATCAAATGCTACTTCGCTCTGTCTCTCTTCAGAAAGTTGAGCAAGCTGTCACCCAATGTAAAGAAGGCAAGGCACCAGGTCCAGACGGTTTCACATCCAATTTCTTTCATCATTTATGGGACCTCATAAAGAACGACGTCTAGCAACTGGTTGAAGAATCACGCACCATGCATTGGCTTCTTCCCTCCCTCAATTCCACTTTCATTGTGCTCATCCCCAAAGAAGACTAAGCTGCTACTCCTGAAAATTTCAGGCCGATTTCTCTCTGTAACGTCATCTACAAAATAATATCCAAGGTGATCGCCAACAGACTAAAACCACTGCTACCGCTGCTCATCTCTCCGGAACAAACGGGTTATGTGGAAGGTCGCCAGATTCTCGATGGAATTATCCTCACGCATGAGATCATCCACTCCCCGAAGCAAACCAAAAAAGTAGGTATGCTTCTGAAAATAGACTTAACAAAAGCTTTTGACAAACTCAGCTGGAGCTACATTCAGCAAATGCTTGTAACTTATGGCTTCAGTCATACTTGGATCAAATGGGTTATGAGTCTTATCTCCTCCTCCTTCTTCTCCATCTTGGTTAATGGCATCCCTTCTCACCCCTTCTCCCCGTCTCGAGGTATTCGCCAAGGCGATCCTCTTTCCCCCTTCCTTTTTGTTCTCATGGTGGAAGGTCTGAGCCATCTTATTAAGCACGCTATCCAATCCAAGAGTCTGCGGGGAATCTCTGTTCACAGCACTCCAACCACCACCCATCAACAATTTGTTGATGACAATATTCTTTTTGGCCACCCCTCAATCTAAGAGGCCTCTGCTTTCAATGTCATCCTTGACACTTTCACAGAGGCCTCTGGTACCTCTGTCAATATTTCCAAATCTCAAATCTTCTTTTTCAACACTCCAATCATCACCCAAAATCACATAGCCAGAATCCTTGGGTTCTCCATCACTCATATCCCTGCCAAGTATCTGGGTGCCCCTCTGATCGCTTTAGCCATTAAACATTCCTCCTGGCATGCTCTTCTTGAAAAATTGGAAGCTAGGCTCTCCTCCTGGACCTTCTAGTCCCTCAATCTGGCCAATCATCTCACACTTATCAAGTCTGTTCTACAATCTATGCCACTATACTTATTTTCAGTCCTAGTAGCCCCAAAGTGGGTCCTCAAGAAAATTAAAACTCTGCAACGCAATTTTCTTTTGGGTTCCTCAGGGCCAAACAGAAAATGGGCACTGGTGAAATGGACGACAGTCTGCAAGCCTAAGAAGGTGGGAGGTCTTGGACTCTGGGACCCTCATCACAACATTGCAGTTATGGGAGAAAACATTTGGTGGCAGTGGTTGTCAGCACCACACACTCCATGGGCCCTTTTATGGATAGCCAAATATGCCAATAATAGACCACCCGAAGACCTCATCCGTATGACAATAATGGAAGCAGGCTCACAAATCTGGAACGCTGCCAAACAACACCACCAGCTGATCCAAAAACATAGCTTCTGGGAAATCCGTAATGGACATACTGCTCGCTTCTAGACGGACTCATGGCAACAATGCCCCAAACTCGTCAGCACTATAGTTCCACAACTTCCACTAGAAGAGATCAACAGATTATAAGCCCACGTTCATCACTACTGGAAAGCAGCCCCCAACCAGGGGTTCAGGCTCTGGAAACCAACCTCCCTCTGCTTGGATCAACAACAGGAGAATTCCTATGGTGCCCTTGATATGGAACTCAATTGCAGGATGATCAGATTCTCGGAGGAAAAAGATCTCCTATGATGGGGTTACAAGCCCAGGGGCAAATTTAGCACCTAAGAGGCGTACACAATCTTAACCCATAGCCAAGAGCCCATTGAATCAATCTAGAATAGTCTCTGGTCTCCAAATTTTTGGCCCAAAGTCTCAACCTTCATGTGGCTTCTATGTCACAAAATAATTCTAACATGGGATAATCTCATCAAACGGGGCTTCACAGGGCCGTCCAAATGCCCCAACTGCACTGATCATGAAGAAACCATCCAGCACTTAATGGTTACATGTCCACTGGCTACTTTTCTTTGGGAAAAAATCATCTTCAGATGTAGAAGGGACTGCCGACAACCAGGGAACCTAAACTCCATCATTCGTAATTGGCCCTCCAGTCCTTATAGCAGCAACCTACTCAACACCTTATGGAGGCTCATCCTTGGATTCACTCTTTGGACACTCTGGAAAGAAAGGAAAAAGCAGATTTTCAAAGATCAAAGCACTCCTTCAGAAGTTCTATGGAACATTCTGCAATGATACTTATAGGAAACTATGGCTCTGCAGCATTGGCAACAAGAAGATCTCCCCACCAAAGCATTGGAAAGAGCCATATGGGAAAATTGACAACTAAATCTCTCTCCTTGTCCTCTTCTAGCTAGTCCCCACAGGCAGATGATCGCTCCAAGCCATTGGACTCCTCCACCCACTAGTTTATTGAAGTTGAACTTCGATGGCTCATCAAAGGGAAATCTAGGACAAGCTAGCTACGGGGGAATCTTCAGGGATCACAAAGGCACTCCTCTGCTGATCTTATTTGCATCCATAGGTTGGGACACCAACAACTCGGCAGAACTGGAAGGCTTATGGCAAGGGCTATGTCTTGCACAGCTCCACAATTACTTCCCAGTCGAAGTAGAAGGTGACTCCCAAATTCTCATCAACATGGTCAATCAACTTCTGATGGAAGCCACATCTTCAAAAGTTGCCAATAGTTGGAGACTTATGGCAAGATTGGATCTGATAGAAAAATAGCTGCAATAGCATCGAGCAATATCCTTCAAGCACGTCAAGAGAACTGGCAACAAAGTTGCAGATCTTTTGGCAAAAAAAGGAGTGGCCAGCTCTCACAGTCTCATGGTGGGCTCTCTCTCTATTCTCAATGACAACACACTCATACAGGAATGCACTAATATAGTGCACGAAGACAATCAACCCCTGGATGCGGGTGTTTAAGAGGGTAAATATGGAGATCAGCCTGCGGGATGGTGCATGGTAGGGCCACATGGCTGCCCACAAGCTCACTCCTCGGCATTCTCCAGCATTACTGCTGCTTGGCCACCACCCCAAGCAGCATTTACTCCACTACACAGGTCGAGGTAGCTTCCTCCACAAGATAATGAAGCCTCCTACACACTCAAATGGAAATTTCCCTCGGCCCTCTGGCCTTGCCTCTGGTTGTTTCCTTCGGCTCTCTGGTTCGGCTTCTCGTCCTTCTGCAAATTTCCATCCCCGGCTCACCATTTCTATGCAGAGTCCTTCTCCTCCCTTGCGGTGTCACTGCTCTTCAGTGGCAGATGAGCCTTATTCCTGCATAGCGATTGGAAAGCGTTTCTCTCTTGGAGGTTGCATTGAATTCCTTCCAGGGCACCATTTCTCTCAGAGTCCTCACTGTCAATTTCGCCTTTCGGCTTCTTTCAGCTTCAATTTTTCCCCTGCTCCTCAGCTTCAACCTGTTGACCCTGCTTCCTCCCTTGCTCTACATTTTCACCACCCCCATCGCACCAGCATGCCCCGCCTCAGGCACCATATGCGTTGTCGGCAAGGGAGCAGTAGAGGCTGCGTCTCTCGCCCACCTTCCTCCTCCCGTTCCAGCTCTTCGGCCTCTTCTCCGGAGCATTCCTGGGGTAGATACCCTGATACGTGCAGTGGCAGAGGCCGATTTCTTGGCTCCGCTACTCAGCCTCCCCCCTTGGTTCCTCTGACACATTCTCTGCCTTGCTCGTCTCCCCCTGCCTCAATGCAGTCTCCCACCACCGCTCAATTTCAATTCCAATGCTCCTCTAATTGCCCTCTTGTCATTGCTACCATCTCCATTTCTTTTCGTGAGGTGGCCAGCAACAGCCCCTGTCACCTTTCACCCATCCATCCCAAGCACCCCTCCAGCGACCTGGGCCCCTCTGGTTCGTTGAAAACTCATTAGGCTTCGATTGGGCACAATCCAGATTCGAATAGTGGTAGCATCTCGGACTATTATAAAGAGAGGGACAATCAGGATGGAGACAAAGGCGAGGTCGGAGTTACGCAGCAGCAGATGGCTCCAGGTCACCCTCCTGCAGAAGAGGATGAATACATATGCTTTATCGTCGAAGAACTGCCTCCAAATTCTCATGACACATAGTTTTTCAGGTCCTCCTATGCTTATGGACACTAGTCTTTTAGTTTTGCCTTCTTTTTGCTATCATGCTTGGTACATTTACTCAATTTTGTATAATGTTGGTTTCCTCTTTAGAGGTAATGCTCCAAACTCATTTTGGGATGGTTTCCCTACATGGGCAGCTCCATTATTGGTTGTTTTGAGACAAAATGCCACTGAAACAGGCTAGTTCCACAGAGGTTGGTGCCTCCATGTATCATATGTTTTATTAATAGAGTTTAAGCTTACTTAGAATATATATATATATATATATATATATATATATGACCCAAGTAGAATAAATAATTTTTTCCAAATTCACATTTTTACATATTTAAAAACAATTGTCTTTTCTTCAAGACATATAATACTTTTTTGACATGCATGCAATGTTCTTCAAGGGACTTGCTAAAAATTAATATATCATCTAAATAGAATATCACAAAGTCATCTATAAAATTCCTCAACACATCATTCATCACACACATGAAAGTAGCAGTAGCATTACAAAGCCAAAAGGGCATAACCAACCATTCAAACAAATCTTGCTTTATTTTTAATGTTGTCTTCCATATGTCTCCTTCAATGATTATGATTTGATGATAGCCACTCCTCAAGTCCAACTTAGTAAAATAAACAACTTCTTTCATTTGATCAAGTAAATCATCAATTCTAGGAAGTGGGTAATGGTTCTTTACCGTAATCTTGTTCAATTCACAAAATTCCACACACATGTGCCATGTCCCATCTTTCTTTGGCACCAAAAAAATAGATGAACCGCACAGCGAACTACTTGTTTGGATGATTCCCTTGTCAAACAACTCTTGTATTTGTTTTTTAATTTCTACATTTTCCATCATTGACATCCTATGACATGCTAATGTTAGGAAGAGGAAAATCTTATTGCAATTGGATTTCATGTTGGATTCCTCTTTTGGGAGGCAGTCCCTTAGGCTCCCGGAATATCTAATCATATTGGTTAACAACATCAACCAAATCATATTTCAACTTTGAATCACAACCTTGAAAGGCTTAATTATTAACATCATTCTTTTTTTTTACCATTATAAGCACAAAATACTTTCTAGAGTTAATAAGTCTCTTCATTTGTACAACATTCACTAGTGAAAGGTTTATTTTCTGTCGATGTGCTCTAACAATGTACTCAATAACATCTTTGAACAAGTGATATTTTTCTTCATGGCGATGAAAAATAGCTTTCCTATCATATGACATGGGCTTCCCATAAAATACTAGAAATATCAAGTGGAACTACATCAAGTTCAACTTCATTAAGAAATTTTGCAGTAATTGAAAATCTTAGTATGAATTTCCTCGTCACCTACAAATTTTCATTCTTACATATCCAACCTAAAGGATAAGGTCTTGGATGAGGAATGGTCTCTAAATTCAACTTCTTGACTAAGTCTTTAGAAATAAGATTTTCTTGTGAACCACTATCAAAGAGTGTAACAATTTTTTTAGGCTTTGAAATAAATCGAACATGGAAAAGTTGAATTCTTGTTTTCTCATATTGAGTATCATTGGGTCAACTTGAAGAACTAATGCTTGATATGTCCTTATCTTTAAAACCCATTATTCTGATCTTTGTTTCATATCCCGAATCAGAACCTAAATCATGTTGTGTATTTGCAACTATCTTTTTCTTTCCTTTGTTGTTAAAATTTTTGGGTCTCATCTCAAGATCAAGTTTCCAACAATGTTCTTTATCATGACCATATTTTGCACAATTATTTCATGTTAATTTTTCTCCCTCTTTCTTTATGGAAACAATCTTCTTCCCTCTTCCTTTGAACTTACCCTTTCCTTTGTCTCCACTTTTAAATGGGATTTTGTTTCCCTCCTGTGGAACATTTTTCCCTCTTGCTTCTAGGTGTGTAGCCTATACACAAACCTCATCTAAACATGTACGGTTAAATAAGAGTATGTCATGTCTCAAATGGCTATGCAAACCCCCAATGTATTTCAGAAAAGTATCTTGAGATGACAAATCTACACCCAATATTAGTGCTCTTCTTCTAAACTCTTGAGTATAGCTTTGCACACTTTTACCCTTTAATTGCCTAAAGTTTTTCCAGTCCATTATAGCATTTTTCATGTATGTTAATGGATAGAATTTTCTTCTCAATGCAGCAAAAAAAGCATTCCAAGAGGTTAAGACATTACCATGATTTTTCATGTCCCCTTGAGTTTTGGCTTCCCACCAAATAAGTGTTGCACCTTCCAACCTTAATGAAGCAAGCTGAATCTTGGTGTCATCGTCCTTGATCCTTTGTATCCTACAATACACTTCATGTTGACGAACCCAATTATCTAATCTCTCAACATTTACCTCGCCATTATACATAGGTAATTCAAATTTTATGTCATGTTTCAACAATGGAGCTTTACCATGTCCCTTTGGAGAATGTGGAGGTGTTTTTGAAGGGATTGTTGTAGAAGAAGATGATGGTCATGAAGATGGTGGTGACGATGGAGGTGAAGATAATGGTGGTGTCAAAGGTGGTTTGTCACCATTCCATTTTGGAGGCTTGTCCCCATATCCTCCATCTCCTATTGGAGTTTTGGAGCTCTCACCTTGAAACCTTGTGTTTCTTTCTTCATAGAGAACTTTCACCATTTGTGTCATGTCAAAGAATGATTTTATGAAATATTTCTCATCTTCTTGCAAATTTTTAGGCTCTCCCTCATGTGTCGTGACTTCTGAAGCTTTAGGTACAATTTGAGGTGAAATTTTTGGTGGAAATTGTGGCAAACTTTCTCTCGTTATCCTTGTCCTAACTTGAAGACTTGCAACCACAAGCTTACATTCTCCTCTCTTGGGCTTAAACCTTATAAGTATCAAAAATAATTGCAAACAATTAAACCCTCACAGCAACAAAGAAAACCTAATCTCTGATACCAAACTGATCTGTATGTGAAATTTCTTGAGGATTATGTAAATTTTGCAAGTGATTTATTAGGTTTTTAAGCATCTTATGTGAAATTATTAAACACATACATGAATTAAAAACTCAATTCTTACAGAAAAAAAAGAGACAACATCACCATAAAAATAAACACCACACAACAAATGCTTAAAGAGTTCACCCCTCCCGGGCTACATATCCTAGTCCAGCTTTCAATGGTTTGGCCTCTTTCATTATGCTCAAAACATGGTGTTTACATCAAGTTACTTTGCTCAAATGGCTTCAAAAATAACTCAAATGGCTTCATAACTATCAAAAACCCCTGTCTAGCCTCTTTTTTCTCCCAAAAATTCCAGAAATTACAAACCTTATAAGCTCCCTAAGTTTCTCTGTTATTCGTTCCACAATTTCAACCTATCTGCAAACTATCCTACAAATTCGCCCCAAAAATTGCTAATGGTGTGACATCATGGCTAACCACTGGTGCAATTTGTGGGGCACTTAGTTTTTCCATTAATGCCTATGGACTAAATATTTTAACCGTATATGGGGGGCTGGGGCTAAGCCCCGATCCCTGGTCCCACCCCTTATTTCTCATGGGTGTGGTGACCAGGGCTGAGGCTAGCCCCATCCCACCCCCAAATGGTGCACTATTAAAATTTAAATATGGTTTTTAACATATGGTTGTTAAGAACCATTTGGTAGTGTAGTGGTAAGGCTTGCAGTTTGTTGTCGACTAGTCCCGTGTTCGATTCCTGTGGGGTACGCTCAACCCTTAAAAAAAAAATTAATTGGCCACTGGGAGGCCACGTGGCGGCCTCCAATTTTCCCACATGGTGCTCCCTAGTTGGTCCAGATAAAAAAAATCAAATTACACTACGCCTCAACTAATCTGACGATGCCAAATGTCGACCAACCATTGGCCGAAGGAGCCCAATCACCTTGCCATGTTAGGGTCCAGTCAGCAGTACTGTTAGGTCCCTATAATACTAGTGTAGCCCCTTATTGTTATTTTTTCCCACATTGTTGTTATTTTTGTGCCCATTTAATCCCCATATTGTTGTTATCGTGCCTCATAGGCGTAGGCCCATTATTGTTTTTGTTATGCCCATGTGGTCCCCATATTGTTATATTGTGACCCCTTAGATTCCTATATATAGAAGGTTGGTTTTTTTCATTTGTATCATCCAAGAATTGTTAATTTATGTAATTTAAAGGATTTCTCCCCCTTGAATTGGAAAATTTTTTGTCATTGATCTATATTTTCTTCTATTTTGTGAGTTGGTTTCATAACATTTGGTATTAAAGCTTGCAATTCTAGGGTTTCACTTCTTCAAACAGGTCATCTTGTCATTTTTGCTATAAATTTTGTTATACGAGGCTTCCGAAGCTAAAATATTTGCCATGTGGAGAAAAAAACTTGATGAAATTTATGTAAACATTTTAGACCTTGGTTCACAATATTTTTCAGAGATATGATCTGTGGAATTTAGAGTTTTTGCAGGCTCTAGAATTTAATCTCAAACATGTGACCAAGGGAAAATCGTCATAACTTTTGTTTCAGGCGTCAGATTTGAATTATGTAAAAAGGGACTAAAAATCAATGGATATTAGTTTATGGTATATCAATTTTGGAGACGAAGGTTGAAACAGTGACACATGACACCCCGTACAAGTTCACTCTACCGAACTAGTCCATAATTAGGTCATTGTGGGAGATTGGGCTTAAATTTATCCTGAAGAATCCAAATTAGGTTTGACCTATGGCATTGGAAAGAAGAATTATAGGGCTACTACAGTACTGAAGCTAAAACCTTTGGGATCCAAAAGAACAAATATACATCAGTTTCAATATCGATCTTCTCAAAAGCCAGAAAAATGTGTGTATATTTTTTAAAAATTGCATAACTCTTGCTTTAAAAATCATTTTGAACTGATTCCAAGGTCATATTGAAGCATAAGTATCAGTATTGGGTTCTATAATGCATATAAAAAATAATTACACACCCATTAAGCCCTCATAAATCTCTACTATTATGCATAAAGGGGAGGAAGTGCAAAATGATATATCAAAATTACGAGACTAAGTGCAACAAATTTCGCTCTCGCAAAAAGTAACCAAAAATGAAATGGAAGCTAATATGGATGGTTTGAATAAAGGCATGGAAGCTAATATGGATGGTTTGAAGAATTTAATGGAAGCTAAGATTGATGGTTTGAGGAATGACATGGAAGCTAAAATCGATGGTATAGAAGAAAAACTAAAAGGCAACATGGAAGACATGAAGAATGATCTAAAAGAAGACATGGAAGGTTTGAAGAAAGGTTTGAGAAATTTTCTACAAGAAATGATTCCTAATGGTGAAAAGGTAGTAGATGAAACTCATGATGAGAATAAAAGAAATTTTAATCATAATTTCATAGACTCTAATATTATATTTAAGACCCACCATATTCCAAAGATCGATATGAGGAAGTTTGATGGGAAGTATTCGGTAACATGGATACTACAGATGGAGCAATATTTTGATCTCCATAATGTGCAAAACACACAAAAGATACACATTGCAACTTTATATTTAGAACCCAATCAGTATGTATGGCATCGATGGCTTTGTTCTCATAAACCACTTATCTCTTGGTCAATTTTTACGGAGTAAATTATAACACATTATGAGGATACAAAGAGCAACACCTTCTTTAACCAATTGATAAATCTCAAACAAAAGGGTTGATCCAGGTGGATATCGGTGGCCACCCACCTACTCCATTTGGACTAGCACCATCAATTCTTGCAGCTCTTCACATACAACACAACTTACTATTTTTAGCAGGTTTTCAGGTCCTCCACTCTTGGAGCCGATTCGGGGCCTTAATGATACAGGTGGATATTGGTGGCCACCCACCTATTCCATTTGAACCCCCACCATCAGTTCTTTCAATTTTCAAGTTGCAACAAAACTTACTATTTTTAGCAGTTTTTTGGGTCCTGAACTTCCGGACCCGTTTTGAGGCCCTAAACAGCTTTTTTTGGGAAAACAGAGAGAAACATGGGTCCATGGACCGATGTTTCTCATTTACTCATCGGATATATCTTTCTAACGAGCTATTGATCGCGTCAAACGGAGATCGGGTGCCAAAGTTATGCCCCCGGGAAGTTGAACCACCAATTTACCCAAACGAGCGCCCACAGTTTTGGCGGCTCATCTCCTACGGTTAGGTTTTTGGATGTTTCAGATTCTACATTGTTTCTCAACAATAAATAGGCCCTCGTGCCTCATTGTAACATAGTTCAGAGGCCTGTAGCCACCACATCTCTTCTCAGAGATAGCTACCAGCGCCCTAGCTAGTTTTATTTCCATTCTGTCTGAAAGCAAATTTCAGTTCTTTGATATTAATGAAATGAAGTGTTATTTCTACTGCATCTCTGTATTTATGGTTATATGTTTATTCTGTTGCGTTCCTGAATAAATCCAGATCAGTGGTATCAGAGCGGGTCTGCTCTTTCTTTGTTTCTCTTTGCATGTCCCCAACGCGGTCAGGGTATAAGGAGTTAGGGCTCGATCTGGTTGAACCCTTGCAAGATCAGCCTCGCAAACCCTGACGACCTCCCATGGCGGAAGAAAAGAAAGACGAGGGAGCAGGAGATCCTATCAAAATACTGCTCGAGGAGGCCCTTGAGAAAAAAAGGAACGCGATGATGGATAACTTTGCTCAAATCCTTCAACGACTGCCCACATATGGTGCATCTGCATCCAACAGCCACTTTGGAGGCGCCACTCCCTTCAAGGTACAAGTAAACTTTGACATTCCTATATTTGAAGGAAAAATAGATGCAGATGCTGTAGACAGATGGTTAAATTTGTTGGAAGGGTATTTCTTGGTCCATGACTTCTTTGACCGAGAAAAGATTATTTTTTCACTCCTCAAAGCCGCCCCCCATGTCAAAGACTGGTGGGAAACCTACCGTGAGCAAGAGGGCGAAGGGGAACCCTCTCTGTTCTTGGCCACACCCACTTGGAATTCTTTCCGAGATGGCATCAAGGAACAATATTACCCCGTGGGGAGCTATGAGGACAAATACATCCAATGGACCACACTGCGGCAACAAAAGGATCAAAATGTGCACGAACTGACGAATCTGTTCCATACCCTGCACACAAAGTTGGGTATTAAAGATTCAGAGAGACATTTGGTGCTCAAGTACCGCGGCTGTCTGCACAAACACATTCAGGAGGAAATGGAGTTCCTCGACATTACATCATTTGGCAAGGCATATCGCTATGCCACCAAGATCGAGCAGAAATTTAAGTAGAAGAAGCGAGACTTTGGATCTGCGAATCCGAAAGGTGCCCCCGAACCGAAGAACAAGGGGCAAGGCCAAAGCAATGCGACTCAGAACAACACCACAAATCCAAAGAAGGACATAGGGAAGTGGTGTGAATTTCATAATAGCCCCACTCACAACACAAACGAGTGTCGGGCCAAACAGTCTTTGGTGGCTGAACTAAAGGCACCCGAATCAGATGCATTTTCTGATCCTGAGTTAGAACCAGACAAAGGAAATGAAAAAGGGAAGCAGATCATTGATGCGGATCCCAGTGCCATTGTTGCCACCACCAAGATCCAGAAGGAGGGTCCAGAGGATCCAGAGGAGGGGGAGCGCCTCTTCCAGTCGCAGATGTGGGTGAAGGGTTCTCCGTTGCAGTTTCTCGTCGATAGCGGAAGCCAAAAGAACCTCATTTCAGCAGACGTCGTGAAGCGGCTCGGCCTACCAACCATAGCACACCCGCAACCGTATACCATTGGGTGGCTCCACCCAGGGAGAGATCTCCACATCCGCCAGCAGTGCCGACTTCCATACAGTATCAAGCCATTCACGGATGAGGTATTGTGTGATGTTGCTCCTCTTGATGTAGCTGATGTATTATTGGGCCAACCACACTTGTGGAGGCGACATGCTGTGTATGAGTCTAGGCCTCGTGCTGTTATTATTACTTTGGGAAATAACTTGTACAGGATACCGGAGGTAGTACCGCCTCCTGTCATCTCTTTGACTACTGCAAAACAACGCAGTAAGATTCTTTCCCAAACCAGGAAATTCATTTTCCTTACAACTCACACATGGGGAAAGAAAAGTATTGTGGCCACAACCTCGAAACAAGGCTCCCTTGCACGGCTGCAGCAGATGGACAAAGTCATGGAGGAATACGAGGAAGTTTTCCCCTCACTCATAGAGGTTCCTCTACACTGTCAGGACAAGCACTCCATTGATCTGACTCCCAACGCACCACCGCCTGATGTTGCCATGCATCCTGCAACTACACATACAAAATCCAAACATCTACTGTCTGAGGCTTATAAAGAAACCAAATTTACTAAATGCATCCAGCATGTCCACCCGCAGGTCCTTGACATCTTCAACACATCTAATACTCAGTTCAACAGAATTTGCCTCATCTCATGGAGGATCTCAACGCAATGGGGACCATTGCTTCCTAAGGAGGGAGGAATGATCCAGGTGGATAACGGTGGCCACCCACCTACTCCATTTGGACTAGCACCATCAATTCTTGCAACTTCTTCTCACATACAAAGACACTTACTTATTTAGCTGTGTTTTCTGTGTCCTCCACTTAGCCCATTCGTGCCTCGAATGATAATGTGGATATTGGTGGCCACCCACCTATTCCATTTGAACCCCCACCATCAGTTCTTTCAATTTTCAAGTTGCAACAAAACTTACTATTTTTAGCAGTTTTTTGGGTCTTGAACTTCCGAAGCCGTTTTGAGGCCCTAAACGACGTTTTTTGGGAAACTGGAGAGCAACATGGGTCCATGGACCGATGTTTCTCATTCAAAAGTTGTACTCCTCAGATAGATATTTCTAACGAGCTATTGAGCGTGTCAAACGGATATCGAGTGCCAAAGTTACGCCCCCGGGAAGTTGAACCACCAATTTACCCAAACAAGCGCCCACAGTTTTGGCGCCTCATCTCCTACGGTTAGGTTTTTGGACGTTTCAGATTGTACATTGTTTCTCAACAATAAATAGGCCCTTGAGCCTCATTGTAACACAGTTCATAGGCCTGTAGCTGCCACATCTCTTCTCAGAGATAGCTACTAGCGCCCTAGCTAGTTTTATTTCCATTCTGTCTAAAAGAAAATTTCAGTTCTTTGAAATTAATGAAATGAAGTGTTATTTCCACTGCATCTCTGTATTTATGGTTATATGTTTATTCTATTGCGTTCCTGCATAAATCTGGATCAAGGGTTCAATTATGGAGCACATTTAGGACTTAAAAAAATTGAATATCGGGCTAGTATATTTTCCAAAGAAGCATAGAATTGATGTGTTCATAGGGACATTAAAGGATAACATCCAACATGAGGTTCACCTTTGGGAAACTGATTCATTAGAGAAGGCATTCAAGGTGGCAAGAAAAGTTGAAAGAAAAATTATGGAAACAAGGAAGTCTACCAATCACAACTAAAAAGAGTGAAATTTTTCTGCTCCTAGCCTTCCAAAACCTGCAAGATTGATGCCACAAAAATTGGAGGAAAAAAGAGCAAAAGGGCCTTGTTACAATTATTATAGAAAATACACTAAAGGTCATAAGTATGTTGAGAAGAAATTAATTTACATAATTGTGAAGAGGAGGAAGAAAAAGAGCAAGAGAATTCAAAATAAAATGATATACACTAGGAACCAACCCTAGAGAAAGAATAAATGAATTCAACAATATGTCGTAATGCATTGGCAGGAATTACCACTCCTAAAACTCTCAATATAGAAGAAAATATCAAGAAGAAAAAGGTAATAGTACTAATTGATTATGGTAGTACCCATAATATTATTCATTATAAGATAGCTAATGAATTCAATTGCTTCCTATATCTAGCACCAAAGTGTCAAGTGATGGTTGCAAATGGAGGAATTATAAATTTCTCTGGAAAGTGCCATAATATGAAGCTAACCATGGGGGAATATATACTGAATAGTCCAATGCTTTCTATACCAATGGGTGGTGCTAATGTTGTACTAGGAGTCCAATGGTTAAAATCCTTGGGGACTATAGCTTTTAATTTTCAATAAATTTTCTTAATTTTTTTTTGGAAAGGAAAGGAAGTTGAATTAAGGGGTATTGTAGGGAAACTAAGAAAGAGAATCAGTTCTAATGTCACGACAAAGATTCTAAATAAAGAACAATGAGGCATAATTGCAAAATTATTCTCACTACAGGTTCAAGCAGTGGAAGATCACATCGAACATCAACAACAAGTCCTCCAACTCTTAAAGGATAAAATCACTTTCCCAAGAATCGAATGAAACAACAGGAAAATCAACATCGCATCGAAAGAATTTTCAATATAGGAGACTAGGTATTTGTTGGCAATATGATGCAGGGTGTTGTCCTTGATGGCAACCACGATGGTGTTTGGTTACCACAACAGATAGGTACATTAAGAATACAATGACACCATGTCACTTTCCCCATTTTTGACACCATTCTTTCTCTTCATTCAAACACCATGTCACTCTCCCCCTTTGACATCAAGGGCAAAGGGCGGATCAAAACCAACATACTCTGCCCCTTTTCTCCTCATGTGGAAGAAGCGTTTTGCAGATCTGATGTATACTGAAGTGACCAAGCTCCCCCTGAGTTCATGCTGAAAGTTCATCCATATGTTTCAATGACTCTATGAACTTACTATCACCAAAGACTCATACTTACATCAAATATCCAACCAAGTGGATTTACATATTTCAACTCAGCTACCCAACCAAGTGGGTTTACAAAATTTGACTAGTCCTTACATGACTGAATATTACAATTTTACATCATGGGTCTCAACATGAACTTTTCATCAAACTACAAATATAACTTTACATGACCAATACCAGAAAGACCTCAAGAAAGAGATCATTTTTCAGAATCAGCATAATGCCAACAGTGCATTATACTCAGCAACGCTAATGCTCCCCCTGAATCTGTGCACCCAAGCATCCTTTTCATATGACTAAGGCTCCCCCTTAGTTTGTGCATCCTGAACACTTTCACCAACAAATCATTAAGGCATCTTTATCAAAACATTAGAAATAGAATTATGAGAACTGGAACACCACCAAAGATACCAAACAGTATCAGAGATACCAAACAGCACTGCAGCTGTGCTGAAGAAAGCTGACTCCAAACAGAAAATTGTCAGCAATCAGACATACGCGGTTTTCTGTGCATGAACTCGCGTATATACGCGACTGTGTTTCGGGAAATCCGCGTATCCAATGCTATCTTCTAAATTTATGCAGATTTGTTCTTTTGACTGGAAGAGAATACTCCCAGCTTCTGTCTTAGATACTTGAACGCTTCCCTGGGCAGAGGTTTGGTAAAGATATCAACAACTTGTTCTTGAACATACTCCAACTTCACCTTTTGCTGAAGCACTTGTTCACGTAAGAAGTGATACTTGATGGGAATGTGCTTGGTCTTCGAATGCATAACAGGATTTTTTGAAATACTGATGGCACTTGTATTGTCACACTTAATGGGGACAAGAGGTGTACATTTGATTTGAAAATCTTGTAAGGTTTGCATCATCCAAAGGAGTTGAGTGCAACAAGATGTGGCAGCCACATATGTAGAAATTTGAATAATGGATGAGTTATTCACCGAGATTCTCCTGATCACACACTATTTTAGCTTCATGCATAATACAAAATCTCTTCTACCATTGATCATCACATGCGGAAATAAAATCAATTGCATGCACACATTAAAACCATAAAAATTCACACATATGAACACGTATTTCATGGGAAAGCTTAAAGCTAAAAACCCCCAACTATCCGTATATTATACATGTCATGGAGATCATGTAACAATCATAGTACAAACCCTTTCTTTGCAAGCTCTCATGCACTACCTCCCATGCTACACACTATCAAGCTAGATCTAGCAAAACTCATGCTCCAACCTTTACCACTTATACCAACCTCAATCGTCATTTCAATGCTATGGGATGGTCTCTTTATATAGATAAACCACCTGGATTGAACTGCACAATCCTCATTGATTACTCCACCCATCTGTGTGTTCCAAATAGCAATAGTATAGTCACAACCGATAGTTAACCTGCTCTTTCACCTATTTCTGCACTGGTCTCCACTGAAACTGTCCATGCACTGAAGTTAACTGATGTATTCTTTAGTTGATTTATGAGTATTTAATTAGTGAATTAATTAATAATTAATTCACACCACTCTCACTAATTGTATCTATTAGTTAACTTGGATACAAAAAGCTCAACTATGTTTGGGATTAGTTAAACTGAATACAACTCCACTAAATTCCTCAATCAACTCCACCAAACTCTGTCACATGAGTTCTAACTGAAGTCATCATGCAATAGCTTCACTTAAACCCTAAGAAAAGCGTATTTCCTTTTTTCAGCTGCATGTGCCACATCCAGGCATCAAACCGAAGTGCTTCAAGAGAATAAGATAATGTTTATAGTCCAAATATTATTAAGAGCTAATAATATTTGACTTCCCTATTTTTAGGATAGGCAGTCTAAAAATAGACTTCGACCTATAGGTCCAAAAAATAGAGGTCCATCTATTTTTACCAACATGACCAACCATCCATAAATAGCATCTCGCAACTTATAGATCATGGTCCATATGTCTAAAAATAGACTTTGCGACAAAAATCACCTGTGTGGTCCCCCACCTAGTTTAGGTGATCACTTTCCAACTAGGATCATGAAAGATGTTTCAGGATGCCTCCTTCACTGTTTCTTGTTGCCATCTTCAACACTCCCTCTCAACAAGAAAGTACTGTCTTTGCATGCGATATGCAACTCCATGCATTCGCCCTGCAACCTTCACAAGCACCATGCAACTCCATGCATGCGACATGCAACTCCAATCATTCGCCATGCACCCTTTGCATGCGCCACGCAAACTCATGCATGCACCATGCAACTCCATGCATGTGCCATCTACGAACCGAATAGGCTCCAAACAACTCAATCAGTTTGATGCATCTATCATCAAAGTCTTCGACCTCTGCTTAGCTATTGCACATGTCATCAGGAACCACTGCGTTGTTGAACTCTTGCACCCATGCACTCTTGCACTTGCTGTCAACTCTGATCCGCACTCCAGTATCCGACACTGTCACTTTGATCTGCCTGCATCAATCCAACTGATCTTGCTACTGTTGCGCTATGGGCACCTCGTATCCAGGTTCAATTCATGAGATCCACACCATCTCCATGAATCCTGCCCTGAAATCTCCACCTGGGATTACTCATGCATGTCGCCCCACCTCTCACCTGGTGGTATAGCTGCATGCACTCCCTCTGCCCATCTGGCACGAAATTTCCTCTCCGCATGAGTGGTCTCTTCCACTCCGATCCTCATCTTGTGGCTGCTCCACATCCCGAGGTTCACTATCACCTGCATGCAAAACCCGCTCCCTCTCAAGCTTCAATTGCATGTCTTTCTCGCCTGCATGCAACACTTGCTCCCTCTCAAGCTTCAGTTGCATGACTTTCTCGCTTGCATGCAACACTTGCTCCCTCTCAAGCTTCAGTTGCATGACTTTCTTGCTTGCATGCAACACTTGCTCCCTCTCAAGCATCAGTTGCATGTCTTCCTTCCGCTTCCCAACAGTAGGAAGCTCCGTAGAAATCCCATCTACATCAAATCTATAAATATTCTTCTGCATCTCCAGTTGTGGCTGCTCCACAACCTTCTGAGACTGCTTCTCACGCTGCATTTTGAGAGGATCCCTTTCAACCACCAAGTCACTAACCTCTGCTTTGCACCTCAAAGCTTTGCATGCATCTTTTACCTCAATGCATGTAGATTCTTGGTTCGCACACATTGCAATTGTCCCGCCGTCGCAAAATTTTCTAACAAAAAGAGCTGATTTTAAATCGATGATATCTCCCTCATCCGAGCTCCGATTCGACTGATTTTTTTTTTCAATTTGGGTATTTTTTTGCAAGGAATCCAAATATGCTATTTGTTTCTGAAAATATTTCACCAAAAATTTTCAGATATTCCCTACAAACTCGCGCACCCAAAAATTCTCGCTCTCATTCCATGTAGAAAATTATATACAATATGCATGTATATTTCCGGCTTTCTCCATCTTTATGTTTCTTGAGTTTATCCTAAAACTCAACCGCTTCAATGCTTTTCAATTGCTCCAATGATCAATATCGCTCCGATACCATGTAGAAATTTGAATAATGGATGAGTTATTCACCGAGATTCTCCTGATCACACACTATTTTAACTTCATGCATAATACAAAATCTCTTCTACCATTGATCATCACATGCGGAAATAAAATCAATTGCATGCACACATTAAAACCATAAAAATTCACACATATGAACACAGTATTTCATGTAAAAAACTTAAAGCTAAAACCCCCAACTATCCGTATATTATACATGTCATGGAGATCATGTAACAATCATAGTACAAAGCTCTTTGCAAGCTCTCATGCACTACCTCCCATGCTACACACTATCAAGCTAGATCTAGCAAAACTCATGCTCCAACCTTTAGCCACTTGATAGCCAACTTGAATTGCGTGTTTCAATGATATGGGATGGTCTCTTTATATAGATAAACCACCTGGATTGAACTGCACAATCCTCATTGATTACTCCACCTATCCGTGTGTTGCAAATAGCAACAGTATAGTCACAACTGATAGTTAACCTGCTCTTTCACCTATTTCTGCACTGGTCTCCACTGAAACTGTCCATGCACTGAAGTTAACTGATGTATTATTTAGTTGATTTATGAGTATTTAATTAGTGAATTAATTAATAATTAATTCACACCACTCTCACTAATTGTATCTATTAGTTAACTTGGATACAAAAAGCTCAACTATGTTTAGATTAGTTAAACTGAATACAACTCCACTAACTTCCTCAATCAACTCCACCAAACTCTGTCACATGAGTTCTAACTGAAGTCATCATGCAATAGCTTTACTTAAACCCTAGGAAAATCATATTTCCTTCTGTCAGCTGCATGTGCCACATCCAGGCATCAAACTGAAGTGCTTCAAGAGAATAAGATAATGTTTAGAGTCCAAATATTATTAAGAGCTAATAATATTCGACATATCTATTTTTAGCCCGGCAGTCTAAAAATAGAAACCACCCATATGTCTAAAAATAGAGGTCCATCTATTTTTACCAACATGACCAACCATCCATAAATAGCATCTCGCAACTTCTAGATCATGATCCATATGTCTAAAAATAGACATAGTCTAAAAATAGACTTTGCGACAAAAATCACCTGTGTGGTCCCCCACCTAGTTTAGGTGATCACTTTTCAACTAGGATCAAGAAAGATGTTTCAGGATGCCTCCTTCACTGTTTCTTGTTGCCATCTTCAACAACATATTCTGCTTCTGCTGTAGATAAGGCAATAGAATTTTGCTTGTTGCTGAACCAAGATACTAACCGGGGTCCCATATAGAATGCACCACCACTAGTGCTTTTCCGATCATCAACACTTCCAGCCCAATCTGCATCAGTGTAAGCATGAAGAGTAAGATCAACATTCTTTGGATACCATAGACCAAAGTCTTGAGTTCCTGTAGATATTTGAATATTCTTTTAACAGCCTGAAGGTGAGACTCTTTTGGATTAGCTTGGAATCGTCCAACAATCCCAACTGCATGCATAATGTCAGGTCTAGTCCCAGTGAGATAAAGTAGACTTCCTATCATCGATCTGTATTCTGGTTGATTCACCGTGGGAGAATCATCATGAGAACTGAGATTGCATCCGGTTATCATTGGTCTACTTACAGGTTTGCATTCTTCCATGCCATACTTCTCCAGAATTTGCTTAAGATATTTTGCTTGTGATAGGAATATACCATCTGCAGTTTGATGCACTTGCAAGCCAAGAAAGAATGTTAGTTCCCCAAGTAAAGACATTTCAAATTCTTACTGCATGACGGAAGCAAATTTTTGACTCATAGATTCTTCGTTACTCCCAAAAATGATATCATCAACATATACAACTACAATCATAGTTTATCATTTTCAACTTTTGTGTATAAGTTGCTGTCTGCAGACCCCTTTGAAAATCCTTGTTGATGAAGATATTTGTCAAGACGATAATACCATGCCCTTGGAGCTTGTTTGAGACCATATAGAGCCTTTTTAAGTCTACAAACAAGATTTCCATCGTTTCCCAAAATGAATCCTTCCGCTTGTTCTATATATACTTCTTCTTCTAGATCACCATTAAGAAAGGCAGATTTAACATCCATTTGATAAACTTTGATTTGTTGATAACTTGAAAAAGCAAGAAACATTCTTATGGCTTCAAGTCTAGCTACAGGAGCAAAAGTTTCTTCAAAGTCTATACCTTCTTGTTGAGTATACCCTTTGCAAAACAGTCTAGCTTTGTTTCTTACAACATCCCCATTCTCATTTAACTTGTTCTTGAAAATCCATTTAGTTCCAATGACATTTTTATCATGTGGTCTTGGTACCAATTCCCAAGTGTCATTCTTTTCAATTTGATCGAGCTCTTCATCCATGGCTTGCTTCCAAAATTCATCTCTGCTAGCTTGATTGACATTGTGTGGTTCAATTGTGGATAGAAGTGCCAGATGACTAGAAGATCCCACCAGTGTTCTCCTTGTTCGTACACCCGATTCCTTGTCTCCCAAAATTTGAGATTCAGGATGATTCTTTTGAACATATCTGGATGGAGCTTTTTCAGATAGAGCATTTTCAGGTTCTTCATTGGATCCACTTTTTATATCATTTCTATTTGATGTAGAAGGCCATAAGTCACCATCATCTTCTTTTGTTTGTTTTTCTTCTTTAGGAGCTACAGGAGACTCATCAATAACAACATCAATACATTCAACAATCTTTCGAAGCCTTTTATTGTAACATGTGTATGCTTTGCTTGAAGATGAGTACCCAAGAAATATCCCTTCATCTGATCTAGGTTCAAACTTGCCAAGCTTTTCATCATTATTTTTGATAAAGCATTTACTTCCAAAAACTCTAAAATGCTTCACAGTGGGAGAATTACCATACCAGAGTTCATATGGTGTTTTGTCACTATTTACCCGAACATGAGCCTTATTGAGAATGTTAGCTGTTGTATGTGCTGCTTCACCCCAGAACATGTTAGGAGTTCCAAAATCATCAAGCATAGCTCTAGCCATTTGTTGAATTGTTCTATTCATTCTTTTTGCTACGCCATTTTGTTGTGGAGTGCCTGCTAAAGAGAACTGTCTTTTTATGCCATGTTGTTCACAAAATTCAAAGAATTCATTTGATGTATATTCTCCTCCTCGATCAGATCTAAGACACTTGATTTTTAGATCTAATTCATTTTCTACCAATGCTTTGAAGATCTGAAATTTTTCAAATGCTTCATCTTTGTGCTTAATGAACCCGATCCAACACATTCTAGAGTATTCATCAATAAATAAGATATAGTATTCTTCCCCACGTAGTGACTTTTTCCTCATAGGTCCACATATGTCAGTATGAATGAGTTCAAGAGGCTTACTTGAAGATCCTTCTTTGGCAAAAATTGTTTGTATATTGCAAAATAAGTGTATGAAAATATAAATATAGGTATGATAAATGTTTTAATTTGGTGATCAAAACAACTAAATTTCAACTTAAATTTGTAAAAAAAAAAAATTATTTGACATAGGTGATAATTTATGAGACAGAGAGATTTTGACATACTATTTGAGATAAGAATTATTGGAAGTATTTAGTTTTTATGTGCTTATTAATTACATTTAAATATGTTAATGAAGTATTATTTTAATTTATATAATAAAATTGATCTTAATTTATAGCTACTATTTATAGGTATATACTTTAATGTGATATATGTTATGATTTTCTTTTATTTAAAAAGTTGCTCCTGATTTTATTAATAAAAAATTATAATATAACAAATTGAATTATATTAGTTTTATTATTTTTAAGATTTTATTATTAATTGAGCCAATATTTAAATATTTATTCTTATTTACTATACTAAAACAACTCCTACAAATTAAATTTTATATTAATTTTAATTTTTTATTAATTTTTTAATTAAACCCACACATAAATATTTACAAACTCTTACACCACTATAACATCAACATAATGCAATAAATTGATAAAAATATTCTAAAATTTTCTTGATAACATTTAACGATTTAAACTAATGTACTAACCTTTACACCACTATAAAATAACATGAGGCAATGAATTGATAAAATAATCTAAAATTTTCTACATAACATTTAACCATTTAAACTAGTGCACTAAGTCGAATTAGGCGTGTTTCTTCTTATAAATAATTATGTTATTACAGTAAAATTATTTATAAAAATAAAATAATAACTATGCAAAAATTGTTTGTATATTGCAAAATAAGTGTATGAAAATATAAATATAGGTATGATAAATGTTCTAATTTGGTGATAAAAACAACTGAATTTCAACTTAAATTTGTAAAAAAAAAAATTATTTGACATAGGTGATAATTTATGAGACAAAGAGATTTTAACATACTATTTGAGATAAGAATTATGCTATGAATAGTGGTCCGTATAAAAACTTCCCACGGGGAAAATATTAAAAATAATAAAAATACAATTACTAAAAAGTTTCTAAACAATGATGAGATATTACAAAGCTAATAAACTTGAAAACATGCATATAACTATAAAATAAAACAAAATTATATATTTAAAGAATGATTTTTTCTTTTTTTTCTTTTTTTTAAGAAAATAGAATTCTCGAAAATGTATAACTAGGAATTATCGCTAAAGGTGTAAAGATACATCAAAGAAATTGGATATGCCTATGATATTACTGCAAAAATGTTGCATAAAAAAAGATAACAACCTAAGGGGTGGAGGATGAAGGGATGAAATGTGTTCAGGCTTGTAATAGTCTCACACTTGTGTCGATGCATGTTGACAGTGGTTTCACGAACCACGTGGCTAAATCATTTTTTTCCCAATCATGCCACTATTATATACATATTAATACATATTATATCTAAGCTATAACATGCAAGGTAAGGTACATTTCTACGCTGTGTTTTTTTTTGCCCCTACGCAACGCATTGGCAGGGTGTTGCGACGCACTGGGCTGCGCGGCGCACTGAGGCTGAGGGTGTTTCTTCTTGTGCGACGCATTGAGGCTGCGCGACGCACTGAGGCTGAGGGTGTTTCTTCTTGCATGACGCATTTAGGCTGCGCGACGCTCTGGTTATGTTGCGCGGTGCTTTGGGCCACTATCGGACTCTTCGTCTTTTCTTCCAAATTTTTTCAAATAGGCTCAGTCCCTCTTGGTCAATGAGTTGGGAGCTGTGCGCGCTTGTCCTAAGCCACCACTGCCGCTGATTTTCCTCTTCGATCGATGCCGTTGGCCTTCCATGGCCCCCCCGGATGCTGCTTCGGAGGGCTCCGACAAACAATCTGCGGGTTCAACATTTTCTGCGTTGATTAAATCTCTACAACCCCAACGCCCTCGCCCTGCACTATCGAAGTTTGTCAAGAAGTTAGATGGACTACAAGAGGTTAACCTGCCTCCTACACTTCCGTGAATGGCAGCTCTCTCACTAGTTGAAAGGGGTCTTATTGGTCAATTCACTGGCTTATGGCCATCTCCGAGAATAGTTCAATGATGGATCAAAAGAAACTGGGCAGATAAATTAAGCGGTAAAATCTCCATTCGTTTCTGCGGGAAAGGATATTATACATTTCATTTTGAATCTAGAGAATACAAGGATTTAATATTTAGAAATGGTCCATATTTTATGGACTCTCGTGGTCTGTATCTGAAAAAATGGTCTCCAGACTTCGACCCCGAGCTGGATGTCCCTAATGTTGTTCTGGTCTGGGTCCGTCTTCTGCATCTCCCGCTCCACTGTTGGGGAGATGACTCGGTTCGGGCTATCGGCAATGCAGTTGGAAAATACATTGATCGGAGCGAGCCCAAGGACAATATGCAAGCATGTGCGTGTATATGTGTTGAAGGTGATCTCGGCAAGGGTCTTCCAGAGGCAATCAAGTTAAAGGTGGATGACTGGACGCACATTCAGCAATTGGACTACGAACAAATCTCTTTTAAATGCAAGGTATGTCACGAGTACGACCATTTTTCCAATCGCTGCTCTAAATTAGTCAATGTTGAATCTGCTCAATCTGAGGAACAATGGGAAACTGTTAAAAAAAAAAAGACTGCTACTAGCCCGAAAGAAAATTCTGAAGCTGCTCTTCCCAAAGCTGCCCCTCCTAAATCTACCCCCTCATCATCTCCTCCTAAAAGCAACCCCTCAGTAGCTCCCCCTCCTCCTCTTCCTTGGGCCCTCCCATCTTTCCCACCCCGGGCTCGATTTCCGACACTCCTTTGATATCTTCAAACCCCTTTGGCGCCCTCTCCCTCCCTGAAAATTAACCCATGATTTCCCTTGAAAATACTCCTACCATCCCCTTTTCCCTTTCAAAAACCTCCCCCTCCCATTCCCTTGAACCTCTCCCATCCCTATCAACCAGGAGCTCCTCGAAAGAGCATGGTGTCAATCAAGAATCTCAAAAAAAAGGACCTGGCAGAAAATCTGGCAAACAGCAAAGGGATGAAAATGCTCAAAAAGATATTGCCATGGGAACTCAAAATCCCATAGAAACTTATATATTGGGCCAAAACAACAAAGAAACAACACACAAGGAGCATGGGGGATGAGCATCCCTCCGAAACACCCACACTCAATGATGAAAGTAATATCATGGAATTGCAGGGGACTGGGGAATCCCTCTAAAACTACTGCCCTGAAAGATCTAATAGATCATGAGAAGCCAGGAATTCTAATGATCCAAGAAACTAAACAAAGAATTCAAGAGATGAAAGAAATTATAGATTAGCTTACACAGTATGATGGACATATATGTGAATCAAGAGGAGCTTCCGGTGGAATCGCCACTATTTGGAACAAAAATGTTTGGACATGCACATCAAATACAATCAGTCAATTTTGGATCAAAGTCACATTAGAGGAGAAAGCAGAGCACAAACAAATAGTCATCTACAATATTTATTCACCAAACCTTTTCAGAGATAAAGAGCAGTGTTGGGTCACTCTACAAGAAGACATTGGTAACGAAAACAACAACAATGTCATTCTTGGGGGAGATCTCAATATTATATTACATTCCAATGAGAAAAGAGGAGGTATCTTTACATTTTATCCTTAGAGAGCAAAGCTGGAAGACATCATGCAAGAGCATGATTTAGTTGATTTCATTCCAAAAAACCGGAGATACACTTGGAATAATCGCAGACTGGGCAAAGACAACATAATGGATCGGCTTGATAGAATTCTGATAAACACCACTCTCCTCTCTGAGTTCTCCACAGCTTATGCTGTAATTATTCCTTATTTAGCATCCGATCACTACCCCACCAGCATTTTCCTTGAGACACACTATCCTTTGGGGTCGTTGCCCTTTAAATACAACTCTCTATGGCGCAACAATCCAATTTTGGATCAGATTGTTAAAGCTGCCTAGCAGCATCACATAGAAGGATCACCGGGGTTCATTTGGGAATGTAAACTGAAAAATAAAAAACATGCCTTGAAGGAATGGGTGAAGCAGCATTATAAAGAACCAGAAAACGCCAAAGTTGAACTAAAAAATAAATTGAAAGAAAATCACAGAAAAATAGAGGAGAATGGACTTTCCCAAGAGGATAAAGCACTAGAAAGTGATTTATATTATCAGTTGTACCGTGTCAATAGAGAAGAAGAGCAGAAGTGGAGAATAAAGTCAAGACAACTTTGGCTTCAAGGAGGAGATAAAAATTCTGCTTTCTTCCATAAGCAAGCAACTGTCAAGAAAATCAGAAATAATGTCACCATGATCAATGATGAGGAAGGTCTTCCTCAAAAAACCCAAGAAGCCATCAAACAAACAGCCTCAGACTATTACAGCTCTCTTTTAACAGAGATAAAGGAAACAGAGGATTATTCAGATCTCCTACAGCACATGTCCAAAGGAATCAGTGAGGATATCAACGCAGATTTGACCAAAGAAATCAATGAAGAAGAAATACAAAATGCCATTTGGGCGCTTCAGCCAGATAAAGCCCCAGGACCAAATGGCTTCCCAATCTGTTTCTATAGAGCATACTATGGAATAATCAAAAAATACCTTGTCAAGATGCTCAAATGGACTCAACGAAATTGTAAAATAGGAGGGTTTACTAATGCCACCCATCTTTCCCTTATTCCTAAAGAAAAACAACCTTTGTCTTTCTCTCGTTTTCGACCCATATTGTTGTGTAACTCATCTTACAAAATCTTAACTAAAATCTTGGCCACACGTCCTAAACCTCTCCTCCCCTCTCTCATTTCTGAAAATCAAGGGGGTTTTTTGGCCAATAGACAAATCTCGGACTCCATCCTTCTTGTCCAAGAGGCTATACATTCCAGTCAAGCAAGAAATGAGAAAGCCTTCATCGTAAATTTAGACTTGGCCAATGCCTTTGACCGAGTCAAGCACTCCTTCCTATTTGGTGTTCTAGAAAAAATGGGATTTGCCACAACCTTCATCAATCTTATTAAAGCCTGCATCACAGGCCCTTGGATCTCCCCTCTTATTAATGGTAGACCTGGACCCTCCTTCCAATCTACTCAAGGACTAAGACAAGGCTGCCCACTTTCACCTTATCTTTTTATACTGATGGCTGAATCCTTCAATAGAGCTCTGGATTTCAACCGTCTTATGGGCCTCATCACCGGAATTAAATTTGATAATGGATTCAAGAACATCAACCATTCTCAGTTTGCTGACGACACTCTTTTAATGGGGGGAGCCTCAAATATCATAGCCAGCTGTTTCAAAGCTCTCCTAGATAAATACATGAGCTACTCAGGAGGTTTGATAAATTATCACAAGAGTTGTATTTATGGGTGGAACGCTTCTGCACAAATTCTTCATAGGATTGCAAATAATTTTGGAGTTCCATGTAAGCTGGACTGGGAGCATTTTACTTATTTGGGCATGCCAGTGAGTGCCGGCAACCTGAAAGCAGCAGCCTGGGAAGTTATTATTGATAAGATGAAAAGAAAGGTACATCAATGGGGCACCTCTTGGCTTAACCCAGCAGGGCGCCTAATCCTTCTTAAAGCAGGTCTCTCTTACCTACCCTTGTATTGCTTTACACTCATGCAAGCCCCTGTCAGTTTTCATAATAAAATGGATACTCTCCTTCGTCGCTTTCTTTGGCAAGGAGGGAGAATAGAAACAAAAAAAATATAATTTGGTAAGCTGGAAGTAGGTTATTCAACCGCACGAGAAAGGAGGGCTATGAATCAAATCTTCTAAACTTCTAAACCTTGCCTTTGCTGGTAAACTTGTTTGGAGATTCATAACTGGAAAAAATGCTTGGTGGAAGATAGTACTAAAAAAAAAAATATCTCGGCTTCCCAAGGCATCAGATTTTGGAACATGAGCTCCCTAACAGAGCGTGCTCAAAAATTTGGAGGATGTGTAAGAAAGCTATACCTTTTCTTGAACAAAATACTTCCAAAGTGCCCAAAGGCGGTAGCCACATTAGAATTGGAGATGATAAAATAATGGGGCAACAACCCATAAATCGATGGCCTGGTACATAGCAGATTCTAGCTTTTTTTAACAGCACAGAGATTCAAACTTTGGATCAGATCTCTCAATGGGATTCCCACTCTCATACCTGGAAAGGTTGGACCTTCCCATGCATTCCTACAGACATAGAAATCAACCTCATCAATCTGAAAGACCATCTCCATGGTATAGCACCTTCAAAACGCTTTGTTGCTGATGACTTTTGATGGGATCCTTCAGGTACTATCTATACTATTAAAGCTGCCTGCCATCAGATTTGCAACATCGATTTTCCCATGGATATTTGGGCGCAATGGAGACTAGTTTGGAAGGCAAACTCTCTTCCAAAAATTAAATTCTTTCTATGGATCCTCCTAAGAGGGAAAATCCTCACCTCTGAGAACCTTAAGAAGAGAGGAAGAAACGGGCCATCTCACTGCCCAAACTATCAATCTGATGAAGAAACAAGTCAACATATTTTCATAGATTGCCCCTTCGCCATAGCTTGCTGGAAGGAATCTTTCCAGAGCCATAATCTCCCTTGGGCGCCTAGCACTAGCATCTTTGAAGCACTGCACATATGGAAAAAAAGCTACCCGTGGAAAAAAAAAACAAATAACACTGCTCGAAGGGTTTGGAATGCCTTGCCCTGTACTCTTCTATGGAACATCTGGTTGGCAAGAAACCGCATGGTCTTCAAAGGTAAAGAAACCAGTGTCAGAAAGCTCTACAACAAAGTTTGGAGTCTCAATTTGGAAGCTCTATCTACGAAATGTCAAGGGAAATTGAACACGCTGGACCTCCATGTTGAAGAAAGAAATTACATAGGGTATGTTCTAGACAGAAACAACATAGCACAAAATAGAAGTAATCCCAGTAGCAGAACCAATTCCACATATAGTTGGAAACTCTGGATGAAAGAAGAGGAATTTGCACGATGGCTCAGGAACTGCAATACTCATTATCTTTTTTTCGATGGCACCTCCAAGTCCACCCCAGGATTGGCTGGGGCTGGAGGAATCATTTGTAATGGTAATGGTGATGTTTTAATTGAATTTGAATGGGGATTGGGTACTTTATCCAATAACAAAGAAGAAGCATTAGCTCTCTATCAATGTCTGCTTCAGCTACAGAGACTTGGCATAAACACAGCAGTAATCATTGGAGACTCGCCATTGTAATCAGCTTGATGGTTTGCAACAGGAAAGCCCCCAACTTGATTCTACAGCAAACCATAGGGTGATGCCAAACTCTTGATCGGCAGATGAAAGGAAATCTCTTTTAGCATGTTCTACGCTCCCTCAACAAAGCAGCAGATGAACGGGCAAACAGAGCATGTCTTCATAATGTTGGAAACCTTCGATGTAATGGCTCTGATCAGCAGTGTTTCTTGCCATTAATAGATTTATACTCCTCTGCAGATTTATCTCACAGTAGATCCTCGCCTTTGGACTCCGAAAACTCATACCCAGCTCTATTGCAAAGTCTCATAATACAGCTATCAGTCCTTTTGCTACGATTCCCACAGTTGTAATTTCTGCAGAATCAAACTCTTACTCCCTCTATGACACTCCCTTAATCTCTCTGCCCCTTCCTGTGCATTACCTTTCTCGTGATCAATCGACCGCTTTCAACCATCAATTGACCGCTCTCAACCACCATTCCATCGATCTCTTTTCAATCCAGACAGTGCACCTCAATATCCTATGCGTCTTTTTCTGCCCAGACAGTGTTTATCAGCTCCACAGGTTTTTTTTATATGTGTCTCTGTCTGCACCTCTATCTGCCTCTGCCCGCCCAGACAGCATTTATCAGCACCATGTTATGATGTCTAGTCAAAGTTTGGAAAAAGCGAAAATTTTTGAAACGGGTGAAGACCTCAATGGGCGGCAATTTCATCACACTTTCAAATATCAAATATGAAATGCAAAGTCTATTAATTATTATTTCAGTTTGTAAGACTTTACATCAACTCTTCCTTTCACATAGTGAAGGAAGCTAGATGTAAAAAGGAAATGGGCACCAAACATAACTATAATTGTCCCACCTCTTGCCAATACTATCTTGTAAAATTGGAGCTTCGACTCCTATACCTCTTTTTTGAATACTAATCAACACCCGATTTTGTGAAAAAAAAAAAACATGCAAGGTAATGAGGATAAACATTACCAGTCCTCATGTGCATTGGCACACAAAAAATGTAATTGCAGAGAGGAAATGGCTAAAGTCAGGGTGTGTTGATAATGAGATTAAATAAAGAGCATCTTTCACTGGAGTGACCTTAAGATTCTAGGATATTTTTCAATCAACATAAAGAAAGGGGGTTTCTTTTATAATCTTAGGTATCTCCTTTTAAAAAAATTAAATCAATTTGGAGCCATTTTCATTCTAGTTTTAAATTTAAATTTAAATTATGTCTAGAAAAGATTTGTTGGAATTGCAAATTTATGTGGTGTAGTTCACACAATTCAAGTGTTCAAGTAAAATTTCAATGCATTGTATAAATTTACACATTCAAAAATAAAGTTTTAAAAATGAAAAGTTACACATGCTATATGCATATATAGAATGAATAAAGATCCATTTTGAAGAGGATTAAATCTCTTGAGGTGCATACATTTTTCAAGTTTTGCACTCTAAAAGAGCTCCCATAGGCTATCTTTAGCCTTGTGGACATTAAAATTTTCTTTCTTTCTTTCTCATATTTCCAGATGTAATTACGATTTCCTTTGCACAACTCAAGCAGGTCCCATAATAACGAGTGACCATGTAAGTTAACAGTATTTAAGAAGTCTTTATGTCAAGGATGACCATTCCTAAAAAAAAAATACCTAATAATGTCTCAGGTTGAACACGATTTAAGGTGGGACTTTATCATAATTAGTTAAAGCAATTTTGTGTGGGAGTTATCTTAAAAATCCCCAAAGTCAAAATTTCTATATGAACCTCACTAAAAATTTAGATATTTTTTGTTATATAAAAAATTGGTTAGGATATGATGTAGTTGCAAATCGGTTGAAAAAAATCAAAATTAAGCCCATTTTATTTTTAAATTAAACATTTTATGTCATTCTGCCTAAAAAAATCCCTTAAAAACCTAAGGGAAACCTTTAAAAATACACAATTTAAAGTAAACCTTATCATATTTATTAATATGCTAGCATCAAGAATAGTGCAAAATGTCATGGCGAAAATGACTTGTTTAAATCAAATTTAATTTAGGTTGTTCGTTCCCCACTACATTATGGATTTTGAACATGAAACTCCATAACCACATCCTAAAATGAATATATTTAGTTTTTATGTATGATATATAGATAAGTATTCCACTCCACATTACGTGTATCAGAATCAACCTATGTAAAAAATTTGTACCTTTCCTAGTTCCAAGATGAAGATAATTCATTATCATTTAATAAAATAACAACTCTTTTCTTGTAAAAGTTTTTATGACTTCGATAATTGATATGTTGCATGAGCCTGCTCATTTATATTTTATTTTCAATTTCATATTATAGTGATGCATATTTATTTATTATTTCTTAGCAATTTAAATATGCAATATAATTGTAAAAAGTAAGGTTATAAATCCCCAATCGGGGTGTGACATGGAGGAAATAATATTTGCATCCGAATGATGGTGTTAATCCTAAGGTCCCCCCCAACCACCACCACCCGCCACCCTCCACATGCACTGAGCAGATGGAGCGGTGGCTCTTTGCATGTGAGGAGTTAATGCCATCCTCAAAGGTGGCAAAGGCATAAGTGTGGATGTGGTTACCAAGCTGTTTCGCAGTAAGTTTGGTAAGTTTCTTGTTAGTGAATTATGTTTCCCTCAACCTTGGGCCACGCTGAAATGTGGCTCGGAGAAGGCTCCGCTGGCGAGTACTCATTGGGCACCGCTTCAGTCTTGGCTTGTTCTCGCTCTAGTTTTGGGGTATGTTTACATTCACTCTATCCCCACTCCTACGGTTTGTTATATTTGTCTAATGGCTTTCATATTGAATGGTTCTTATGAAACTTGGTCGCTATAGAAGGTGGCTTATGTGGATTTATGTATGGATGATTCAAATTGGTATTTTTTTCTTTAGTTTCTTGTCTTCCTCTATCTGTGGTGTTTGGTATTTTATTGTCTTGCATGGGATTATATTAGTTGTGGTCCTCACGCCGCTCCTGTTTTTTTTTTTTCCTTCATCCCCACTTCAGGGGCCTCTTTTCTTGTATGTATGTCAATGGTTTGGAGCCATAACCTCGACAGTTGTGGTATGATGGTCCAGCCTAAAATTACGTCTTCTGGAACCTCGGGAGAAAGTGGATGCATGTTGGGTTTAAGGGGTTTCTTTCTTTCTATCTTTATGTTTGTATCAAGTGATTGAATTGTTGTCTGTTTCATTTTTCTCCCTTTCATATGTTTCCATTGACAAGTCATTTGCAGGTCCTCGGCTCCATGGCAACTGCTAAAAGCTTTGTGTTTTTGGGTCTAAGCTCCCCAAGGGTTGGTTTATAGGGGGGCCTCTATTTTAACTCAAAGGTATTGTAGTTATTGGAATATCATGGATCGATGCACTTTTCGAAAGGGAAAGGTTTCCCAACGTTCGCGAGGCTGAAGGAAAAGTTTAAAGGAATCCCATGTGGTTAGCTAGCCCAGATCCTCTAGGCGGCGGGCACAGAGTCCTGGGTCGAAATTTGGTTTCCATTATTATTAATGAGGCGACACCAGCATATCACAAGGGTACCTCGACCCACGTTTGTTAGCTAATTGAGGAATGATAATAAGAGCTTAACCAGAAAGAAGGGATTATGGATATTGATTTGGATGACTAGAAAGCCTTAGTGCTCAATCCTAGTCATAATAGAGGCAAAACAACTCAGTTCAAACAAACACTACAATTTTACTAGTTGATGAAGAGCCTCCTGGCCAAATCCTTAGAATAGATTCCAGCTAGTGTGGCCACAACCACTCATGGGTTTTCGGATTATAGCAAGGAATTTCAGAAAATTTAGTTTCATCTTGAGAAGAAGAATGGAAGCCTTAGCCATATTGAGAAATACATACCATATATCCCTCAAACTAATCTCCCCAACTCAACCACGAAGGAACCTTCTCTTGTCGAGTCTGTAAAAAATGATTATCTTGGTGTTAGCCCCTCTATCTTTCCTCTTATTGTATGAAATAGTATTATAGTTCTTATTATGTTTAGAGTTATGTTTACAGTTATTTAGATTCTAGGTAGTATAAGGAAAATCAGACTTACCTGGCATGGATGATTAGACTTATCATATTTTGCTTTTGGATGGCTTATCATGTCATTAGGTGGCCATTATATATGGTTTCCATCTAGGTAGGTTGAGGCTAGCTAACCATATGGATATGGATGTAACTTTCCCTATTTTGAAATTAATGAAAATGAAAGGTCCTACCAAGATTACAAAAATAGAAGTAAGGTTATAAATTTTTTACTAATATAAATATTTAAATGTGATTTAAAAAAAAATAATGCTAATTAAAAGTGAATTTTATTAACTGGAAACTTTTTATAAATAACTTAAAAAGTAATTAATTTAAAAAATAAAATAATTATCCTTAATGGCTGTGTCAGACACATGGAACCATGCATTACGTGAAGAATGGAATTTGACATAAGGTATGAGTATAGGAGGGTAGGCATTCAACCTTTCCATCATGTTGTGGTTAATTGGTCTGCACTTGAATGCGTGAAACATATTCCTTCACCTGCGTGCAAAGGAATAGTATTATCTCGATGACCAATGGCGCTAACATTATGGTGGCTAAGTAGTATGGTACATGGAGCAGTCTTGGTGCTTCTTGGCTCATTGAGGGATACCAATTTACCGGTGTTCTCATTTCTTATGGTCGTGTGGGTATGGTGGTGGTCTTTTGTTTATTGCTCCTCCTGCGGGCTCAATAAGGTAACAACTCTTTCCCTATTTCTCTGGGTGAAACTTACCCTTTCATTCATTGGTCAGAGAGTGTGATGTTTGAAGATATGTTATGTTATGAGCATTGATATTTTGGGCCTACATGGATTCTTGCTTTGGGATTCCAAGTGGTGGTTCTTCATTTTTCTGTGTAAGGTGTTTTTTTTATTTTATAAGTGGCACCCAAACTTTTGGTGGTGGTGCTTTTGCTCAGGCGAAGGTTTTACTGGTGGTGTTATTTTAGCTCTTTGGCATAGGCATTGCCTAGATTTTACTTCTTGGTACCACTGGTATAATAATTACCTTCAGTGAACCCCAATGGAATTAGCATCGGTTGGGTTTCTGGGATACTGAAATTATAGTTGTTCTTGTGCGTAGCTAGGAGGTTTCCTTCTGTCTTTTCCAAGTGAGGGGTTGTTTGCAAGATCTAGCCTAGAATTTTTATTGTTTCATGAAGATTTTGGGTCGAGGTGCTAGTGGTTCTAGGTTACCTTGCCTTCTCTGTCTGTTGTGTAGAATGTTTGGTTTCTAGTGGAGGGTGGCCGATTGGTAGTATGCATCGTTTTTGGGTTTGTGATTTTGGGTTTTATTAGGTGGTTGTTGGTGTGGTTTTGGTTAGCCTCAGGGATCTAAGTTTCGATACGATCACTATCATGAAGCTAAGTATGTGTTCCTTATGTGCCCTTATTTAGGGGTAGGCGGAAGTGTCCCGTCTTGGGGAGGGGACAATTATGCGAGATGGAGACCGGGGTGGCGGTGCAGAATTGTGTGCGACTTTGGGCATGGGGTTGTGCATCACATGGTGGGTGAATGTTTGTTATAGGTCCTGTGGTTAGTAGAGATAGCATGTTCCTGGCTCAAAGCGGTCATGGAGCACGAAGTAGGCATATGGGAAAGGGTTGTGGTTGAGTCTCAAGCACACGAGGGTGGAGCAACAATTCGAGTGGTGTGGGGTTAGTTGGACATGCATCTGCTAGGTGTTCAAGGAGAACTACAATGCTCCAGGTGATTGTATAATATTTCATAGACATGCTGGAATCTAATGATAGCATCTGGAGGGAGGAACATGAGGCAATTATGGCCAAGTTGGAGAAAATCCATTGTTTTCAATGCCATGTCCGCGAAAGGATTGTGGTTTTATGGTGTGGGTAGAATCTTTTGATTGAGAAGATTGAAACGTTGGATGGTTGACTTGCTCACTTTGAGAAAAATGTCAACTTCCTATATCTTCCTCCTCCTCCTCCGGGAATGGGGCCATATAATCCTTCTTTAATCACTTCTGATGGTTGATTATGGTAACCAGTGTCTTTCTAGTTATTTTTATTTTCTCGTATGTAAGGCCTATAAGGTTGTGGATCTCTCTGTTGGGAATTTTTCTTTTTGTATGTAGCATGGTAATAGGATTAGTTAACAAACCTCGTCAAGGTGAGACCACATGCATTTTGACATCTTTATATATACTTTTTGAGTAATGGAAAAACTTTGACTTACTAAAAATAAATAAATTATAATATATTTTTTAAAATGGAAATATCTAGTTTAAATGAAAGTGAGTTATTCAATTGATGTGATAATTTTTCTGTCAAGTGAATGTTAATATTGTTAATAATTTTTTTACTATGCTTTAATTTTATTTTCTTTATTAATGAGTGAGTAAACATTTTCCCCATTTTTAATTTGAAACAATAAGTAAACACTCCTCTCTCTTGATTTGAAAGAGTACCTTCTAAGTATATGATATGCATTTATAGTTTGGAAAATTTTCACATTATTGAATTGTTTATTTTACATATATTTGTTTTGTATGTGGAATGGAGAAATTATAAATCTCAATTTCATATTAAGAAAGTATAAATATAAAGGAGAGAACTTTAATATATATATATATATATATATATATATATATATATAACAACGATTAAGAGTATATGTTTCTTTGGTAAAATGTTATAGGTTCAAATTCAAAGAGGATTAAAATATATATACCTTTCTAAATTTAAATGAAAACATATCATATATCAATTTAATATCTAATTTAGCTATAATATTAAAATTAAATTATCATTATTATTGTTCTTTTCAAAAAAAAAAAAAATTAACAAATTTAATTTTAATTTAGATATTAAAAATTAATTTAATATATTTAGCCCTACTTTATCATGGAGATTCTTAATTTGTAAATCGGCTTTTTAATAATATCATGGGCCATTACTATGACTTATCAATATTTCATTCCCCAAAAAAGAATAACTCATTTGATATGACACTTGTTCATATAACATTTTTTTTAATTAATTAATTCAATTAAAAGGATAAAAAATGCATAAATACTTTGGAGATAAATCTCAATCATTGATTTGTGTATACTATTGAATTGTTTATTTTAGATATTTTTATTTTGTATGTGGAATGAAGAAATTATAAATCTCAATTTCATATTAACAAAATATAAATATAAAGGAGAGACATTTAATATATATATATATATATATATATATATATAACAATGGTTAAGAGAATGTGTTTCTTTGGTAAAATGTTAGAGGTTCAAATTAAAAGAGGATTAAAATATATATACCTTTATAAACTTTAAATGAAAAAATCTCATATATCAATTTAATATATAATTTAGTCATAATATTAAAGTGAGATTATTATTATTATTATTATTATTTTTCAAAAAAAAAAAAAAAAAAAAAAAAACTTAATTTTAATTTAGATATTAAAAATTATTTAATTATATTTATCCCTACTTTATTGTGGAGATCCTTAATTTGTAAATAGGGTTTGTTATAATATCATGGGCCATTATTGTGGCTTATCAATACTATGTGCCCAAGAAACCATAACTCATTTCATATGACACATGTTCATATAATATTTTTTTAATTAATAAATTTAATTAAAAGGATGAAAAATACATAATTACTTCGAAGAAAAATCTCAATCATTGATTTGTGTATACTACTATGAAAATTATAGAATATTTCATGGAGGTTAAATCCTTACCATCGACCTAATAATTATTGATAATAATTCATAATTGGTTAATGCGGACCTCCAAGCAACCCACTTTGAGAACATGGGTGCCTTAATCTTTGCCAGCACAATATTAAAACCATGAAATATCCAACTATTTCATTTATGAATTTGGGGTTGAGTTTTTCTTATGTTTTTTTGTTTCTGTTTTACTTTTAGCTGGCAGTGTGTATCTTTGAATGTTGATTGATGTTCAAATATTATGTTTTATTTATCTCATATATGAAAATTGTCACGACCCTATACTTGTGATACTCTTTCAACCACGTATAGTAGGTGTGGCACCACTACACCTTTTATTTTTACCCATATTAGAGTGTATGGAATATGCCTAACTTCAACACTTCGCTAATTTTCCAATAACTGTTCTTTACAAATGCATCGAAAATAACTTATCTTCAATATTTAGTTTTTCAATTAAATATACACAAGTATGCCCATACATACTTGGGAGGGGTAACTCCCGTGAAGTCTGCCCAATAATAATAGATAACAATGCACACTATTTTACAAAGTATACATTTTACATAATTTGTGCTTCCAACTGACTTGGCCTGCACACTTAACCAAATTAAAAAAATTGTGTCACAGTCGTGCAACTCACTACTGCCACCTTCCCACACTTATCAATGTGGAAACCCTAAATTCAGTCACTTCACAACTTGCCCTGACCATTAGAACACTTCCTACATGATCATGGTCACTCTCGACACTTCTACACAATTTGGGTCACCCACTGACCCTTTCTGCATGTAGTGCACTACTCAGTGACCCTGTCTGCACAACCTGCTGACCCGTCTACATGACTTGAATGATATGCTCTCATTATCCTCTACTTCGTGACCTGACTGCATCCTGAATGCTACGTGTTGCTTCATGACCTAGCTACATGTCCTAAATGTTACACATTTTTTCGAGACCTGGCTACATGACCTGAACACTACGTGATGTTTCGTGACCCTATCTGCATGTTTTTTCCTAAACGATCTATGGTCCACCCAACCTGCATGACCCAAAATTTTATTTCGTTCGATTGCCTTCTAGTCTCATCACCAAGATTGTCCTTTTTCTATTTCAGAAAGATTTCTTTCAAGATCAATGATTTTCTTTAAAGCTCCACACCTCCGCTTTACTTATACACTATGGCGTGGACCAGAATTATTAATGTTTCGTGACCCTTTGACCTCACCATGGGTAAGCCCGACCACCTACACAATTCATCCTACCCATGTTTAATCATGTCGGCCCACTTATTCAACACTTCACCATCATCTCGTTTTGTGTGCATCATCGCTCCATGGTTCAACCTTGACACTAAGCCGATTTTCCACCCATCATCACACGTCACATATTTAACCGACTCGCCCAACCATTACAACTCATGTGACTCCCTCACCCAACGTGCTTGCCAAGTCACCACAACTCACTCTAGGCTGGGCGCCTACCTCCATGATGCGTCCGTTATTTTTCTCCCAACACCATCACACTTGCCGAATGTCGCACCGAGTCGTCGCATTTTCCTAAGTTGGTCAATATGGGTGCCCATCGTACATGGGCGCACCTTCTACAACTCGGTCACACATCGCATCAACTCGTGGGCCTGAAATGCTCCCTCAATCTAAATTAGGTTTTCATCCTCTCAAATCCATCATACATCGCAAAGTGTCGTTAGCTCCAACATCCAAAATGCCCATGTTTTCCACCTCTGCTCCATCATTGCATAAACCTCCATCAAGACTCATGACTCCATAGATAGGTAATTCTCCCTAATCCATGGTCATTAACCACATTCGTGAGACTCCTCCATGTTTCTTTGTTGTACAAGGCTAGTCCTTCCAACTCAAGCTACATGCTACCACTACAACATATATTGTGTCGATCCCACCATGTGTCGTCATCATGTGAACTATTGCTATGATACTCCAACATAACTTAAACATATCTCTGCACATTGTCGACCCCCATGACTCGAACTAGTTGGGTAGCTAATCCATCCATCACATCCAAACAATGATAATGCACATCCTCATGCCTTCATCAGTCATTTCTCCATCATACTATCTCATTTTCAACTCGATAAAGAAATACCTCATCTCCATCAAAATGTAAAATAAGTCATATCTAGGTCCATGAAGTAGTCCTCATCCCATCTGTAATATGTTGTCCATGATGCCAATATCTATGTGTTGCTCATAGTTAGTTACATCTATCAAGCATCATCATCAATGTGTGAGAGGCCCATCTCCTCAAATTAGTCAAGAACTCCTCCCATCAATCCAATGCTCAATGTGCCATATCCAGGTCTATGTAACAACCTCCATCTCATCTGTAATATGTCATCCATCAAATCAATCAAATGGGAAAGTCTAACCTTACCTCATTATCCATCCATGTGCTACTCATGGTTAGAAACCAATCAACCATCATATCCATCAAAAGTGGCTAGGTCTTATTGACTCAACCCATGCCCAAGTGTACCTCACCAAGGCATCTTCATCGTTGCAACTCCATCCAACTCCAAAGTGTCATGTCTCTATCATATCCATCAAGTCACTCCTCCCAAACACACCCCATAATGTGTCTAAGGTATGCACCCCATACTGCATCAAAATCAAGTCACGTCCTGACCTTAGCTCCTCAATGAACCATATACTCCAAGACCACTATAATATGAAGTCTCCAATGGCTTCAACTATCATCATGAACTCCTATGCATCATCTCCATCCAGTACTTTGGAAAGCACACTTGACTTGGCCACAAATCCAATTGCAAGTTTCCTCTGCCCTCAAATTCATATGAATGTCCTCATAGGTTTCTCACAAACAACCATGGCCTTGTTGTCCAAATGTGAACAACATCCCCATCAGTCTAGCTACTCCATGTCTCACTAGAAAATCCATCCTGCTTAACATCCCTACCTTGCACATCTCCTTGATGCCCATAAGTGCTCCTACATAATTTTACTACGTAATGTCTTTTATGTGCCAAGGTAAATGTCCATGACTTCAATTGTCCATATTTCCAATGTAGTGGACCCAACACAACTATAGTCATCTCATCCTTGTTCTCCATAATCTAGGTTAGTTCCTTGGTCACTTCTACCTTCATATGTTGTCACGGGTCCTGCATTCATTGTTGCCTCCCCTACTAAAGTTCCACCAAGATTGCCTCTTAGTATCTAGCCATGAAGAATTCTACCCAAATATCATATATTGACTCTGGTATGTTGTTTCTTCATTATGTCCATGAATCGTGTCGGGCGCTTAGACAGTTATCCATATGACTAAGCATGACTCATCCATTGAAAATCTCATAATGTTACTCCCTTTCCACGGGAATTTGAACCTTCTGCCACAAGGTCACAAATTTCCCCAACAAGTTCTGCAACAAACAATGCTCCTTGCTCCTCCAATGTACAAGGTCTAATCATAGTCTTCCAAGAAAATACTTTCCATAGTTTCGGTAAGAAAATACTTTCTTTGCCCATCCTTTCATATGTCTCATCCTCCAAAAGCTTTAATGAAACACAAGTCATATCAATACTTACATTTTCATGAGGTCTCTCCAAGTGAATGCCTCCCATCATCAATGTCTACAATGTGTGCGATCCTCATCTAACTTGGCCAAGTGTCATTTCACCAAGTTCCTCCCCTATTGTTTACACATCTACAACATCCTCTTCTTCACATATCTCAAATTCTTCTTCTTCATCACAATCCCTAGCTTCATCCTCCTCCATTTCCAAACCAAGCCGAATAAGCTCTACTTCAACATTATCCTCGAACACTTGAAGTTCAACACGAATCTGTGGGTTCCCTTATTTCATATGCCTCAAATTATATAAGGTATGAAAGAGCCTCCCATGGCATTATTCCAAACTTTCCATGTATTTTTATCCAGCTTCAACCATGACCAATGTATTTCCCCTGCCAATGTCAAAAGCTTCAATACTAACTGTAGCTTTGTCATTGTATCCCTGCTTCCTGAATACTTAAATTTTCAAAGCCCCTTTTGCAAAACAGGCTCTGATACCCCCTGTCACGAAGTGGCAGTGGTGTCCGTGTTTCACACTTCCTTAATAATCAACGCAACTCGACTCACCCTGAATCATGCTTTGGTACCATCTGTCATGACCCTATACTTCTGGTACTATTTCAACCACGTATAGTGGGTGCGGCACCACTACACTTTTTCTTTTTACAAATACTAGAGTGTATGAAATACACCTAACTTCAACACTTAGCCAATTTTCCAATAAGTGTTCTTTACAAATGTAACAAAAATAACTTATCTTCAATATTTAATCTTTCAATTAAACATACAAAAGTACCCCCATACATACTTGGGAGGGAAAATCTCGTGAAGTATTCCCAACAATAGTATATAAAAGTGTACAATATTTTACGAAGTAAAATTTTTACATAAGTTGTGCTTCCAACTGACTTGGCCTGCACACTTAACCAATTTACCAAAACCATTCCACATTCGTGCAACTCATTATTTCCATCTACCCACACTTCTCAATCCAGAAACCCCAATTTCAGTCACTTCACTACTTGTCCTGACCAATCCAACAATTCATGCATGATCCTATTCACTCTCAACACTTCTGCATAATGTGCGTCACCGGCTGACCCTTTCTGCATGCAGCATGCTACTCTATGATCTTGTCTACACGACCTGACGACTCGATTGCACGACTCAAATGCTACGTGCTACTTCGTGACCTGTCTGCATGACCTAAATTCTATACGTTGTTCTGTGACCCAGCTGCATGATCTGAATGCTATGCATTTTTTCGTGACCCGATTGCATGACCTGAACACTATGTGTTGTTTCATGACCCTGTCTGCACATTTCTGCCTGAATGTTCTACGGTCTGCCCGACTTGTAAAACCCAAAATTTTATTTTTTCTCCCTGCCCTGCAGGCTCATCACCAAGCTCATCCTTGTTTTTTTCATAACAGTTGCTTTTAAGTTCGATGATGTCCTTCAAAGCTCCACGCCTCCACTTTACTTATACACTATGGTGTGGACTTGAATTCTTCATGTTTCTTGACCCTTTGACCTCACCAAGGGTCAACCCAACCACCAGTACAAGCCGGCCTGCCCATGTCTAACCATTTCAGCCAATTCGTTCAACACTTCACCATTGTGTCATTTTGTGTGCATCGTCGCTCCATGGGTCGGCCCCAACACTTAGATGATTTTCCACCTATCTTCACATGTCACACATTTACCCAACTTGCCTGACCACCACAACCCATGCCTAATATGGGTGCGCACCTTTCCGGGGCCCTCTCCCAATGTGCTCACCAAGTCACCATGATTCACCCAAGGGGTGGGCCCCACTAATACGGTGCACCCGTTATGTGCTCCCAACACTGTCGGACTTGCTGAATGTCGCACCAAGTCATTGCATTCATCTGAGTTGGTCAATACAGGTGCCCATTTCACATGGGCACAACTCGGTCGCATATCAACTCAACAAGTGTGCCTAACAAAAATGGATATATGTATTCTTCTTTCTACATAAGCATATATACATATTCACTTATTTATGTATGTAAACTTATGTCTTCATCAGTGACGTGGTGAAATGTTTATCAACGGCTCTAGTGCATTTCAAATTTTGTTAGGTTGCATTGAATTTTAATAAATTTAAAAAATTATATTCGTGCCACGTGGCTCCCCAAGCACTAATTTCCTAGGAATTTGAGATTATTCCAATTATAATAGGTTTATCCATGATAAGTTCTTCATTATTATTTATAGCATTCATTTATATATAAACAAATTTTATTTAGAAAAATGATCCATTACTTTTAATAAATTTAAAACATTATATTTGTGTCGCATGGCTCCCCACCCACCAATTTCCTAGGCCCATTGTTGTGGCTTATCAATGCTACATGCCAAAAATAACCATAACTCATTTCATATGGAACTTTCTCATATAAATTTTTTTAATTAATTAATTTAAGTAAAAGGATTAAAAAGACATAAATATTGTGGAGATAAATCTCAATCATTGATTTGTGTATATTACTATGAAAATTATAGAATATTCCATGGAGGTTAAATCCTTACCATCCAATTAATAGTTATTGATAAGAATTCATAATCGGTTAATGTGGACCTCCAAGCAACCCACTAAGAGAACATGGGTGCCTTGATCTTTGTTAGCACAATATTAAAACCATTAAATATCCAACTATTGCATTTATGAATTTAGGGTTGATTTCTTCTTACGTTTTTTTTGTTTCTGTTTCACTTGTAGCTGGGTGTGTGTATCTTTGTATGTTGATTGGTGTTTAGATCTTATATGTTATTTAGCTCATATATGAAAATGGATATATGTATTCTTGTTTTTGCATAAACATATATACATATGCACTTATTAATGTATGTAAAATATTTGTATGTTGATTGGTGTTCCGATCTTATGTGTTATTTAGCTCATATATGAAAATGGATATATGTATTCTTGTTTCTGCATAAACATATATACATATGCACTTATTTATGTATGTAAAATGATGCCTGCATCAGTGACGTGGTGAAATGTTTATCAATGGTTGTAGTGTATTATAGAGTTTATTAGGTTGCATTGACTCATATTAAATTTAAAAAATTATATTTGTGCCATGTGGCTCCGTGCCCACCAATTTCGTAGGGAATTGAGATTATTCCAATTCAAATAAGTTCTTCCATGATAAGTTCCTCATTATTGTTTATAGCATTCATTTATATATAAGAAAATTTTACTTAGCAAAATGGTTCATTTTACAATAAGATGTGTAACTCCTTTTTTTTTCTTAAGTTAAAGTTGACCCATGTTAAAACAACAAGCGAGCAAATTTCAAATGGAGATGAAAAAGGTAGACAATGCCTAGCATGACCAATTTAAAAAATAGACACCTTCGATGTAATTACAAAATTTATCAAACCAATTTTATCATAAATATGAAAGTAGATAACATGATTACATATTTAATAAATATGGGAAGGAATTGTATAGTTTATGATACAATAAAGTTCTATAGTTATTAGTACTAAACGAATAATATAACATGTACTAAAAGGGATCAAGGAGTGTCTTAACAGAGCACCGTCTATCCAAGATCCCGTGGACTATTTTATAATATATATTATTTAAGTTTTATTTTTATAAAACATTTACTGGTTAAAATAATATTCGGAGGAGCAATCCATAATAATTGTAAATGTTAAATATTTTGGAAAATTCAAAATTTCAAATTGATAAAGAAGATATAAATATAAACACACTTAAAACAATTCATAATTTGAAATTGTAAATGTTAAATATTTTGAAAAATTCAAAATTTCAAATTGATAAAAAAAACATAAATATAAACACACTTAAAGTAATTCATAATTTGAAAGAATTTGAAAGAAAAAGGGAAGTATATATATATATGAACAAGAGTAAAGATTAAAACGGGTAGGATAAGGTTGCTTGAAATTGAAAGAGAAGCAAAGATCTAATACCAAATTGTTGTGTAGTTTTATTTTTTAAGGTATTTTTTTTATGTTCATAAATAATAAATAAAGACACATTCTAGTGGGAAATAGTCACTTTGTAACTGGATTTTTATAGGTTTTATACATTTTATAATTGTTATACAAGTTTCACAAGCATAATAATTGTTATTTATACTTTAAATTAAAACAACAAGCTTTCTATTGATACTTCACACTTGTTCTAAATGATTAAACATTGACACAAGGTTTATTCTAATTGCTACCATGATAACCTTTAGGTGTCTAATATACACTTCAAGTTCCATAGACACAGGTAAATTGTGGTCCACATCAGGGTTGATTAAACATATTTGTGTGTTGACTTACTAATTTTTTAATTTTTAAAATTTATAAAAATAGGCATTAAACTTATTATTCATCCATTTCAATATTTATCAATAAATCTACCAATTGTTAGAACAAGTTTGTAAAAGTATGAAGCTTATTTCTTATTAATCATTTTTGGAAAATACATATTGAAAATGAATTTAAGAATATCAACGTAATAATGATATATAAAGCAAAAAGTTGAAAACAACTATTACATTTCCTATAGTAAGGATGAAGGACAAATGAATTCTTACCAAATTAAATAAAAAATCTTTAATATAATTAATAAAAATTATGGTATTAGTTGGATTTACACTCTAATGCATATGAGTAATCTTGGACTATATAATTTTGTGTGCATCATTTTGTAATTACTAGACCCCCTCTTTTTTTTTCTTGGTTAGGTTAAGATGTCAAAGTGTTGTCAAATTTGGATGATAAGATCGTTATCGGATTAAGCATGACTACATTTATATTTGTTGAGTGACATTTATATTTTTCAACATAATATAAATAAATCTTCTTTATATTAATTTTACATTTCGGAATATACAATAGAAACAAAGTGGTGTAGAGTTGCAAAATTATCTTTGTTAAAGGAAAATTCAAATAATAATTCTAATTTAGAAAAAAATATTTGAACACTCATTATTTATAAATTTTCTAAAAGCCACGTGGATGTGTGGGTTTCCACATTTCTTTTATAGCCAAAGATCAAAGAATTAGCTTGAAATGGATATTTTATTTTGAAAGCTATTACTTAATATATGAACATTTCATTTAAAACTATATCCTAATTTACTTGAATATGGTGACCATTTCTCTATATATTATTAGGGAAAATACCATTAGATTGGAATAATGTTCTTATTGTTTGTATTTAGTTATTTGAGCTTCTCTATATATTATTAGTGAAATTACCATGAGATTGGAATATGTTCTTGTTGTTTGTATTTAGTTATTCGAGCTTTGATGTAGCCATATATTTTGTTTTTTTTCATTAACTATAATTTCTTTGGTGATTGGTTTTTAATTAATACATGAATATTACCTTACCCATGGATTAATAAGTCTAATAGTCTCACATAATGAATATAATCTCATATCCTCATTTTTTATATTGTGCCTTTATGCATTTAAAGAGTCTCTTCATAATAAAAAAATAGAAATGAAAATCCATAATAAAAATAGGGAAGAAAATATTAATCTCTCACGAGCTTAAAATAATCTAAAATTAATATCAACATATGTTGAACCTTAGTAATAAAAAAAAATTAAAATAATATATATTAAGAACCTTAACAAATATAAGGGATGATGCTTTTTTATCAAAGATCGAAAATCAATATATCATAGTTTAATTAAAAATTAAATAAAGAATAAAAAAACGTATTTTACCACTAACCAATCATATATAAAAATATTCACATGATTTTATATAAAAATATCCATCTACATTTTTTCACATTCTTATATATTATATTCTTTTTCGTATTTTCCAAATTCTTATGCTTTGACTCTTTATTCAGTTTCTTTCATCATCTTACATTTTCCGTATTATATTTTTATTCGTTTTCTCATTTCCCGAGTGCTTTTGTGATCGTGAGAGTCCCCTTATTGGATACGTCGCCCAAACTATAATCATTGAGCTGCTTTATTGGATTGCTTTTACTTTTCTTCGGACCAAGCTAAAATATATTCCCCATCTTACTATAATGACGGTATCACTTTACATTTGTCTTTGGACCAACTGCTACAAGTGGTGATTGAAATTCGGATCTCTCGCTTTCTAACATGATTTTTGCGAATTGTGCTATCACTTACACATATTTTATTAAACTAATTTAAATAAATTGATATTCTTTATTTTTTTTAAAAGATAGATTTGCTATAAAGTAGTATGGGTGCCATTCATGTTGTGGTATTAATTCACTCATTTCATTTTGTCCCATTTTCATTTGTGAATATATTTGAAAATTGGGCAATATTGGATGCGGCTAAATCTTGTTGTTTGAGTTTGTTATGGATTACTTTCTCATTGTGGGTTTGTACCATTCAAAGTTAATGTGCTTTGCATGATTATATTGTTTCTTTACAATCTAATTAACAAAAAGTAAAAAACTAGCTTCTCAATGTGATAAACGATGCTTGAATTATACGATAATATTATAGTGATGTAGACGACACATAATCTCTATGTATGAATAAAAAATGAGAACAATGGGAGAAGTTAGGATTCATCACTTAGGGAGAGATTATTGAAGATAGTTATGGAGATCGTTGAATTGAATGTCATTATGATATATTGGTATGCCCACTTTTTAAAGGAAATGTATGATATTCTACAATAAAAATGTACATAGACAATGAAAAATTGAATATAATTTCCCTTAAAGGGTGAATAAAGTATAAACTCCCATTATCCCTCTCTTGATATGTGTTTGAGTATTTTTTACTACTAAATCTCAAAGTCAAGACTTTGAATTAGAGCTTAGTTTCCCATATTATTAAAAGAGTTAAGTCACTAAAGTTGTTGATCTTTCAAAATGTTTTTCCAAAGATGCGGTAATGCTACATGGAGAAAAAAATTATTGTATTTGTTGTGGAAAAATATGTCGAATCTCCTAAATAGCATGGTTATTGGAGTTGTGAAAGAGAGACATGATAAGGCATTGTGAGAGGTTGTTTGAAGTTGTTCTAAAACTAGTATAGGTACATTTTGTTGAGAAATCAGGATGGATCTATTTGTTGACAATCTACATGAAATTGCTTTTGAGAATTCTAATTTTGTACAAGTAATAAAATTTTCCATGTTATGTTTATCAATTTATTTAAGAAGAAATCATTTTCGCTCATCTAGGTTTTTTCCAGTTGAGGTTGTGATACTTATTATGAAATCATTCTAACTCCTTTGTTGTTAAAAGTTTACTACTAACAATCACCCAACAAAGAAAGAGACATGCGAATGATCATTAAAAGGTTGATATGAAGGCTCTGTAAAAAGGCTATGCAACCTCAATTATAATATTAATCCTTTTATATATGTTGTGATCTGCTTAGAAATCTAGAATTTGAATATCTGAAATTATTTGATGGTAGAAATATCTTCTTAAGAACCCAAAAAATCGACTTTTCTTGGACGATGTGATCTACAATTAAGGACATGAAGCAATATCTGTGGATCTTATAAGCTATAATAATTTTATTTTTAGTTGTGGTGTAATGTAGATCATAGAAATTATCTCGCGAATGACAAAACAGATCCATACAATAGACAATATAAGAATCAATGAAAAAATGTAGATAAAACCCTTGAAGTGAGGTGACACTATTAATTCCTCAAGGACATAAACATTCAATAAGTCATGATTGCTATGATTACGATATGATTTATAATAAATCTCATTACATTGCTTCTACTTCTTTATATGGTTCTATCTAACTTCCAAGTAACTTTCTAGTAGGTCGAATCTTATAGTAAACCTTCCCAATGTTTTTATTTCCACAATATGGTCACCTATCTATTATTATCCACCTTTTCTACCTCCCTAGTTACTTCATATTATCCTTCATAGGTACATTACATTTCATCCCTATTTGAATCTTTTATCCTAAAAACATGGAAGGAAGTCATTTTATATAATCTACTAAGTAATGCATCCAATTGGTACTAAGCATGAGTATCCATTGATCCTAGTGAAATGTAGGCATGTGGTCCAACTAGTTTCTCAACACGTCAACCATGAGTAAAGTTTCTCTTTAGCATTATGTTGTCATTATGTGACTATGTTATCTCCATGCATCGATTTAGGTCCTCCACGAGTTTCCGTACTAGTTTCCCTTTTGGTTCCATGTTGGTTCATAAGTTTGTTGACTCTCACACCCTCTCCTTGAGGACTATCGTTTCTCTTAAAATCATGGAAAATTAGCCCACATGCGAATATTACCCCCTTAAATTTCCCATGGTAATTACATGACCAACTTTCAACTATGAGCACTAGCTTAACTAGAATGTGTGCACTCTATCAAAATATATTTGATATATAAAATGTGCAATTTCCATTACAAAAACCATAACGTGGTTGATTTAAATCAATGTAAATCCACTTCCCAACCTCCAATTTAGATTTTATTTATTAGTTTGGGTATTTTTTTAAGAGGAACCAAAATCTACAACTATTTTCTTCAAATTATAAACAAAATGTTTCATAAATCAATCGAAATGTTGTCATCCTCTATTTCCACTGAGAAATATGGAGAGAGAGAGAGAGAGAGATGTTTCCCTTGTTGGCCCAAGAAAGAGATTGGATACCACTTTTAGTGTGACTCAATAGATTTGAAAATGGAAGATATACATTAATTTGAGAATATAAAAACTTATCCACATAATAGATAACAAAAGAATCAATATAATAATGTAGAGAAAACCATTGAGGTAGGGCAACACCATTAATTATTCTTCAAGGAAGGAATCACTTTTTAAGACATAATTACTAGAAAAAAAAAATTGCAAGTTGTCTATGTACTCCAGAGATGACTATAGGCTTAAACTTTGGCTTGAGAAACTGCGAGCCATGGGCATCAAAGCCATCAAAATCACTGAAGGATCATACCCGACTTGGGCCACATCATCCCTTAACATTACTGGAATTTTTCCCATGGAGTTTGGAACTGGTGACCTTCGCATCACAGAGTGACTTAACAGTACACCCAGTGACATCTTCTATGCCTAGTGGGTGACATGATAGTTATAATTACAATATTCTTCACAATACATTTTCATTATATTTCTTTTACTTCTTTATATAGTTCTATATGGCTTTATTGGAAATTTATATTGAAGGAACCATCTAGTAGGTGAAATACTCTAGTAAGCCTTCTTGCAATTATTACTCTTTTACCCTATGTGGCCACCTATATATTATTATTACACTTGGTACCTCCCCAGGTGATTAAAATAATACAGAATTAAACTTAGATGGCACCCAAATATATCTCACATTTTATTTAATTATGAAGCCTAAGAATTTCCTTGCTTGCCCCAACATAAGCATTACATCCCTTTTTATTTTAGAGCAAGAAAATATCTTGAAATTCTAAGAGATAATTCATCTCCTGTAAACTAGGAGGAAGTTGAGAGGAATCCTGTCAGATTTAGATGCATATCTTAACTATATCCTAAAAATATATAATTAGTTACGATTAATATAGATTCTATAGTTTCACATAATCTAGTATTTTCTAGACACTTCTTAGAGTTAAAAAAAATATCTGCATATATTTTTACTAATTCAATATGCTCCTACACTGGAATCCCGAGGAGAATTTTTTTTCATGGAATAATTTCCATAAATTATTAATTATCATTTCCTTCCTACAAAATTCTGAAATAAGTTAGGTGCATTAGTAAAATAAGTGTTTTCTTCAAATATTTTTCTCCTAGATCCCAAGGTATATTCACTAGATGAGGACCTTGTTTGTGTAGCCACCCCTCCCATATTTACCCAATTTCACCAACCTGCCAAGGTAACATTAGAGGAAGAGTTACTATGACATAACCCGACCTCGTATCTCCAGTTAAGGAAGTGGGGTCGAAAACCTGACAACTCACCTCATCCCTTAGAGCTATAGGACACTCAAGGGCCAAAGAACCACCCTATGTGACCAAAATCTGAGTTGGGACTCCTTTTCACACATGCATGACAGGGCCTCCATGCAGTTATAGGCCTATAAAGGCATGCGCAAGCCTGCCTAGGTATGGTTGTTACCAAAATTATCTATTTTAGAGGGTGCAGTCGCGATCTCTTAGCCTCAATTCTAGGTTAGCCTCCAGACCACTATCTAGAAATTTGTTAAACTTATTAGAATCACTAATTACATGACAACAAGGCTAAACATACAAACATGAAGGAAAAACTTGACCTAGACTTCCTAAAACATGACATACATTTCGTTAAAAACATGGTAAACAGGTAGCCTAAACGTCATGAATACATATATGATCATAAAAGTATGAGATTGATCTGAGAATCGCCTAGAATTCCCTATTCCTTCTCCATATAGATGCAACAACACTTACTAGTCCATACATTCATGAACTGATCAATAGCTAAAAATTCCATGACAAGATCCATAGAATATATGCATCATATAAACAACATATAAATAGAAAATAACCGACATATAAACCATGGAAATCCAACTGTAATATCATCAACATATAGCCAAAAGATATACATGGATCACAATAGAAAAATAGCTCTTGTTAGAATATCAAGATACCAAGCAAGTCAGAGACTTCCATGTACTAGTACCCGACCATAGATTGGGCTGAAACCAAATATCTCTTTCATCCAATCACCCTCATGCCATATTCAAAGCCTGAATGTGGGATCTCATGGAATAAATGAAGACAAAAAAAACCAAGGATTTCAGAGGTCAAACCACCTCAGCCCTCAACCATTGATTCCACCTCACGGTTGGACATCACTAACACCAACCAAATCAGTCTCTACCTAAGTTTTCCAAGGCTACAAGAACTAGTAACTCAACCCACAACCTTTCAGGGCTCTAGAGCGTTGGTCCAACATGGATCCAGGGAATTAGTCTCAACCTAGGCTCTAGGACTAGTAACTCAACCTAAGTTGTTCCAAGGCTTCTAAAGTGTTTTTTTGAACCCAGATCCATAAGGAATTATGAGCACCAATTAGAAAATAATCAAGTAGAAAAAAACCCACAACAACATGGCTATCTAGGAAATGGAAAGGCAAGGCTGAAACCACTATCAATCTAGAAAATCCTCCATGCCAATGAAAATGTATAGCTAGAAAACCACATGCATATACCATGCATCCATAAATAAACAAGGAAATCACACATGAAACATGTTACCTGTAAGTCAATCCCATTGTAGCTACTAATCTGCTTGCTCCCTTATGCTTTCTGGCTTTCTCTTTCCTTCTTTCTCCAATCCAAGTAAAAACTAGAGTGCTCCAAGCATGCTCCAAGAATAATCCAATATTTCTCTATTTGTGTAAAAGTATGAGAGAATGAGAGAATAGAAGAGATATCCAAGATAACTGTGTAACTGTGAACTGATCCTTAGAGGCATTTCTATCATTGAGGCCTCTATCTTCTTCATTTTCCTTCATTTTTCCTCACATTCAAATCTGTGACCTTTAACCTTCCTTTTCTCCTATTTTCCTTTATTTTCATAAGTAAATGCCAATTAATGCCTCTTTTCATTTTCCAATGCCTTTGCCAATTTCCATAGCCATTTGCTAAGCACCAGTGATACCCATCATTATGTTTTACCCAACATTCAACTTGAAATGTGTGTCCCACGACCTTGGTCTTATTTTATTTACATAGGAAATTAACCAGAGGATGTTACAAACCCCTCTCCCTTGGGGGAGCATTGTCCTTGATGTTTAATGAAACTTATAAACCAAAAAAACACATGTTACCCATGGAGATTGATAACACAAATCGATGCAACATTTACATCATATCAAACTGTTGAGACCATAACCATCATACCATGAACACCATACTTCTTATTGGAGATTTATAACACAACTCAATGTGATATTTACATACATATACATATACGAAGTAACCAAAACACAAAATCAAACACATATCAAGGAAAATATTCTTAACCAAAAAATAGAGAAGGATACATAGCCCACATGTGATCAACCATCTCCCATGTAGCTTCATTGAGCCCAAATTCTTCCGCTGCACTTTAACTTACTCAATTGCCTGATTCTTGAGCATGAGGATCTTTTGCTACAAAATGCAGTGAGGTTCTAGATGGAATTATCCTTTTAGCTTCACCTGAAATACAGACCAATCAACCACATGATCAACATCTTTCACTTACTTCTTAAGAAGTGACACATGTAAGAGATCATGGACTTTCACTGTCAGAGGCACTGTAAGTTGGTAGACCACTGGTCCAATCCTCTCAAGGATCTCAAAAGGCCCGCAATATCGAGGTGCCATCTTGGCACATGATACAATCCTCAAGGATATATTCTTGGGATTAATGTGCAAGTAAAAATTTTCCCAAACCCGAAACTCCTTGAATACCCTATGTTGATGTGCATAACTCTTTTGCATGTCCTATGTTTCCTTTAGACTCTTCTTGATAACATGAATTTCATGTTCTGTCTTTACCAACAAATTCAGTCCAATTAGTACCTTAATGTTCATTGGATCACTTCAATTGATGGGAGTATTACAAATCTTACCATAAATTTCCTAAAAAAAACACATCCTCAAGGAATCCTAATACCCATTATTGTATGAAACTCTACCAGTAGAAGATACTCTTCTCACTTCCACCGTTGATGCATGACATACATCCTCAACATGTCCTCAAGAATCTTGTCCACCCTTTCTGTCTTTCCATATTTTTGCAGATGATGAGTTGTACTGAAGGCTAAATATGTCACCAAACCTGCAAACAACTCTTTCTGAAACTTGAAAGTGAAATTTGCACCTCTGTCTGATACAATCTTCATAGGAATACCATGTAACATCACTATGTCCCTTATGAAGACATGAGCTACATCACTAGATAAATTCATAAAATTCACTATAATTAAGTGAGATACCTTAGTCAACCTATCAACCACAACCATAATAGAATCATGCTATCTAGATATCCTCAGCAAAATTGTAATGAAGTACATGGAAATGACCTCCAATTTCCACTATGTAATTGGAATCGACTGCAATAACCTACTTGGATGCTTACACTATTCTTTTACATACTGGAAGTCCAAACATCTCGCAACAATCTTAGCCACCTCTTTCTTCAAAATTTTCCAATAGTAGAACTTCTTAACCATTTTAAGTTTCTTTTGATATCCCAGGAGACCTGAATACAACTTATCATGAAATTCCCGCAAGATAATATTACTGAGTTCACTGTTTTTCTGACACATATATCTTGTCCCTAAATCTGACCAAACCATTTATTGTGAGATGATAATCCACATCATGTTCAGTTGTACCTTGTTTTTGTAACCTATGATTAAGTTATTGGTACCTGTCATCCTACTTTCCTACTACAAGATCTATTCTTATAAATATGTCCCATATGAACTCATAGTTCCAATGTGATTTACCTCAACTCTTATGCTAAGAGAATCTGCAACCATGTTCTCTTTACCCTTAATGTACTTGATCTTGAAATAAAACTCACTAAGCGTGGCCAACAACCTAGCTTACATGAAATCCATATTAGGTTGGTCAAACAAGTACGTTAGTCAACTATGATCACTCATCAAGATGAACCTCCTGCCAAGAAGATAATGTCTCCACATCTTCAATGCATGAATGATCGCTACCAACTTAAGATCATGCATCACATAGTTCTTCTTGTGCTCATTCAATTTCATTGAATCATAGCATACCACATGTCCTTCTTGAATCAAGACTCCACCAAAGTCATATTTTGAAATAATCTGTACACATCACAAACTATTTTTCTAGATATGCAATCTATAGAACTGGAGAATTTGTAAGCAACTACTTCAACTAATCAAAACTAGTTGCACACTCCTCTATTGATTCAAATTTCTCTCCTTTCTGCTGCAAATATTTAATAGGATATGAAATCCGTGATAGGTTCCTCATGAACCTCCTACTAGTCCCATGAATGATCTGACCTCATCCACATTCCTAGGAGTTTCCCACTCCATGATAGATCTCATATTTTCTAGGTCTACTGCTATAGCTTCCATGGAAACCACATGCCCCAAGTAATGAACTTTTGTCTGGAAGAAACTACACTTACTAAGATTGGCATACAACTGATTCTCTCTCAAAAATTTTAACTTCCTGCCACATTTTCTGTATGTTGTTCCTTATTCTTAGAATATATCAATATGGCATCAATGAATACCATCACAAACTTGTCAAGATAAGGATGCAACACACTATTCATCAAACACATGAAAATATCTACAGCGTTAGTCAAACCAAAAGGAACCACAACAAACTCATAATTCTCATTCATGATCTGGAAAGGATTCTTGTAGATGTCCTCTTATTTGATACGTAACCAATGATATCATGATGACAAATCGATCTTCGAGAATATTGATGCTCCCTTTGACTGATAAAACAAGTCATCAATTTGTGATAAATGGTAACTTTTCTTAATTTTCACCTTGCTCATCTACCTATAATCAATACACAACCTGAGAGTACCATCCTTCTTCACAAACAATATTGGTGCACCCCAAGGAAACACACCTAGCCTAATGTATCCCTTATCAAGCATTTCCTTCAACTGCAACTTCAATTCCACTAACTATGGAGTGCTCATCCTATAAGGTGCCTTCGATGTTGGTGATGCTCCTGACATCAACTCAATAGAAAATTCCACTTCCATATGAGGCGGTAACTCTGATATCTCTGCTACCAATACATCCTGAAACTGATGCAAAATCGAATACCTCTTCAAGACTTCAACATCCTTCCCTTTGTCACTAGAAATATGAACTACAAAAAATACACATACTTTCCTACTACTACGCTTTTCCTGCATAGTGGTAAACATTCTCATTGATGTATGATTATTCTTACCTTGAAATATTATCTTCTCTCTGTCATCATCCAAGAACTCAATAGCCTTATCATAGAAATCTACCTTGTCTTGTGAATGTACAACCAATCCATACCCAACAACATACTAATGATCCTAACAGAAGCAAATTTAGATGCGCTAATGTAGACATGTCGTTCATATCAAATGCACAAGAACTTACCCAATGATGAACCCTTTTCTTAGTACATGTAGCCACCTGCACCAACGAAGGCTCTGTATGCACTTATTTACTCAAGAAACACTTATCCACCAAGTCAGGACTAATATAACTATAGTTAGATACATGGTCAATCAAAATAGAAACAACTTGATCACAAATATTACCTTCCATATCGATAATAGATGCCTAATAATGAACCTTTATATTATCCAATGTTGTATAAATACGAGGTATATGTTTTCCAACATCCCCAACTATCTCTGCCTCCTAAGCACTGTAAATTTGTGGTTTTACACCTTGATGTTGTGGACAATCTCTCCTACGATGATCCTTGCCAGAAGTCCAACAATGTAAATGCTTCCTTCCATCACCCTTGTTCTACTCCTTAGGTAGAAATCCATGTCCTCTGTCAACTACATTTAATTTCTCATATAGTGCTTCATTCTCCTTGTCATCTATATCCAAAGGTTTCCTCTCTTCTTATCCCACTTTCTTTTATTCTTCCTGTTACCTTTCCATTATTGCTTAGACATAGTCTCACACTTGAATGTCTCATAATGGTGCTTCAACTTTGTGATAGATTCCTCCAACAATCTAGGATCATAAAACACAATCCTGTCTTTGAATGATACCAACAACCCACTGATGAATTTTTGAATATTTTATTTATCCTCCTTAAGAAAAGGCACATATCTCAACAAGTCCAATAATTTTCTAGTATACTCCTCATCGGTCATAGATCCCATATTCAACTCATAGAACTCCTTTTCCTTATCATCATAGTATATTTTAGATAGATACTTCTTCTTGAAATTTCTCTTGAACTCACTCCAAGTCAACTCCTATTCTCGAATGCCTCTTATATTCTTCACACATTCCGACAAAAAATTTTCTTTCCTTTTAATACTGAAATTATCTATCTCGACTTCCATATTTTTCAAATAATCATGTAATATAAAAAATTTATTCATCCTGTTATGGCCTAAATCTACCTTAGGCTGAGAAAGGCATAATCTAGGGTAACATCAAAGCACGCTTAACCTAGTAGCTATCCCTACCAGATCGGGAGAGGGCTCTCTCCTTGTCAATCTCAGCAAAAAATGATCAGTGAGGTTTGAGATGACTTGAATGAAGACTGATTTAAGGCTAGGTGTGTATACAAAAGAGTCTTGATTGAATTTAATGATATTTTGTTGGCTCAAGAGGAAAGGCAAATTTGGGTCTGGGGAATGAGGCTCAGTTTTGCAGAGATCTAAATGGGGCAAGGTAGGAAATTGATTTGACAATTCAATTTGAAAGAAATGGAGAGTTGAGACAGGTGAGGAGTTGAAGAGGGCAAGAAACCTTCAGGGATCCTCTTCAAACAGCTGAAAACATAGAAAATTAAACAAACCCTAGGTAGAGCACTGCAATTTCAACGGATTCTACTTTTATCCTTGTTTGTTTAGTTAAGAAGAAATAAGAGAGAAAATGGCATACATAAAATACCAGTAAACTTAAATTTACAAAGAGAAACACATTATCAAAAAAAACTGCCACATGAATCTCATATAGTGCTACAAACCCTAGTCTATTCCTTTGCCAAAATGCAAAGATGAATGTACAATGATGCTCAAAGCATTCCCAAAAGTCCAACCATGCTAATGACTGAAAAACCACAAGATATAGACAAAAAATAACTCATCCCAGCCTCTAGGGGTCGAGATCATAAGTTTAGGAGCTGTTCCAACAAAATCTAAACTGAGAACTATAAAGTAGGCAGTGGAACAACTTGCCTCTAAAAACTAGGAAACTGATTCATTCAGTTGCAAACTACCTTTTGATGGATCAATCTACCTATATGAGTGTCAATTTAGCAAAATTACATCAAGATCCATCAAATTACATTAAATTACATCATGATTTTGAAATTTATAAGTAAGAAAGTCAAACTATGAAAAAACTAGGCGAAAAACAGAGTTTTTGACCAAAAATGAGCAAAATCCTCCAATGCGCCGCGCCTGATTTCCCTATGTGTCGCACCTGTTTGCAGCTGATTTTGGAGGCATCTCTAGTGTCAAAATTTTCTCCAAGTGGGATTTTTGGAAATTTATGCCTATCTACTTTCCAACACAAGTGGAATTTTTGAATTTGGCTTCCATTTGCCCCTCCAAAACTAAGTTCTCCCAAGACTGCTTCCTATGTGTCAAAAAAGGGGCAGAAAGGTCATTTTTGGGGTGTTTTTGACCCTTTTGGAAGCCCAAAACCTGTCAAAATTTCTTGGCCATTGGTAGGCATGCATATTTTTCCATGAAAAATCCAAAAATGTTGAGTTTGCATCAAAAGGAGTCCCCTATCAAAAGCGCGCGCCAAGTGGCGCGACGCATAGAGCAGAAAAGTCTGTTTTTAAAGTCAAAAATTTCAAAATTGTAAAAGTGTCCCAAATTTTTTGAAATTTGGGCTGAGTGTCCTCCATTAAGTGCTATGCTGGGCCAAGGAAGCCTTAGCCAAGATCTGAAGTTTATCTTGCACTTTTTGCCTCCTTGATGCCTTCTTCAACTTAGCCTTCAAGTTCCTGATTCTTGCCTTGCAACTTTTGTTTTTCGCCAAGTAATGGTATGCCATGTGCCTCAACATAGGTTTCTCATTTTTGGACTTCTCCAGCATCCTTTCCCAAGTGCAAGTTTGTTCTCTCAAGGCAAGATTCCCGGTCATGTTCAATCTCTTGCTCATACCCATGATCACTGTCTCTTTCCATTATTTACCTTTGGTTTTGAAAAATGTGGTTGTACATGGATGATTTTGTGGATAAAAATGTGAAAATATGGTGGATGAATGAAATGGGTAGAGTGTATGGAAGAAAGTGTAAAAATTTATTTGTGAACAAAGTTTAGGGATGGGAGTAAGAATTTTAGGGATGTGAGTAGGGTTTGGGGATTTTGTAGTTAGGATTTGGGAAAATGGGAATTGGGGGTAGAGGTGAATGAATTTAGGGATATGGGGGACATTAAAATGGTTTAATGAAACTAGAAAAGAAGTGAGAGAATAAAAAGGTGAGGAAGTGATGGCCACAAAAAACCAATTTACAAACCCTAAACAATCATGTCTTGAGCAAAAATTGCAAGGAAGTAGGGTTTGAAATATTTTACTAAATCATCATAAAAATCTTAAGACACACTTTCATTGGAATTTTAAGAGTTTTTTACTTACTTTGGACCGGAGGAAACCAATCAAATTGAAGATTTGGATGAATTTGTGGTGAAAATGGCTTGCAGCTCTATGCACCGCGCCACAAACCCAATGCGTAGCGCCTTTTTGCAGGAGACTTTTGGAAGCCTTCCCGATGTCAAAATTAGGTGCAGGATGGCTCGTTGGAAATATTATTGAGTTTAATTTCCAACCAAACTGGAATTTTTCAATTTGGAATTTATTTCCCTATCAAAAATCAAATCTCCCAAGACTGGTCAAAATGTGCAAAATGAGGCTGCCTCAACGCAGAGTGCTGTTGCAGTCAAATTTTGAAGGTTTTCCTCAACTCCAAAGTGAGTTCATGATAGCTCATTGGAAATGTATTTGTGTTTAGTTATCATTTGGCTCATCAAGCAAGTCATTTGGCCAACCAAGCTAGGAGAAAGCTTGATTTTCCCAAGGTCACTTCAAAGGTGCATCAATTCTCCGAAGGCAACTGTATTTTTGACATTTCTCTAAAACCATGACACCTGTGTAAAAATTGAAGGAGTTTTTTCTTCCTTGGCCTATTGTGGACAAAAATCTCTCTCATTTTTCCCAAATTCATCTTTTATTTCTCAGAAACATCATTTGAGTAAAACCTATCTCGATATGTGGAACAAGGGATTTGTAGAAATGAAGCGAAATGAAGGGGATACGGGGCTTCTAAATTCTTGAGAAAATTTTGAGAAGTAGGGAGGGATGTTAGGAAGTAGGTGAAAGTGGAATTTTAGAGATTGAGTGAGGGGAAGGGGTGCAAAAGGGAAAAACACAGGCCTAGCCTAGAAAATTGCCAAGTTGTAGCAAGAAACTAAGGTTTGTGCGAAAATGAGGAATTTGGGGGATCTCAGTGATGGGAAGTGTTTAATAAGGTAAATTAAGGATAGGGGAAGGTGTATGAACATTAGGATACAAGTTTTGCTGATGATTTGACCATCCAAGAGAAATTACCTTCAAAACCCTAGGAGAGGGAAATGAACCTTACCTAGGCACAACTGAAGCATGAACAAGGTGTAAAATGACCCTTTGGAATATGGCATGATGATGAAAACCCTATGAATGATGGTACACTCAGCTGAATGGTGACATGGACCAACATTTGGACAACTTTGACAGGAGTAAAAGCAAACCCTAGACCTAATACCTAGTGACCAAATTTTGCTTGAAGGCTCACTGAAATGACAAAATTTGACCTTGAAACCTTAAAATCACTTTGTAAGATCATGTTTGATCACTGGAGGAAGGCTGCAAATACTGACACTAACACATCCCAAGAAACTAAGCTTCTGCATATTTACTTCTTCATTTCTCCATCATATGTAGGAGGCTTTTCTTTCTTGAAATCACGTGGCAAGTATTGCTTATCATTCCTCCTATATGGATGGTGAGGGTGATGACAATGTTGTATCCCTGAACCATAACTAGAATAGAACCTGCATGCATTGCCCCTCCTGTCAACTCCAAGATCATATCATCTCTCGTTGTGTCATCCTTGTCAAAACTGTATCTTGATTGAGACCTACTACCATATGCTCCATTTATCCTTTCCCCTTGTCCATGACTAATCCTAAGTGGTATTTGTCTCTGAAAATATGATAGATTCTGAAGGATGAATTCATTAACTTCTGATTTATTTTCATGTGCCCTTACATGTCTTTCCTATGACTAAATGATCTTATCGTTATCCGCCTTACAACTTCTGATATCTGCTTTCAAATTCTCAATGTATCTACTATGTCAGGGGAGTACTCATCGCCATGCTATTAATTTGATATGTAGGGAGAATCATGTGAACTGTAATCCACCATTTTACTAGTCATATTGATCTTTCTTATTCCCGCAAACATACCATGTTAGCTAAACCAAATATAAGCATAATCAAGCATACCTCAGTGAAGCTTAGGGGAGGCTATCTCGTCTACAAAATCAATCCGGATTAGAAAAACATATGTATATATATGAAAGAAACATATCAATCATCTCAACATCAACATCATCAACCTCTACATGATGACACAACTACAACAATTACCATCACAATTCATGCATAAAGAACAAAGATAACTGACATGCTTGCATGAAAAACACATTCTTCTCATCCAGTACAATTTCTTGAACGTGGGAGCTCTGATACCAATCTATAACCACCCCTCCCATATTTACACAATTTCATTGTCCTACTAGGGTAACATGAGAGGAATAATTATTATGACATGACTCGACCTCCTAGATCTAATTAAGGAATTGGGGCAGACAAACTGACCACAAAATAACATCTCACCTCATCTCTCAAGGCTAAAGGAAACTCAAGATCTAGAGAACCACCCCAGGTGACCGAACCCTAATCTGGGGCTCCCTTTTACACACTTTAACCCCCAACCACATGCATTACAAGGCCTCCATGTGGTTATATGTCTCCAGCCACATGCAAAAACCTACCTAGGTGAAGTTGTGACCCAAATTGTTTATTTCAAAGGGTGAAATCTTAAGATCTGAGCCTCAATTCTAGGTCAGCCTCCATACCACTTCCCAAAAATTCCCAAAACTTCTAAGAATAATTAATGACATGACAACAAGGTTAAACATACAAACTTGAAGGTAGAACTTGACCTATTCTTCCTAGAACATGACAGACATTTCTTCAAATACATGGAAAACATGTAGTATAAAGGTCATGAATGCATAAATGATCATAAAAGTCTGAGATTAATTTGAGAATCACCAATAAGGCCCTATGCCCTCTCCATATATTTTCAACAACATTTATTAGTCCATACATTCATCAATCGATCAATAGCTAAACATTTCATGACAAGAACTATAGAAGATATACATCATATAAACAACATATAAACATAAAATAACCAACATATAAAGCATGCCAACCTAACCATAGTATCATGAAAATAAAGACAACAAATATCCATGAATCACAATAGAAGAATAACTCTTATTAACATATGAAGATACGAACCAAGTCAGGGACTTCCACTTACCACCTGACCATATATTAGGATGAACCAAATATCTCTTTCAGCTAATCACCCCGACGCCATATTCCAAGCATGAATGTGGGATATCATGGAATAAACCAAGACAAAATAAAATAGGGATTCTAGAGGCCAAACCACCTCAACCCTCAAATAGTGATTCCACCTCACAGTCGAACATCACTAACACCAACCAGATCAACCTCTACTGAAGCTGTTCAGGGCTCCAAGCACTAGTAACTCAACCCACAATCTTCCAGGGCTTTAGAGCATTTTTGCAACCCAACTACAGGGACTAGTAACTAAACCCACCAGGAGCTCTAAAGTGTTTTTCCAAACCTAGGCTCCAATACTAGTAACTCAACCTAAATTTTTCCATGGACTCTAGAGCATTTGTTCCAACCCACAACCATAAGATATTATGAGCACCAATCAGAAAAAATCAAGTGGAAAAAAACCCACAACACCATGACTGCCACGAAATGGCAAGGCAAGGCTAAAACCACTATCAATCTAGGAAATCCTACATGCCAATGACAACACATAACCAGAAAACCACATGCGTATACCATGCATCCATAAATCAACAAGGAAATAACACATGCAACCTCTTACCTACAAAGCAATCCCACTGTATTTTTTGATCCACATGTTCCCTTGTGCTTTCCTACTTTCTCTTTCGTTCTTTTTCCAATCCATGTAAAAACTATAGTGCTCCAAGAATGCTCCAAGAATGCTCTAATATTTCTCTATGTGTGCAAGAGTATGAGGGAATGAGAGAATAAAAGAGAGCTCCAAGCTAAAACTGACAAAAGTTGTGAATTGTTCCTCATAAGCCTTTTTATCATTGAGGCCTCTATTTTCTTCATTTTCCTTCATTTTCCTTCATTTTTCCTTCAATTTTCCTCACATGAAAATTTGTGACCTTTGACCTTCATTTTCTCCTATTTTCCTTTATTTTCATAAATAAATGCCAATTAATGCCTATTTTCATTTGCAAATTTCCATATCCATATATTAAGCATTAGCGATACCCATCACTATGTTTTACCCAACATTCAACTTGGAACACGTGTCCCATGACCTTGTTCTTATTTAATTTACATAGGAAATCAACCAAGGGTTGTTACAATTTGCTTCTCAATTGTATTATAGTTTTTTGATCTAGAAACTTGATTTCTTCTTGAAATTAGGAAAAGCATAATAATCACATCTATATAACCAAAATCCTTTCATGATTTATATATTGATATTTTATCTTTAATATGTTCCTTTCTTCTTTAATTTCACATGTACATGAAGCAAACATGTTAAAGAAAATAATTTATTAATTAGACTTCTAAAGCCCATCCTCAACCATCAAAATCACTAACTTGTACATAATTTCTAGGATAACTTAGAAGAAAGTTCTATCCTTCTTCTTTTGTTTTCCCTTCCTTTATTCCACACATATATGCTCCATTATCTCATTTTTCACTTCATACACATGAAATTGTACTTTCTTATGCTCATCCTCTCTCAAATGCACACTAACTTCCTCTTATGCAATATACTAAAAAAAATCATTTTCAAAATCAATTTTGGGTTTCTTACACAAAAAACCTTCATTGTCTCTTAAGGAAACCTCTTGCTCTTAATTTTCCTATTGTTCACACATGACAATTTTTCACTATTCCCTTCCATCACAATCTATTTTTGAAAATTATCTTTTGTAGTAGATATCACTGGATGATCTATCCCTAATTTTTTCAATACTTCATTATAAAATTCATTAGTAACCATATTATAATGTTAATTTAAAAAAATATGATTTGATCTAGGCAAATCAGTTACCTCAACAATTTTCTTTGTTTTATCAAGAAATGTATATCTTGGTTTCTCTTTAGTTTCATGTTTCAAAAACTCTTTCCCACTCATCATGAACACTTGACTACTAATCTTTGCAACTACACCTTCATTCTTTAATGGTAAAAACATGTGTTTCTTTCCATCATTTTGAAAAGTGTGTGTGTCTCCTTCCATCGTGCATTTTTTTATGTTATACTCCCATTGCTTACCTGATAGAATGTGACAAACATCGATGTGCATGATGTGACAAAATACTTTATCTTTGTGGTATCCAATATAGAATTATATTTCATATTATTTTTTTACCAATATTTGTTGTCCTTACTAAGCCATGACACTTTGTATGGAGTAGGATGCATTTTTCTATTTAGATTTAACCTCTCCACCATATTTGTAGACACCAAAATTTCCTTTTTTATTGTCAATAAAAATTATACAACATTTACCTTTTGACTTATAGGTGGTTCTAAATCATTCTTTTCTTTGTGGAGGCTTCTTAATCTCCATCACATATTTCATTAGGATTCTCTTCATTATAAGAGATTCTCCAACTTATGGTGCATTCTCATGCATGGAGGACTTCACACCTTTTGTACCTGTCTATGTAATGTGGACACTTCTTACATTTATGGAAGTGTTATTTGGAATTTTTATATTTATGACTAATTGTGTTGTATGCATAACATATAATAGCAACAGATATTTCTCTACCTCTTTGATATGTTATTCTCCCTCTGAAGTCCCCTCCTCTTGATGAATTTTCTAGATGATATGAACTACTTCCTTCTTCGGCATGGACTGGAAATCGTCCTTGACTACTTGTATTTCCTCTTATTCCCATTTTACTTTACTCATTTTATCTCTAGCTTTGTTCCTTACCATTTTTTATTCCAACATAATAACCACCTGGTATTCTTATTTAATAGTTCGTAGAGGAAAAATACTCACTTCATTTGGGACTTCATATCCTAAACCAATAATATATTTAGATATATTTTTAATTTCTTTTTATACAAGACCAACCCATATTTTATAAAATTATTCTATATAATCTTTCAGGGACAATGATTTTTTCTTGATATATTGCAATTGACTAAGGATATTTAACTAGTAATCTTGAGGTATTAATTTTTTACCTTTTAATTTTTCCACCATTCAATACTAGCTGGTGATATTCTTCTTTCGTGTGTTCATTCACTCTTCTTGCATGTTTTCCTACCATACTAATCCATGTCCCTTTAATTTTTTCATTGCAAATTTTACCTTCTTCTCCTCGATAAAATTCTCGTAGTTAAAATGTTTATCCATGATGATGATCCAATCAATCAATTCTTCAACATTTAAGTTGCCTTATTTTTTATGCTCAATCCAAAAATTATATTGATCATTCTTCCTTCTTAATTTTCTTCTTCAAAGTTGCCTTTGTATTTTGAGGACTCTTATTGATCATTGATGTCACCGGCGTAAACTCTTCTTATTTTTGGTATCTCCATTGCATATAATCTTGTTCATATGCTTCCTACTTCTTTGAGTAATATTTGTTTGGAAATTGGTCTTCATTGGCCTATTTCCTATCCTTTATCTCCTCTAGCTCTATGTGGAATTTTATTATTTTGTTGTATAATTTATCTTACAAACAATTTTTTATTAAGTTTTGAAATAACCTTTAAAAATATTATAATTTTCTATTCAAAATAAAATCTCACGGGCTTATGATTCTAACAAAAAACTTCAATAGGCCTCTTCATTGATCTCAATGAAAGGAAAATATTTGACTCAACCCTTGTCTACACCAACTTCATGATACACAATTAACCCTCAATTTACCTATATTATTTGTCTAATCTACACTTAAATTTTGTAGCCTAAGAGGAAAATATTTTACATGTTCCATCACTTCTGAAGTCATTGTTCGATTTACGAATTGGTTTATCATTATCATAATTTTCCTTGTCATTTTTCTTATTTGAACCTTCATAGCCATGAAATTAGATCTAATATCCCATATTTTGATTCAAGTATGCCAAATATTTATAGCACTTAACCCATACATTAAGTTTTGTTTGCATTAGAAATGTGAATAATTGTTTTGAGTGTTAATACTAAAAATGCAGTGAAGAAATGTTTACAAGATGATCTAGCTAGACCAAGATGTTTCTAATCCATAATATTTAGGGTGTGGTTACTCCTAACTGGAATATTATTGTTACTCCATCATCTTCAAGGTGTTTTTACTCCTAACATGTATATTGTTGTTGAACCACATTCTTTAGAATTTTGTTATTTCAGGTCACCATGATGTTGTTACTCTCATATATTGCTTTATTGTTACACTAATGAATCTAGGTGTTGTTATTATAGAATGTAATTATTTACACTTTGTGACATCCCCAATTTCTTAACCCCATTTTTGAAATATAAATACTTTCATAAGATAATTATGGGTTGAGTTAAGGGACACACATTCCAGATACTGAGGAGGGTAATTTCTTGGTATTTTAAATATCTATGACAAAAAAGGAGGTTGGTTGGTATGAATTTAATTAATATGGAGCATAATATTAAATAGGAGGTTAGACAAGAGGATATGGGCCATGCTTCCTTGGAGAAAAATGCAAGAAAAAAAGGACAACAAAAATCAATAAGGATGACAATGTTGTTGAGAAATTATGCCCAAAGCATGCAAGAAGGAGTGGATTGTTGGATCAAAATTAATAGACAAGAAAATGGGAGACGTGGCAGGACCCCACGGGTTAATAAGGTTCTAGATATATTTTTGGAAAATAGGTGGAGGATCATCATGGTTGAGAATGGAGGATAATTTCGCATGATAGATAATTATGTGGTGGAGGTTGAGGAAGGATGAGCACACTTCGACATGAAATGGATGCATGTAGATAAGGCTTTGAGAATGAGAAGATAAAAGTCTTGAGAGAAAATGGCACAACAATATTGGAAAAGAAAATGCAAGAGAAAGAGTGAAAAACCAAGAGAAGAGACCACTTTCAATTGGAAAGGAGTTAGGGAGGAACCACTTCTAGTTGGGGAAGAAATTTCCTTTCAATTCCCTAGTATCCAGAGGGTGGATATGGTGATTCTCAACAAATCGCAAAGGGATAGGGTGGAGGAAATATTCCTAGAAAATGTCTCGGAGAATTTATGGATGGATTCCTTGTTGCATGTTTGATTTTCTTGTGTTATGGAGTCTCCAAGTTGGGTGGAGACATTGAGTCTCTAAATTTCCTTTTGTTTTGTTGTGTGCAACTCTAAAATACCAGAATAAACTGAATATTGTGTTCAATACTTTAAGAAAAATACCCCTCAATCTTTGGAATCTGGCTCGGGGTGACTGTTGCAAGAGAGAACTAGCTGCAACTATTTATGGTTGGGTGGAGAGGTATAGTCCCACACAGTTTCCAAAAAGATTCATAAGATAAGTGTTTCTCATGTATTTCCTATATTAATGAATGAGCCTTATTTTTTAGGTTGAATTGCTTCCATTAATACATGATGTATGATTGTGTAATTCATATTAACATAAATGATGGGTATGCAATGTTAATTTTTTAAAGGCACTGTGATAACATGTGAGAATATTGGTTATGTTATAGCAATATTTAGCATAATCATTCCACCATTATTGCAACATGCTAACTTTATTTATTTCAAGATTGTGTTGCTTTTTTGTGTTGTGATATGGGAATATGGAGGATTTCCTCTTTTATCCTCATTGACCTACTACTTTTATGAGGGTCTTCTTCTAGTCTTTATAATTGAATACCTTGTGTTGGTATCTATCATTCTTTTGTCAAGAACTCAATCTAATAAAATTATATCCTATGCTAGGTGAGGCATGACCTTATGATCTTGAATAAATTGACTTTATAGCCCCTATATTCATACAAATATGCATCCATTATATGCACCAATTCATACTGAAGTCTCAAGGTTGAGTATGTTGTCTCTGTGCAAAGATGCACTACAAGAAAAAATGACATTGTTGAGGGTCATGCCTCTAACAAGCCTTTAAGTTTCGTCACCAATGTCGCATATGGTGAAAGTCCTTAAAAAAACGTTGTTGTAATTGTATATAGTGATGGTCTTTTAAGGTTTGTCACCAAAGCCATTTTCAATGAAAATTTTCATGACGATTGTTAAAGGCCCATCACTAATTACCTCTTTGGTGACACTTCTAGTGACGATCTTTTATTGAACCTCACCAATGCTCTATTTGGTTACTTTTGGTGATGGTAAAATTTTTTTTGTCATAATTGATCATTACAATGAGTTTTTGATGATGTTATGTTCCTGTTACTATATTTTTTTTCAAAATATGACAATTTAAGACCATTTCTGTGGAGTCTTTGTCATTATGTGTCTAAGGCCATAGTGGTTAGATTCAGTCAATTTTTTAAGAAGTAATTATTGTGTATCATTTCCCTCAAATAATGAGAATAGATTTTTCTATGAGTCAACACATGTTTCATCTCTATTAGGTTTATTATCTAGCAAATTCCCTTTAGATAAAGTTCCACTAGTGTGTGTATGAAATATATTATTTAATACATAATCAAGCTCTGTCAATTCTATTAATCAAAGACACCTAACACTCCTCAACAATCTGGACACACCTTAAATTTATTCTTTGGCATACACTAACATTTCTTAGCACCTCACATGTCTTGGAACATTTTTGTACCTAGAACATATTTCCATGACTTGGATGCCCAAGTACATTTTTTCATGCCCTAGCACAACATAGCTCTCTCCTAGCATGTGCTGGCATGCCTATAGTCCCTAGCATGGCCTGGAACACCTTGGCTGCATACATTGACATGCATTAGCACTTGGCACACATTAGAACTTGGAATGTATTGGGACCTATTATCAGTGTGCATAGCATTCCCCTTTTGAAAAAGATAAAGTCCTGAATTATTAACCCTCTTATGTGTTCATTTCATTGCATTTAAGCTTAATTCTTCCTTTTGTTTCCTTGACACTCCTTGACACATATTGGCATACCCTGACACCCTACACATCTTAGCATGCCTTAGCACCTGGCATGTCTTGGCATACCTTGGCACTATTAGGCACACATTATCACACTCTGGAACTTCTTGAGATGCCTTGATATTCCCTAACATGCTTAGCATACCTTGTCACTCTCTCCTTGGCATGACAACTAGCACTCATTGACACTATTACCTGGCACACGTCCCTCATATTCATTCACTTCCATGAATTTTGACCTAGTACCCCCTTAATGTGTTGTACTAGTACTCCCTAGCACTCATAAACATGCATTAGCACTCCATAACACACCTTGGCACTCTTTGACATGCCTTGCCACTTCATAGCATGCATACCACTCACTCAACATATTGGCTCTTGGGAGGTATTGGTGCTTTGAAAGTATTAGCATGTATGGAATGTGTTGACATTCCTTGGTATGATTTTTCATGGTTTAATATTAAATTTATTTGAGATCAATTATTGGAAAGTAGATGAGAATCAACAGAGGATTATTTAGCACTTAGAATGCACTAAGACTTGGCACTTGGCACCTATTGGTGTTGGACATGTTGTCATTGATTGCAAAGGAGATGGCAAAGGAAGAACACCTGAGGCAGCAACAAGGCAAAGGAGATGGCAAAGGAGGAACACCTGAGGTAGCAACAAGACAAAGAGAGCAGCATAGCAGCAAGATGTAGAGAGGGTCAAGCAGCAGAGACAGGGTCAGTTAAAGAAGCAGAGGCAACAAAAGGAGAATTAAGGAGTAGCATCAGTCTAGGAGCAGATGAAACAAAGAGAGCATAACACAAGTAGAGCATAGAAGAAAAAAAGGCATCAGGAGTCAGATGAGGTGCTGCAAAGTAGTGAGGATAGTAGAAGAGGGCCATTTAATAGCTGAGGAATGAGACAGAGTGATGAGGAACAATTATTCAAGTGGGAAGATTGTGTAGACAGTCTAGTAGAAGCTAATTTGTGTCTTTTCACAATTATTCAAGTGGGAAGTCTGTGAAGCACTGTTGGGGAGAATACATCAATTCATTCTGCAGAATGTAGCAAAGTTCGAAGTTGAGGAAAAGAACTATTGAATTGAAGGCATAGAAGATCAGAGCCTCATAGGATTTGCTACAAGTATAACAGGTGGAGTGGATTCTATAGGTGCAACAGAGGAAGGAGCACAAAGAAACTAAGACAGCAGATATAGCAGAAAGGAAGAGACAAAGAAGTAATAGAGGCAGCAAAGGAGGAAGCACTCAGGCAAAGAAGGCAGCGCTGAAGCAGACGAAGGCAAAAGAAGCACAGTGAAAGCAATAGAGGCAGCAAGAAGAATGTCAAAATGTAACAGTCATAGAAGCACAGTGAAGAATCGTTATCGGAAGATAGAGACAGAGGCAGAGACAGAGGTAGAGAGCAGTTATAAAATTTCGGGAATCGCACTCTCCAACCGGCGGAGCACATATAACATATACAAACATTATTCTGAGAATCACTTCACTCCAGCGGCAAAATATATATATAAACATATATATCAGTTATATACAAGCGGAGCGCTTTATATCTATATAACCAAAGGTTCTATCAAAACTAAATGGCTTATAAGGTGGGACCTCTCACCCAATCGCAATCGGAGAAAAGGTTCAATCGCAAGTCTTTTGTAATATGCTCCGATCAAGTGGCGGACCCGATGGAGTTATACAATGGAGTTAATCGGTTCAAATCGCGTCCGGGATCTTAATCGCAATCGGAACTTTCCGATTGATCGCAAGTCTTTTATAAAATGCTGCGACTGAAGTGGCAGACCTGATCCTGTTATATGTGGGAGTTAATATGTGCAAATCGCATCCGTGTTCTGATCGCAATCGGAACTTTTCTATTATGCGCCCCGATTGCATTTGATTAAAGTTCGGACCCGATGGGTCTATAAATCATGGTTAATATATATTTGAGTTCCAGGTCTAATCGCATTGGCACTGGTCAATCGCATCAGAGAATATATGAGTTGCGATTGCGATTGGAAGTCCGGACCCGATGGAGGTATAAATTATAATTCAAACGTGTTTGAAGTCCTTTCCCAATCGCATCGGAAAAATACAATGAACAGTGGCCAATCGCAACATATATTAAATGACTTGCTATTGCGATTGAAGCCCGGACCCGATGGACTTATAAACGTTGATTAATAAAAATTCGAGTCCCAATCGCATCGGCAAAGAACAGTGAACAGTAATCAATGCATCGGAAAGCGTGATATGTGGGCCCGGGGCGGAGTCATATATAATGAATTTGGTTTAATAAAGGTTTAATTGTATTGGCAGTCAATCCTTATGGACGTCGGGTTATTTGCAAATAAATTGCATATATTATATATGTTGAATAATGTTTGAATATGATCCGGGGGCATAACACATATGATATATAATGTTTATTGAGTTATATATATAACACGGTTGCGATAAGCCGCATGGTCTCTAGACCCACGGACCTCAGCTTTATGGGAGGGAGATCATTAACGCTATACAGTTGTGATATATGTATGTTCCGACCTGCGGAACTTCCACATCAACAAGACACTCGTGGCATGAAAAGGGTTGGAATTGGCTTGATTTAAAAGGTCAAAAATTGCATTTCATTTATTTAAAAGGCAGAGTTACACGTATGCAGCTGTTACACCCCCACAGAGGACAGAAAAGAAAATAGAGCCGAGAGGAGATAAAACATAGTCACAAAAAGGACAAAGACAGCCAAAGAAAAGACAAATGTGCAGCAAGCCAAGAGACAAAACGAGTGAGCTGGAGTTCTCATTTAAATTTTAATGTAAATGTTTTATTTAAATTTATATTGTTGTGATGCACTGGCAAGTCTCCAGAAGAGAGCAAATATCCCACTGTAATATTAAAATAAGCACCTACAGTTAAATTTTTCTGAGTGAGTTGAAAAGAGATGAGAAGGCAGAAGGTAAAGAGACATGGCTGTCCATTTTGAATTCCCAGTGGAATACAAACAGCCATGAAGCTATTTTTGTATAAAACAGGGTAATATCCAAGGGGAGAGAGTTGACGAAAAAGGAGTGAGAGAAGAAGAGAGTATGCAGCAGAATTAAAGAGAGTTGAAGAGAATAAGCAAGCTGCAAGAAGAATGTGAATAAGGAGGAGCTGAGTAAAGAAGAAGAAGGGGTTGAGCAGAGATGATGGTGTCCGAGAAGGAGTTGATGAACAGTAGAGAAGAAGGTACAGAATAGAGCTGATATCCAAGGTAAATGAGCAAGTGTTTTTCTTTTGAAAGAGTAAGGAAGTTGGAGCTTCCCTATCAAGTAGTAGCTTGATAGATGTCAGTTGTAGCTGAATGAGGTAGGAGCCTCCTGTAGGTTGGTGCCTGCAGAAAATAGATGGGAGTTGGTGCTTCCACATCAAGTTGTAGCTTGATAAAATTTCAGTTGTAGCTGATTGAGGTAGGGGCCTCCTGTAGGTTGGTGCCTGCAGAAAATAGATGGGAGTTGGAGCTTCCTTGCAAGTTGTAGCTTGCAGAATTGAGGTTGGAGCCTCCTGTAGGTTGGTGCCTACAGAAAATCAGTGGTGAGAGGGAGTTGGAGCATGCCTTTGCATCACAACAATAATAAGATGTGGTTTTCTCCCTTTATGGGTTTCCACGTATATCTGGTGTCTATGTGCATGATGTCTATGTGTTGATATGATATATCTATTCTGCTAATACTTGTTGCTAACATATTAAGACTGCTGGTACATTATCTAATCTACTTATTAATTGCTGCTCATAAATAAAGATTGCTCACACATTATGTTGATCATGAAATGAAGGTGTTAATAAAGTAAAATAAGTTTTAAAGGAAAAGTTTTAAAAGTCCATGAATGTGTTAAACTGATTCACCCCCCCCTCTCAGTTTAACTAAGAGTTCAACAATTGGTATCAGAGCTAGGTTCCTTTGGTGTAAGCTTAATAGCTTGAAGGAGATTTGGTTGAGTCATGGACTATCAAAATGTACCTGTGCTAAATACAACAAACTTTCCTGAATGGAGAGATAAGGTTAAGACAGGATTTATGGCTTGTTAGGGTCCCGTGATTTGGCCGATTGGTAAGCCAAATGACGGCATCAAACTGCTTTGGAGCCTCCAAGGACCTAGCCTTTCCCCGGACTCAGAGAGGGCTCTCTCTATTAGATGTAAAAGATATCGGTGTGTTCTCTTATGGTGTTCTGATATTAGGCTAGTTATGAAGTGACTTTTTTGATTTTTGGTTTTTAAGTTTGTGAGGGATAAAACTGATCAAAGATGTAAAAATGGGTAACAAGAAGTCAGATCAATTGGGCTATGGGGACAAATAGGTCAAGGAAGCTATGAGATGATGATGCAAGGTTGTTGTAGGGCCGATTTGATTCACGGTAGAAGGCATCTTTGGGCAGAATGGAGTAAATGGACATCAAGCTTGTGAAAGACAAGGGATTTCAAGTATAACTAGTTGATAGCAGACATAAACATGTTATAGCGAGCCATTAATCATGCTAGATGTAACTATGAGCTAATTTATACACAGAAATCAAACATTCCAGCCATGCATAGAGGTATAAGACCCTCTAACTTCGGGAAATGGCTATCAGACTTTGGGGAAAACACATAAGACAAAAATAAAAACTTACAAAACTATGCCGAAAAAACTATGCCGAATGCCTAAACACAGCTTTAAGTTATTGGGCACTTGGACAAACAAGCTTTCATAGTTTTATAAAGGGCTAGATCGACTAGCCTCCTTGGTTCAACAAAATGATAAACTAATCACTAAAGAGATAGTTTCTGGCGGGATTTAACTATGGACAATTTTATAGGTAAGTTGGTGGCACACCATACATCCTACTCAACATGCATAGAACTTGTAAATAAAACTAACAAACATTATCCTTAGGTTACTAAGGAGCAGTTAAGAATTCTTTAGCATAACAAAAGAAGAAGAAAACATAAAGCTATGAAGATTCAGGAATATTGAGGTGCCTCCATGGGCATATCTCAAAACTAATCTCTACTGATCTATAGCAGCAAGAAGCATGGATTATGAATGAAAACTAGAAGACAAAAACATAGCAAGAAAAACTATACCATTCTACCATGTCATGGAATCCATCAACAATCCTTCATCATTCCTCAAAAGAATCCAAGAGGCAGTCCAAAAATCATAACACAAGTGTATTCTTCAAAGCTCATATGACCAATGTATTAATTTTTCTCTCAAGTTCAGCCTCTGATTTACAATGAAACCCATGGAATAAATAGGCTTGAGGGAGGAAAACCTCATGGAGCAAACTAGCTATCCCATTGGCCAAGTCAAAATATCTAAACTTGTCCTTGAGGCTTTGCAAAGCCCAAGGCACAAAATATCCCATAAAATATCTTAAAAACTGCTAAAAACGGAAATTATGTTGACTTTACATCATTTCCCAAGTGTAAAAATAGCTAAACGCACATTTGGGAAAAGCAAATTTTTGAGTTTCAAAAATTACAAAAATACTTCATATTTATGTGTGAAAAAGGTCCCCTGACTTGCTGGAGGCAATTGGAAGCCTTCCCGGTGTCGAAATGAGGCTCATGATGGCCCGTTGGAAAGCTCTTTAGGCTGACTTTCCCATGACTGGGAATAGTGCCATTACCTCGATGTCCCAAGTTCCCAAAACATGCACTGCTGTACAAAAAACCAGGAAATAGCAGACTGTTGATATGGCGGGCAGAATGTGCAAAAAGAGGGCATTTTTCGCCAATTTGAGGGGGCGAATGATCTCCGAATGCTCTGAAAATCGCTGGTGACCTGCTCATAGAATTATGGCATCCATCGGTATCATTCTCTTCCCTTGAAAAAACCTCAAACTGAAATGGCGCAATTATGAGTTTGCAACCAAAAACCCAAAAAACAAAAAGTTGTCGAAAAGGGCTCAAATTTGGCATATATGACCCTCAGGGGTCCATAGCAACATGCTCCAAAGCTCAGGCCAAAATATCAAAGGCTAATATGCTTTTCCCCTCTTTTCATGCCGGGCGCTTCCCCTTTGCCTTCTTCAATTTCTCTTGGGCCACCTTTAATTTTCGCCTGGCAAACTGATTTAGCTTCTAAAAGTGATGAGTCATTTTTCTTTGCAGCTCAAGATCTCTGTTCGCCCTCTCCAGCTTCATTTCCAAGTGTTTGTTAGCTCTTTCAAGCCATGCTTCTTTGTTTTCTTCAATTTCCTGCTCCAGGAGTGCAGTGAGAGGAAAGGCTTGGAGATGAGCTTGTTCTTCTGTTCTCTGCTTTTCTAAGGCTCTTTTAAGCCCGATGGTCCTAGGCCTCTTCCTCCTAGGCTGGTCTTCCTCCTCTTCATCATCAACCTCACCAATGAGTTCTTCTATCCTCGCTTGGGCCTTAGCTGCCTCATTTTTATATTTGATCGCCCGTGCCTCATGAACAACTGTGTGCACATTCATCTGTTTGTTTTCAATCTCCAAGAAGTGGTTGAAATTCCTTGCCCTTTGAAGATCCTCCTCTAATGCCTCAATTTGTTCCTCTTTATGAATTAGGAGGTTTTCGAGAAGGCGGGCCTCATTATCGCTGTCATCGCTTTGGATTGGGATGACAGCTAATTCACCTCCATGCTTTGTACTGTCTCTAACTTTGCTTTTACCTTTGAAAGCCAATCTTGCGCTTTTCCTCCTTGGCATGCTAGAAGGTGTCCTTTTGGGCGATTTCCTCTTGCTAGGAACAACCTTTGTCACTGTTAGGGTGGTAGCTTTAGCCCCTCTTTTCCTTTCTGTGCTGAGTTTTGTTATTTTGGGAGGAGGAGTAACAACTGATTTACCTTTGACATCTTTTTGAATTGGCTGCTCTTCTTGAGGCTGCTGGATGTTTTCCTCTTGCTGTTCACTTGGCTGCCCCTGTTCACCAACATTAGCTTGCTGTTCTTCATCAATGTCTTGTCCAATTTGTGGCTCAAGAGGTGTCTCAATTTCCTGCCCAACCCGGCCGTTTCAGCCTGCACCCGTCGCTATTCCTCATCATCTAACCGCCGTTCCTCAATTTGTACTCCGCCGTTGTCCCTCAATTTGTACCTCCGCCGAACTTCACTTTCTCGTTGTCAAGCTGTTCCTCATCTTGGACCTACTGTCCTTCACTTTCTATTTGCTGCTGTTCATCCCTTTCCTCTTGCTGCTATTTACTACCCTCTCCTTCCTCCTATTGACTTGGCTGTCTAGTAGTCATCCTGAGCCTTCTAGGAGTAGGCATACTTGACAAAGGTACCGGGCGATGGATAGGCTGAGTGGGAGAAACATGGGCAGGAGGAATAGTAGAAAAATCTGGATGGCTGATGAATAAATCCCATGAAACCTGTTTTTTCTCTAGCTGGTGTAGGAAGATAATCTTAATCAGAGAATCATGGAAAAGGGAAGGTATTTGCAGAGGTGGGGCCTTCTTCTGGACAGTAGATGCCATCTTCTCGATGCTCTTGAAGAAAAAGTAAGGGAGGTTTAGTTGCCTGCTTCTAGTAAAATGCATCAATAATCAGACATGGTAGGCATAAACTCGATCAAACCTCCCTTCACAAGTGAAATATTTCATTATGACTTTCATAAGTGGAGCATAGTCGTGATCAATCGACTCCAGGTCCGAATAGCAAGAGGGCATCTCTGGAGGCCAAGCTTGATGAAAGGCTTGTAATCTTCTAAGTCAAGATGGGCCTGTTTGAACCATTTTTCACCATGATATGGAATCTTGGTGGCCTTGGACATTGATCTTGGAGAAAACTTGAAATCAAGATCCGCTACCTGGAAATGCTTGTTCTGGAACCTCAAGGCGCATAGGTGTGTCAATGGCGAGAAACTTTTGACCTCCTGTATCTTCTGTCATAAGTCTAGACAACCTACTTCATGGAAGTTGAAAAGGATGGATGGATGAGCATTAACCTCTTCTGTAGAGATTGGCTCATATCTTTTGTGCGGACCACTTCTGATGTCTTGCCTTGGAGGCATTTTGACCTGAATATACTTTGGAAAAGACAAACTGCCTCACTGTGTGTAGACTGCCCTGTTGGAGCCAAACTGTGTTAATGTACTGCTTTGACCGAGAAACAGTGTGATTTGGGTGGTTTGCAACAAGTTTCTTTGTAATACACAACCTCTTCTCTCTTAAAAAGTAGCTTTCTACCTTGAATGTACCTTAGCCAGGAAGATTTCTCAATAGGGTACCATATAGTAAAAAAGGAGACAGACTGCTGGGTAAATTTCCTGAGTACAGTGTTAAGAAATCACTTTTTCTTGTGAATTTTCAAAAGATCAATCAACACATCTATATCTGTGTCTCCAAGGTAAAATTCAATCATTAAAACCCTGCTCTTCAGAAAGTGGCCTTCCACCTTGAAAATATCTCAGTTAACAACTTCTCAATAAGAAATAATACAGTGGAAAGAAGGGCAGACTGCTTAGGAGGAGTTTGCTGTGAGAAGTGCTAAAATCACCCTGTTCTGTGAAATTTTAGATGTCAATCAATACATATGTATCTCTGCCTCAAGGTAGAATTTCAATCATTCACAACCTGCTCTTCTTGGAGTGCAAATAAATCAACAGACTTATGGATATGCAATCAAACTTCAGTGTAGGTATACAGTCAAATTTACTGCTTTGAACAAGGTGACAGAGTTTGAAAAATGCCTCAAAGAGTTTCAACAAGGTCTGCAAAAGTCTTTACTTTGTATGGATAACAGCTTGTCAATAAGCTTGAAAAATACAAGGCAGTCAACCCACTTGCATATGTGAAAACAACCCCTAATGTAATTAAACAGTCACTGACATAATCCTGAGCCAAGATGACAGATCTTTAAAAGACTACAAAGTTTTTAGGCAGAAGCTATATGAGTTTTCTTTTTCAAAACAATCAAGGGCTCCTTATACATGTAACCCTAGCCTTTGTAGAAAAAGACCTTTATCTATAAGCACATCCATTCATTAATACGAGTTGAAAATCAAAAGGCAAACAAGTGGCAAATACAGTGAATATTGTCTCTTTATGAGTAGGGTGAACAACCTTCCTCCGGAGCTTCAACCTATAAATTTATATTTGACCAATAACCCTTTCTCCCACTGTAATTTCATTGTTCTCTATGCATGTCACTTTTTAAACAAAAACATGCTCATAAATTTAACCTTGATGTGAGTATACAGTCAGATTCATATTTAAAGCAGAGATAACAGGGTTTTTAAAAGCTCCAAAATCTTTGAGCAAAGGCTGTGAGAGATTCCCTTTTTCACAATAATCAAGACCCTTTTTAATGTGGAATATCAGTCATCTTTGGGAGAAAGCCTTTATGACCTCTGAAAATCCACTTGGCAGTGAGGTTTTAAAGAACAGAACACAGCACAGAGTATACAGAGAATAATGTCTTTCGGTGATTGAGTAGGGTAATCAATGCTCTGTTGCCTTCAACAGTAAAGACTTCTTTTTAAACTAGCATACTAGTCTTTCTTGGGAAAATTCCTCCACACTTTGGAAAACCAGTTTATCAAATGTCTATGAAAAGCCAACAAACACAGTCAGGGTTTTCTGTCCATAGGATAAGATGGCAGATTTTTTGAAAGGCATTTGAAGTGTTGGCAGAGGTCAGTGGGAAATCTCAAACAATCAAGGTTTCTTTTCGATGAACTTCAACCATACATGCTGTTTCAACAGATATGCCCATGCAAAAAACTGACTTTTATCACTTTGGAAATTTCGGAAATTTGGATGAAATTTCAAAATACCTCTTGAAATCGCTGGAAAAACCTTGGAGGAGAGCTTGGAGCAGCACCCAGGTTCTTCAAGCCTCGCGCACACTCATAGTGGAAAGAGCGCGCGTGCCAACAAACGGCAAGGGTTCTGGTGGCTCTGCTGGCCCGCGGCGGCCGTGTTCAAAGCGCTGCCGCGCATAAACCGACGCGCTGCAAAACGCTCCCAGCGCGCTATGCGGAGCCTGTGCGCGTCACGTTGTGTTTTAACAGTGCAAACCTCTGCAAATCGACCCGAATTTTGTTGTTTCGATGCTGAGGGCGGCACAGAGCTCTTGTTTGAAGTTTGAAAATGAAAAGATCACCCTCGACCTCAATCCTTAATATGTCATTTCAAATTCTTCAACGGTCACTTTGTCTTTAAATGTAAAGTGAAATTTTTGTTTGGCTTTTTGCAAATTTTTCACAGTCTTTTTGATCCTTTTGGATATCCTCGGTGCATTCAATACCTATGTTGGCGATTTGCTATACTTTTGGACCATGCCAATCATGGACCAACCCCTTTCTGAAAACAAAAATAGCTTAAAAGACCAGAGCTCTGTTTTACTTGTTCACAGGTGTTCGAAAGGTGACTTCCAGTTTTGTTCCTTGGGTGACATTTTAACACCGCACTTCAAACTTTGAAAAATAACTCCATAACCTTCATATCATCTCTACCACTGTTTTTAATGATGCTGGTGATATTTATGAGGCAAAGTAACCCTTCTTTAAAACTTGTCAAGGAAGATGCCTGAATACTGCTTTGTTTCTGAAAGGACAGGGTTTGTTTTGTCAATTTGTTTTGACAGCCTTGGTCTTTGACAGTTTCTTCAACCTTTTCTCCAATGCAGGTGTCAAACTTGCTGGTCTTCTCGGACTTGATCATGGTCCTCTGATTTGAGAAAGGCACCTCCTTTCAACATACTTCTTTGCTTATATCATTTATGAGATCTCTGTCCCTTTTTGAATAATGAGAAACTGCGCTTGTTTTAAAACATCTAAACAAAGACAGTCCATGAACATAACCTCTTTACCTATTCATAACCTTGTATGTCTCTTGAGAACAAAACCTGAAATGCCTCCCATCATTTGTGATGTATATTCTGAAAGGGGAACTTTTATGAACCAGGAAGAACAGGTCTCTTGGAAACAGTTATAATTTTGCTTTGACCAGTGCATTGACCTTTTTGTAATAGAACCATTCCAAAGCTCAACTCTGTCCACTGTTTTACCTTCTTGGTGATATTTCAATAAGGAAAAACCATTCAAAAACTGTTTGAAAAACTTTGAAAACTGTTTTGTTACTTAACAGGAGATGGCATGTCTTCTTCCAACTTGTTTGATAATCTCTGCTTCCAGGCGATTTATGAGCTCCTTCTTTGATTGTAAGTGCCATATTTTGGCTGCATCCCTTCAAACTATTTTTCTCTGTTTACTTAAGAGGAGTTCCTTTTAGACTTCTTGGCATGTGACAGTGAGGTGACTGTGTGGCCTCTTCCCCTAAGGAAACTGCCCTTTTTGTATCAATGGCCTGCCTAGTCAACATTGTCTCCTGTCCACTATAGGTATAGTTTGACAGACATTTTCCTATGGATAGGAAAACCGACACTTTTGAATCATAATCACCATCTGTTCACCTGTGTAAAGACTTTTTGTTTTCTTTCTTTGTCTCTTTCCACTGCACCTTTTGACCAACCAGTCTTCAACAACACTCAATACCTTGGCCATCTGCTAATAAATGGAGGAGGCCCTTCACTTGACAAAGTATCTAAAGATTATTTGATAAGGTTGCATGACAAGGGTTTTTCTTGGATTATGATAGTAAGCAACCATTAAAAAACATCAATACTGGCACCTCTGCTTGCAATCACTACTGTACTTCAGGAAAACCCTAGTCAAAGTGTCACTGTCTCACTGTACTGCCTTGAGGGGAACTGAGATGTCATCATTTGCTTTGGTCATCTTATGACAAATTATTTGAAAGATAGTCTCTGTGACTATGGAGGTCAACACCTTTTGAAAACAAGCAAATTTTCCTCTGCCTGTGTGATGACATGATTTGTCAGCACCTCTTCATTTTAGTCTTGTGGAAAATCAAGTTGCTTATGATCAGAATGGTTTTTACCAATGATATGCCTCTCTAAAGTTTCATCATTTCACATGATTTGAAAACTTCTCATGACTTCCTTTACAAGACCAAACTTCTGTTTTCTTTTGAATTTTCATACTTCAGACTCTATCCCTGTTATGATCATCACTCACATTCAGAAAACCTGGAGTTATTGTTTCATTGTTCAGTTAAAGGCAAACGTGGGTTTCTGCATTCCTTTAAGTCAATACTAGCCAGCGCCCTCTGCTTGTAGATGAAGGAGGCGCCCTAACCCTCTGCTTTTAAATGAAGGAGGTTATGGGCCATGACAAATTACCAGTTTACTGTGACAGTGGTGTCTGTCTCTTACTGTGATTTTCATGCTGGAAAGAGGCTGCAAGATCTTGGTGAGTGATTCTTTGTTTTGTAGATATATCTCAGGCTCATGCTACATTTAGAAGCAGTTGTTCTTCTAACTGTAGATTCAAGCATTTCCTCCTGAGATGAAGTTATATTTCCTGCCTTTGCAGAATCCATAAAACACTGTGAAACACCTAGTAATCAGCTTGAGATTGTGGTTTATGCAGTGCTGAGACCTAGGGGTATAAGTGGCGCGACTTAGAGTTGTTTGTCAATTTCATTTGCAGAGTGGGAGGTCAGTCATGGTTGGTCTGTAACAGATGGAGGCTTTTTGGCTTTTTGATGATTGCCAAGGGTAAAATGTCTTAAAGCGCCACTTCCTAACTTAGGGGAGGCTTTTGAAACAGACTTGGATTTTCTCTTTTAGAGCTGATGGGCAGACCAGTAGGGTTAAAGCTAGAAACGATAGTAATAATGGGTTTTAACTTTGACATGGGCGGACTGAAGTGAAAGGGCGAAAAAAGTTTTATGAGGGTTTTCTAGATGACAGATTGACATATGGAACTCAGCTTCTAGAAAACTCAGCTACGGATATAGTCATCACTAACATGTAAAAAATACCGATGGCTAACAGTGGCTCCATTTGGGGAGGGCAGCTCCTCGTCAGGAGGTGTCCAGAATTCAGATCTTTGGTTTATGAAGACCAGTGCCTTATCCATTGGCGCAAAACCTACCCTTCTTTTGATGTTATTTCTGAAAAGTGACAGTATGGTTAACATCAATGATACTTCTACCTACCCCACTATCTTTCCTAACATTTTTTCTTCTCTTTGGCGCATTTGAACTAGCAGCCTTTTGACAATGTATATTTTTCTTTTTGCAAAATAAACCTATCTATTTCTACTCTTATATCTGCCGGGAGTTCAGATTAAGCTGATGAACTCCTTCATTGCTCTACCTATGCTAGATCAACTGTCAAGATTAAACAGTTTGACAGGATTTCATTCTCTAATCTACAACATGAAATTTAAAATGATCAAATCAGGATTAGGCAGTCTGATTTGTCATGCATTTGCGGCATAAAAGACAAGCTGCACACAAATGTTATTTTGCAACAAAAGGAAACTAGACAAGCGGGGCTAAGATGTACAATGTGTTTTTTTATCCCTCGCTTCTCCCTTTGGTTCTGTTTTAGGCATGTGGAACCAGAATCTCTCCCTAATCTAAGCTCTGTGATAAGTCAATCTTACACAATGTTGACTATCTTGGCACTCACTAACTTATCAGCAAATAAATTTAAACAAGCTCAGCTATGATTAGGCTAGATAGTTGAACAAGACATTGAAGTACTAGTAGCGGCATTTAGGCTTGCTCGCTTTCCGAAGGACTATTTTTTGGAACATGGGACATTTGTTCTATCTTCACTTGCCCTCTTTTCTCTTTTTACTATTTTTGACTTTCCTATCTTTTACTGTTTTTGACTTTTCTATCTTTTCAATATTTCAAAAAATGGTATGTACAATGACTGAAAGTGTTCCAAACTAAAAAATGGAGCTCCTGACAAAAATAGTGTTTTAATGTCCTGCCATTCACAGGACCCCCAAAAATTTCAGTCCCATCAGGTTCTTGCAAGAAGAAAGCATTGTTTCCACTGACTGAGCTGATGATGTAAGGCCCTTTCCATAAATTTTCAAACTTGCCATGTTTACCTTTATCTTCTCTTCTAGAATCCCATTTTAAAACTTTATCTCCAATCTGAAAATCATTTTCCTTAGTTCTCCTGTCAAAAATCTGTTTTATTTTGTCTTGTGCTGACTGAGCCCTTTGGTAAACTTCTTCCCTGGTTTGTTGTAAATGGATAGTCTGATTTACTCTCCTTTGCATGTCATTTTCTTCTATTTGGACTTCTTGTAATAGTTTCATTACTGGAACCCCTAGAGATGTTGGGAAAATGGCATCTATACCATAAACTAGCTAGTAAGGAGACATACCTATGGATTTCTTGGTGGTTAATCTATCAGCCCATAAGGCGTGTACTAGTTTCCCATGCCATGCTTTTTGATTTTGTTCAAGAAGTTTCTTAATAATGTTGAATAGGCTTTTGTTAGAAGACTCGGCTAAACCATTACCTTGAGGGTAATAGGCTGTAGAATGTCCTAATGAAATATGATACTTGTGACAGAAGTCTATCATTTTCTTGGAGGAGAAGGCAACGGTGTTATCTGTAATGATCTTCCTGGGGCAGCCAAACCTGGATAGGATATTGGTTTCTAGGAACGAAATGATGACTGAATCAGTAGCGTTCCGGGAAGGTATGGCTTCTATCCATTTGGTAAAGTAATCAGTGGCTGTGAGGATCCATTTATGTTGAGCAGATGAGGAGGGGTGAATTTCTCCAATGAAATCTAAACCCCATTGCTGGAAGGGTCCTTCAACTATAATGGGATGTAAGGGCAAAGGTAAAAGCTTTTTCTTGCCATCAAAAATTTGACATTTATGGCATGTCATAACTAGTTTGTGAGTATCAGGGAATAAGGTAGGCCAATAATAACCGACTCTAAGGATTTTGTTTGCAGTGGTTTTCCAGTAGAGATGGCCCCCACATTCCCCTTCGTGCATTTCGTGCATGATTTTCTCTGCATCAGACTCAAGCAAACATTTAAGCAGCATACCAGTGGGATTTTTCCAATACAAAAAACTATCTATAATGAAAAACTTTAAAGATTTTTGTTTAAGGAATCTTGCTTTTGTTTTTGATAAAGTCGGAGGAGCATTCAGATAAGTTAATACATAAAGAATATCTGCATACCAAGGTGAATCCAAAATTGTTTGATCGATAGGGGGGAGTGTGCACTCTTCCTGTTCTTCTAAGGCATCGACAAAATTTATATCTAAAGCTTGGAGGTTGGTTTCAGCCATTAGTCTTGCAAGTCCTTGTCCTTTAACTAGTTTGGTAGGCCGGATTTCTAAGTCATACTCTAGGATGATAGCAATCCACTTTCCCCTTTTACCATCGGGATCTTGGTTCAGAATGTCCTTGACGACAGTATTAGGGACAAAATCTATGACATGAGAATGCAAGATGTAAACTCGGAAATCTTTCAGCGCTTTTACCAATGCGAATGCCTGTTTTTCCATGATGTTATATTTCAAGGGAGCATCTCTCAGGGATTTGCTAAAAAAGGCAATGGGTTGCTCCTGCCCAGCTGCATTTTTTTGCAACAACACCGCAGCTATTGTATGTTCTGAGGAAAATGAAAAAATGTAAAAATCTTTGGTGAAGTCAGGGCTTATCAATACTGGTGTTTCAGTTAAGGCCCTTTTAATTAGTTCAAAATATTTTTTGGCTTCTATAGTCCATTTAACCCCGACCTCCTTTCTTAACATATTTGTGATATCTTTCAGGAGTTCAGCAAGGTTTGGGATGAATCTTCTTAAGAAATTTATCTTTCCGATAAAAGACTGTAACACCTTTATGTTTCTGGGGTGACTTATCTGTAAGATTCCTTCGATTCTCTGGGGGTCTATTTCAATTCCTTCTTCCAAAATAATGTGACCTAGGAGTTTCCCTTCTTCTAGAATGAAAATATTTTTCTTGGGGTTTAGGGATAAACCATATTTTCTGCATTTGTTGAAAACTTTTCTTAAGTGTGCTAGGTGTTCTTCATCTGATTTAGAATATACTGTTATATCGTCAAGATATATGACTATAAAAACACCTATGTCTTCTGAGAAGGCTATGTCCATGGCTCTTTGAAATGTGGCGCCAGCATTCATCAGTCCAAAAGGCATTTTAACGTACATAAAAGTGCCCCAAGGGGTGGTGAATGTTGTCTTATGTTGATCGGTAGGATAAACCAATACTTGATTATAACCAGAAAAACCAACAAGCAATTAGATTCTTTTAGCACCTACTACCTTCTGAAGTATGTGGTCCATTTTGGGCGGAGGATAGTTATGTTTCAGACATGCCCTATTCAGGTTTCGGAAATCTATGCAGAGTCTGATTTCACCAGTCTTTTTCCTAACTGATACTAGATTTGAGACCCACTCGGAGTATCGAAGAGACACTATTATCCCGACATCATACATCTTTTTAATTTCCTTTTCAACCAACGGTAGTAATACTGGGTTTATCCTTATTAACTTTTGTTTAAAAGGTTTTTGGTTTTCTTTGAGGGGAATTTTATGTTGGATGATGCTGGTGTCATATGATTTCAAATCTTGGTACCCCCATGCAAACACATCTTTAAATTCTTTGAATAGATTCATGTACCTTTGTTTTATGTTAGGTGGGAGGGTTTTGGATAGTTTAATGTTTTTTGGCTCTTCTGGGCTTCCTATGTTGTATTCCTCTATGTCATCCTCTGTAGATTCCATTTTAGGCTTTTTGGCCACATCATTAAAATCAAACAATTCTTCTAAAGGTGCGAGCCCTCTGGGTATGGTGTCATTCTCGCAGTGTAAGACTTCAAGTTCCCTTTGGTCAATGTCTTATTCTATCTCCTTGTCACATGGATGGTCTACCAGGTTTAGATTAGTCCACAAAGGTGGATTTAGATCTTGGTCTTGAATTTGGCTGGGTTTCCTTTCTTCGTCTCCTGAGTCTGTTTTGGTTATTTCAAACTCATTCCTAGATTGTAGGAAATCATCAATTTGATCATCATCTTGGAATATTTGCCAATGGTCGAGATTATCTGGTACAGTAGGGCGATGTTTCACTTGAATGTCATATTGCTCACCCGTACATGGTATTTGGCTATTGCTTGCAGCAAAGGCGAGCTCATTTGCCAGACTGTTTTGAATCCTAGGGATATAGGTGAGCTCATATTTTTCAAAAGTTTTAAGGATATCTAAAGCTGCATTCCTATAATCTCTCAGTCTTGGGTTCTTTGCTGAATATTCACCTTTGATTTTCCTGATTACAAGCTCTGAGTCTCCTTGGGCTGATATTCTATTGGCGCCCAAGTCTCTAAGCATGTGCAGACCGATGAGAAGGGCTTCATATTCTACAATGTTATTAGTACATTGGAATTCTAACCTAAAAGAATGACCTTCTTTAGTATTGTGTATCCAGATGCCTGATCCTGAACCTGTCTTGCCACAAGAACCATCAAAGCTTATACTCCAAAGATTTTCCTTTTCATACATGATACTAAGCTATTTTAGATATAAATCTTCCGGATAATCACATGAGAGTTTTAGGAACGACGCGTTTCGAACTACCAACTGTAGTTCATCATCAGGATAATGAAGATTGGCTGATCTGACAAACCCAATTTATACCAGAAAGAGAGAAGCAACGGTCAAAACCAAAATTTAACGGTCAAAAATAAAAATAGAAATAAAAACAGAAAACATAACAAACCCAACCCTAAAAACGCTAGTCAAAACTAAAATGATATAAAATCAAACCTAAAAACTGAAATGACACCAACAAAAAATAAAAAAATAAAAAAAAATAAAAAAATAAAAAAATAAAAAAATAAAATAAAATAAAATAAAATAAAATAATAATAATAATAATAATAATAATAATAATAAATAAATAAATAAAAATAAATATATAAATAAAAATAAAATATATAAATATAAAGAAATAAATATAAATAAATAAATAAATATAAATATAAATATAAAAATAAATATAAATCAAATAAAATAAAAAGTAAAATAATAATCAAAGTCAAAATAAAATAAATAAATTAATAACTAAATTTTTTAATTAGGACTAAAAATAAAGGATTTAATCAATAACTAAATAAATTAATAAATAAATACATTAATAATTTTATTTATTTAATTATTTATTTAAATTTTTAACAAATAAAATTAAAAATAAAGAATTATCATTTATAAAAATAAAAATAAATGTTTTAACCAATTAATAAATAAGTAAATTGATAAATAAAAGTATTAATAAAAACATAAAATAAAAATAAAGGATATAATCAATGAATAAATTAAGCAATAAGTAAAAACATTAATAAATAAAATTAAAGCTAGAGTAAAAATAAATTATTTTTATAAATATAAAATCATAGAATAATAATAATAAAACCAAAAACAAAAGAATAAAAATACCAAAGAAAAAGAAAGGAAAGAACCTTATAAGGAGTGAAGAGATGGAATCCAGCAATTGCTAACCTTCCATCCATCATCCCTATTCAATGTACAAGGCCTCTTTTCAATCTCTATCGCCTCCCTAAATTTCCGATGATGGAAATGATCAACCCTAGCAAGGACTCTAGCATCTTCCAAACAAATATGATGCTTCGTCTTCTTTGCATGCTCAGCTAGCACTGAGGACTTGGTTCTACCATGCCTAATATCTGCAGAATGCTCCTGGATCCTCTTATTAATCGATCGACCAGTTTCGCCAATGTAGGGAGTCCCACAAGAGCAAGGGATCAAATAAACACCTTTCATGCTTTTTGGGTCCAAATGGTCCTTAACCGATTTAAGGGAGCTCCGAATGGTGTTTAAAGGCTTAAAAGAAGACAAGATCTTATGCTTCCTTAAAATTCGAGCAATCTTGTCAGTAGTACCTTGAATAAAAGGTAAATGAACTTTACCAATACCACAATCCATCATCATTTTTTGTCTAGGACCTTTGCTTGCATTCATGAAAGCCTTCAAACCCTGACTTCTACTATATCCATTATCTTCGAATACCTTAAGGAGATGGGCCTTCTCCTCATCTAAATGATCATCATCAGAAATTCTAAGAGCTCTCGTAGCTAAAGTGTTTAGAACCCCTAAGCTGTTTCTCAGGTTTCTTGGGACTTTGGTTATCAATTTCTTCATTCAGTAATGGTTTGGACGTGTCTTCATTTTCTTTTATCTGCTTGTTTATACCACCTTCATTGTATAAGATAAAAGAGTCTAAATTGGAATGAATGGAATAGATGGGGGTGTTGTTTGGCTTATCTCTGTTGCTAACCATGTATTTCATGCGAGTCTCTCGGTATAACCTCCTTGTTTGGTTGAAAACCGGGATAGTAGCGAATGACATATCCATTTGAAGGCTACCTTGTATTTTGGTAGCCCATGCTCTTGATAGTAGCATTCCATACTTGGGTGGGATATCGGCCACTACTACATCCATGACTAAGTTTTTGGCTGTTAGTTGTGTTAGGGAAAAATCTAGATTCTTTATTAGACCTAAACATTTAACCTGGCTCGAATCGAAAGAATACAGGTTTTTGTAAGGTTGAGTCACTTCCAGTCCTAGGTTTTCCATGACTTCTTTAGGCATGAGGTTATGGGAAGCACCAGAATCTAACATGGCATTATGTAATATTTTGTCCCGTATGTTTAAGCTTACATAGAAAGGAGAAATAGATCCTTCTTGGTATTCACCTTCTACTTTAGGGCCAAATAAGAGCTCGGGTTTGTCATCAGTTAAATTCAAGGTATCTGCCTTGCTCTCTAGATCGAGGACTTTGAAGATTTGAGATCTATACCTGTCTACAGTTATTAGCTCAGTAAGGGGTATGGTAATTTTTATTTTGGAAATTTCCCCTTCGAAGCTGTAAGGAACAGGCAACTTGGGCAGATTTGTTCCCGCTTTCTCTGACATAACCTTTTCTATGTTCTTAATGTGCTGACTTTGGCTTGGGATTTCGTTTGATATAGTCAACTTTGGGGTTTCTGTAGAGGTACTAGGAGTATCTGAGCTAGTACTTGTCTGAATGGCCTTACCTTTGTTTTGGTCAGTCTTTTGGGCCCTAATTTTGCTACTATCCACGGTCTCATTTATGATTTTATCAGAGATTTTGGTATTGTCAGGGCTATTATTTTTGGAATGGTTTTGGTTTTTTCTGCTTCTAAGATTATACTGTCGGTGAGCTTCTATTATGGCATTTTGAAAGTCTAAGGCAGGATCGTCGAGATCTTCATAGTTGGTCTCATCCTGATTAGGAGAACATAGCTCTTGTTCTTCTGCAGTAAGGTATACCTCGCTTTCATTATCAGACCCTACGAGATTTAGATGATGTTCATCAAGAGGTTCTAAGTCCCTATCATCTTCTTCCACATAGTTTTCATTGAATGGTGGCCTAATCTGTTGGTCATTTTCCCTTGGTCTGTTTTGGGGCTGTTCCCTCCTAAAGTTTTGGTTTCGTTTTCTGATTGGAGGGTTTGGCTGGTTGTCCCTAACAGGAGCTTTTTCATTTATCTTTTCCCACATTTTGGCCATGGATTTGACTAAGTCATCTATTCTAGGATCTAGGGAAGGTGATGAAGTGGAGACCTCGTCTCTATATGTGACCTTCCTTTCCGATCTAGTCCTAGCCCTCTTTTCTGCTAAGTTAGCATCTGCTTTTATGGCTATTTGTTGCATTTCTTCTAAGGTAGGGGGATCCTTGTCTCTCAGATGATATGTCATGTCAGGATCAAACCCCTCGGGGAATTTCGCCAAGGCTAAACCAAGTGGGGGTTTGAAATGAGGTGGTAGCGAGTTATATACACTGTTGAACCTAGTACAGTAAGCTTGGACACTTTCCCCATTTTCCCGTTTTAGATTGTTATATTCTGACAGGATTTGAATGGGGTTTCTTCGGATTTCCCACCTATTTCTGAAGACTTGATGTAGTTCTTGGATATCATGGATACTGTTTGGAGTTAAGCTTTTGAACCATGCTTTGGGTTCACCACCAAGACTTTGGGCAAATATTCTCATTCTGACAGTCTCGTCTTGTACCTCTAGGTATTCATAAGCATCAGTCATTCTACTTATATGATGTTGAGGTGTAGTGGTGTCTTCTCTGGTAAAGTGTGGGATTTTGTCTTGATATTTATTTGGGAGAGGAGCCAAGGGCGGTGGCAACACCAAAGGTGCATACCAGGCTGCCATGACGGGAGCTAATGGATGATATACAAGATGAGGACTAGTAGGATGAGATGGGGTGTTTTGAACAGTGGCGGTTTGACCAGGTGTGGCGGATGAACTTGGACTAGTGATCTGGTTTTGAGCAGATCTGGGATGATAGGAGCCAAATTGATAAAGAAGCTGGAGGTCAGCAGGAGTGGTAGGTGAAGCTTCTCTACTAGGACTTTGTGGTGGGTTTAGGGGTTCAAGATCATCAAAGTTTATCTTACTATATGATTTGCTTCTGGGAAGAGTTTGTGATGACTCTAATTCAAAAGGTGAATCTGTTAGGATAGTGAGATGTTTAGGTACAGATCTTGTTTTACGGATGGATCTACCAGTAGCTAGATGATCAGTTTCGGAAGCTTGCCACAGAATCTTCTTTGGGTCATCTACTATGATAGGGGGATTTGGGTCTGGATGAGCTCTGGTATTGATTCTTCGTGAAGCCAGATTTTAGATCCAGAGTTTAAAGAGAATGGTATTGGTGAATGTTCTGGATGAGTGGTTTCTCTAAAGTTATACTAAGGTGAAGGATGGTCAAAAGTAAAAGGGATGGATTAGTGGAGTCGCCAGGTGGAACTGGGTTGTTTTTGGGAAGATAGCTATGGTCCACCACCAGTAACTATCTAGAAATGTTTTTGGATTTTCTGAGTTTTATGTGCAGCCTATGGTTTGTTAAAGTATTCTAGACTTTCTTCAAAACTTTGCTAGAGTGATGAGAACAAAAAGAGTTTACTCTAAATGGGTTTATGGGCTGCTTGCTTGTTTATGGTATCTAAAGGACCAAAGAGTCTATAAGAGTTTGCTAGACTATCATGTACTCAGTGTCCTACTATCTCCCGCTATGTTAGTGAGCGATGGGATAGGTCTATCGGATAGTAACCTAGAGTTCGGTAAAATAGTAAGGGCTACTAGAGGTTAGTGGAGTCGCCAGGTGGAATATCAGTTGTTTTGAGATATACTTGTATGGTCCACCACCAATACTGTCAAAAGCCAATCTAAGGGAGTGTTTTTGGGGTTTTTTGAGTTTTATGTGCCTACAAGGTTTGGAAGAGTTCTCTATAACTGACTCATCATTTTGCTAAGATGGTGAAAGAGCTATTTTCTACTCTTCAAAAAATCTCTACGTTTACTAAGCTTGATTGAGACTTCAGGAGTTACTAAGGTATACTTAGATTGTCACTAACTCGGAAGGTCCTACTGTAAGTGTCACTATGTTAGTGAGCAGTGGGATAAGTCAATCAGATAGTATTCTTAAAGTTGTTTAAGATCTAGGGAATCCAAGTTTGTTTAATACTCAGAGTCCCACCGTGATCACCATTATGTTAGGGTGGCGATGAGGTGGCTAAATCGGATGGTATTCTCAAATTTAGCAAAGTAGTAAGGCCTACTGGAGGCTAGTGGAGTCGCCAGGTGGATTTTTAGTTGTTTTGAGGTATATGTGTATGGTCCACCACCAATACTTTCAAAAACCAATCTAAGGGAGTGTTTTGGGGTTTTTTGAGTTTTATGTAGTCCTGAGGTTTGGAAGAGTTTCCTATAACTGACTCATCATTTTGCTAGGATGGTGAGACAACCAGATTCTACTCTTCTAAGTTTGACTGAGATTTTGAGAGTTCCTAAGGGATACCTAGGATGTTTTGACTCAAAGTCCCACCGTGATCGCCATTATGTTAGGGAGCGGTGGGATAAGTCAGCCAACTAATATTCTCAAAAGTCTCTAAAGATTAGGGAAACTAAGTTTGTTTAATACTCAGAGTCCCACCGTGATCGCCATTATGTTAGGGTCCCGTGATTTGGCCGATTGGTAAGCCAAATGACAATGTAACATCAAACCAAGCTTTGGAGCCCAAGGACCTAGCCTTCCTGGACTCAGAGAGGGCTCTCTCTATATGTGTAAAAGATGTCGGTGTGTTTGCTTATGGTGTTCTGATTTTAGGCTAGTTATGAAGTGAGCTTTTGGTTTTTTTGGTTTTTTAAGTTTGTGAGGGATAAAACTGATCAAAGATATAAACTAGATAACAAGATGTAGATAAACTGGGCTATGGGGTCAAACAGGTCAAGGAAGCTATGAGATGATGATGCAAGGCTGTTGTAGGGCCGATTTGATTCAAGGTAGAAGGGATATTTGGGCAAAATGGAGTAAATGGACATCAAGTTTGTGAAAGACGAGGGATTTCAAGTATAACTTAGTTGATAGCAGACATAAACATGTTATAGCAAGCCATTAATCATGCTAAGTGTAACTATGAGCTAATCAATACATAGAAATCAAACATTCCAGCCATGCATAGAAGTATAAGACCCTCTAACTTTGGGAAATGGCTATCAGACTTTGGGGAAAACACATAAGACAAACTAACAACTTAAAAAACTATGCCAGAACGTCTAAACACAGTCTTTAAGTTATTGGGCACTTGGACAAACAAGCTTTCATAGTTTTAGGCAAAGGGCTAGATCGGGACTAGGCCTCCTTGGTTCAACAAGATGATAAGCTAATCAGTCAAAGAGATAGTTTTATGGACATAACTATGGGACGCGTGAGAAAGTAGGGCAACATCACCCATCCATCAACATGCATAGAAATTGTAAATAAAACTAGCAAATAGTATCTTTAAGTTACTAAAGAGCAGTTAAGAATTCTTTAGCATAACTAAGGAAGAAGAAAACATAAAGCTATGAACATTCAGGAATTTTGAGGTGCCTCCATGGGCATATCTCAAAACTAATCTCTACTGATCTATAGCATCAAGAAGCATGTACTTTAATTTGAAAACTAGAAGACAACAACAAAGTACAAAACACTATACCATTCTACCAATGCCATGGAATCCATCACCAATCCTTCATCATTCATCAAAAGCATCCAAGAGGCGTACTCCAAAATCATGAACACAAGTATGTTCTTCAAAGCTTCATGACCATATTGATTCTTCTCTCAAGTTCAAATTCTTCCTGCTTTACAATGAAATTCATGGAATAAATAGGCTGAGGAAGGAAAACCTCATGGAGCAACTAGCTATCCCATTGGGCTGGGTCAAATATCTAAACTTGTCCTTGAGGCTTTGCAAAGCCCAAGGCACAAAATATCCATAAAATATCTAAAAAACTGCTAAAAACGGAAATTATATTGACTTTACATCATTTCCCAAGTGTAAAAATAGCTAAACGCAGATTTGGGAAAAGTAGATTTTTGAGTTTCAAAAATTACAAAAATACTTCATATTTATGTCTAAAAAATGTCCCCTGACTTGCTGGAGGTAATTGGCAGCCTTGCCGGTGTCAAAATGAGGCTCATGATGTCCCGTTGGAAACCTCTCTGTGTCTACTTTCCGTCGCAACTGAAATCACCTCAATCTGATGTCCTAGTTCCCAACCGTACCCGTGTGCCAAACCAGGAAATAGCAGACTGCTGATATGGCGGACAGAATGTGCAAAAAGAGGGCATTTTTCGCCAATTTGAGGGGGCGAATGATCTCCGAATGCCCTGAAAATTGCTGGGGACCTGCTCATAGAATTATGGCATCCACTGGCATCATCCTTATCCCTTGACAAATCCTCAAACTGAAATGGCGCAATTATGAGTTTTCGACCAAAAACCCAAAAAATGCAAAAAAACAAAAAGTTGTCGAAAAGGGCTCAAATTTGGCATATATGACCCTCAGGGGTCCATAGCAACATTCTTCGAAGCTGAGGCCAAAATATCAAGGGCTGATATGCTTTTCCCCTCTTTTCATGCCCGACGCTTCCCTTTGGCCTTCTTCAATTTCTCTTGGGCTGCTTTTAATTTTCGCCTGGAAAACTGATTTATCTTCTGAAAGTGATGAGTCCTCTTTCTTTGTAGCTCAAGATCTCTGTTCACCCTCTCTAGCTTCATTTCCAAGTGTTTTTTAGCTCTTTCAAGCCATGCCTCTTTGTTTTCTTCAATTTCCTGCTCAAGGAGTGCAGTGAGAGGAAAGGCTTGGAAATGGGCTTGTTCTTCTGCTCTCTGCTTTTCCAAGGCTCTTTTAAGCCTGATGGTCCTAGGCCTCTTCCACCTGTGCTGGTCTTCTTCCTCCTCCTCATCAAACTCACCAATGAGTTCTTCTATCCTTGCTTGCGCCTTAGCTGCCTCCTTTCTATATTTGATTTCCCGTGCTTCATGGACAGTTGCATGAACATTCATCTGTTTGTTTTCAAACTCCAAGAAGTGGTTGAATTCCTTGCCCTTTGAAGATCCTCCTGTAAAGCCTCAATTTTCCCCTCCTTATGGATTAGGAGATTCTCAAGGAGGCGGGCCTCATTATCACTATCATCGCTTTGGATAGGGATGACATCCAATGCACCTCCATGCTTTGTACTTTCTCCAACTTTGCTTTTACCTTTGAAAGCCAATCTTACGCTTTTCCTCCTTGGCATGCTAGAAGGTGTCCTTTTGGGCGATTTCCTCTTTCTAGGAACAACCTTTGTCACTGTTAGGGTGGCAGCTTTAGCCCCTCTTTTCCTTGCTGTGTTGAGTTTTGTTCTTTTGGGAGGAGGAGAAACAACTGATTTACCTTTGACATCTTTTTGAATTGGCTGCTCTTCTTGAGGCTGCTGGATGTTTTCCTCTTGCTGTTCACTTGGCTGCCCCTGTTCGCCAACATTAGCTTGCTGTTCTTCATCAATGTCTTGTCCAATTTGTGGCTCAAGAGGTGTCTCAATTTCTTGCCCAACCTGTTGTTCTTCATCTTGCACCTGCTGTTGTTCCTCATCATCTAACTGCTGCTGTTCCTCAATTTGTACCTGCTGCTGTCCCTCAATTTGTACCTACTGACCTTCACTTTCTGTTTGCTGCTATTCCTCATCATGGACCTGCTGTCCTTCATCATCTATCTGCTGTTGTCCCTCATCCCTTTCCTCTTGTTGCTGTTTACTGCCCTCTCCTTCCTCCTGTTGACTTGGCTGTCCAGTAGTCATTCTGAGCCTTCTAGGAGTAGGCCTACTGGACAAAGGTACTAGGCGATGGATAGGCTGAGTGGGAGACACATGAACAGGAGGAACAGTAGAGAAATCTGGATGGCTGATGAATAAATCCCATGGAACCTCTTTCTTCTCTAGCTGGTATAGGAAGATAATCTTGATCAAAGAATGATGAAAAAGAGAAGGGATTTGCTGAGGTGGGGCCTTCTTTTGGACAATAGATGCCATTTTCTCTATGCTCTTGAACAAAAATTAAGGGAGGTTTAGTTGCCTGCTTCTAGTAAAATGCATCAATAAACGGACATGGTAGGCATAAATTCGATCAAACCTCCCTTCACAAGTGAAATATTTCATTATGACTTTCATAAGAGGAGCATAGCTTTCAAGGAGATATGAAAAAGGGAAAATAGCAGTGAGGGCATCTCTATGCTCAGGCTTGATGAAAGGTTTGTAATCTTCTAAGTCAAGATGAGCTTGTTTGAACCACTTTTCGCCATGATATGGAATCTTGGTGGCCTTGGACACATACCTTGGAGAAATCTTGAAATCAAGACCTGCCACTTGGAAATGTTTTTCTTTGAATCTCAGGGCGCACAAGTGAGTTAATGGCGAAAAACTCTTGACTTCTTGTACTTTCTGGCAAAAATCTAGGCAGCCTACTTCATGGAAGTTGAAAAGGACAGATGGATGAGCATTAACCTCTTCTGTAGAGATAGGCTCATATCTTTTGTGCGGGCCACTCCTGCTGTCTTGCCTTGGAGGCATTTTGACCTGAATATGCTTTGGAAAAGACAAATTGCCTCACTGTGTGTAAACTACCCTGTTGGAGTCAGACTGTGTCAATGCACTGCTTTGACAGAGAATCAATGTGATTTGGATGGTTTGCAACAATGTTTATTTGAATACACAACCTCTGCCCTCTTTAGAAAATGACCTTCTACCTTGAATGTACTCCAGCCAGGCAGATTTCTCAATAAGACACCATATAGTAAAAAGGAGGCAGACTGCTGGGTAAATTTCCTGTGCACAGTGTTAGGAAATCACTTTTTCTTGTGAATTTTCAAAAGATCAATCAACACATCTATATCTGTGTCTCCAAGGTAAAATTCAATCATTAAAACCCTGCTCTTCAGAAAGTGGCCTTCCACCTTGAAAATATCTCAGTCAACAACTTCTCAGTAGGAAATAACACAGTGAAAAGAAGGGCAGACTGCTTTAGGAGAAGTTTGCTGTGAGAAGTGCTAAAAATCACCCTGTTCTGTGAAATTTTTAGATGTCAATCAATACACCTGTATCTCTGCCTCAAGGTAGAATTTCAATCATTAACAACCTGCTCTTCTTGGAGTGAAAATAAATCTACAGATTTATGGATACGCAGTCAAACTTCAGTGTAGGTATACAGTCAAATTTACTGCTTTGAACAAGATGACAGAGTTTGAAAAATGCCTCAAAAAGTTTCAACAAGGTCTGCAAGAGTCTTTACTTTGGATGGATAACAGCTTGTCAATAAGCTTGAAAAATACAAGGCAGTCAACCAACTTGCATATGTGAAAACAACCCCTAATGCAGTTAAACAGTCACTGATATAATCCTGAGCCAAGATGACAGATCTTTAAAAGATTACAAAGTTTTTAGGCAGAAGCTATGTGAATTTTCTCCTTTCAAAACAATCAATGGCTCTTTATGAATGTAACCCTCTGGCTTTGGCAGAAAAAAGACCTTTACTCTATAAGCACATCCATTCATTAATACGAGCTGGAAAATCAAAAGGCAAACAAGTGGCAAATATAGTGAATACTGTCCGTTTGTGAGAAATGTGAGCAACCTTCCTCCGGAGCTTCAACCTATAAATTTTTGCTTGACCAAGAACCCTTTCTCCCACTGAACTTCACTGTTCTCTATGCATGTCACTTCATTTAAACAAAAACATGCTCATTAAAGTTAACCTTGGTATGAGCATACAGGCAAATTCACAGTTAGAACAGAGGTAACAGATTTTTAGGAAAGCTCCAAAAGCTTAAGCAGAGGCTGTGAGAGATTCCCTTTTCCATAATAATCAAAGCCCTTTTCAATGTACAATATCAGTCATCTTAATACACAATGATTTCCTCGCGAAATCCAAAGCTAAAGAGGTTTTGAAGGATGAATAAATAAGGTAGTATTCAGAGAACACTGTCTTTCGGTGGTTGAGTAGGGTAATCAGTTCCCTATTGCCTTCAACAGTAAAGACTTCTTTTAATCTAGCATACTAGTCTTCCTTGGGAAAATTCCTCAACACTTTGGAAAACCAGTTTCTCAAATGTCTATGAAAAGCCAACAAACACAGTCAGGGTTTTCTGTCCATAGGATAAGATGGCAGATTTTTTGAAAGGCATTCAAAGTGTTGGCAGAGGTCAGTGGGAAATCTCAAACAATCAAGGTTTCTTTTCGATGAACTTCAACCATAGATGTTGTTTCAACAGATATGCCCATGCAAAAAACTGAATTTTATCACTTTGGCAATTTTGGAAATTTCGAATGAAATTTCAAAATACCTCTTGAAATCGCTGGAAAAACCTTGGAGGAGAGCTAGAGTAGCACCAGAGGTCCTTCAAGCCTGCGCGGCACTCTGCAGGGAAAGAGCGGCGTGCCAACAAACGGTGTCGGGTGGCTCTTTCGGGTCGGGCGGGTGCCATGTACAGGCGCATCGCGCAACTGTACAGGCGCGTCGCGCATAAACTGACCGCCAGTGAAAAAACGCTCCCAGGCGCGTCGCGCGGGTTTCCAGGCGCGTCGCGCTGTGTTTAACGGTGCAAACCTCTGCAAATCGACCCGAATTTTCTTGTTTCGATGCTGAGGGCGGTACAGAGCTCTTGTTTGAAGTTTGAAAATGAAAAGATCACCCTCGACCTCACTCCTTAATATGTCATTTCAAATTCTTCAACGGTCACTTTGTCTTTAAATGTAAAGTGAAATTTTTGTTTGGCTTTTTGCAAAGTTTTCACAGTCTTTTTGATCCTTTTTAATAACCTCGGTGCATTCAATACCTGCGTTGGCGATTTTCTATATTTTTGGACCGTGCCAATCATGGACCAACCCCTTTCTATAACAAACAAAATGGCTTGAAAGGTCACACTCAGTTTTGCTTATGCTCATGGGTTTGAAAGGTAACTTCTGGTTTTGTTCCTTGGGTGACAACTTTAACACCAAACTTCAACTTTGAAAAATAACTCAATAACCTTCATCATCTCTGCCACTGTGTTTAAAATTGCTGGTGATATCTATTATATAATCACTTTAACACTGTCAGGAAAATACCTGAAAACTGCCTTCTTTCCGAAAGGGTAGATTTTGCATTGTCAACTTTTTTTGGCAGCCTTGATCTTTAATAGCTTTTTCAACCTTTCTCTTTTGTAGGTGTCAAACTTGCTGGTCTTCTTGGACTTGATCATGGTCCTCTGATTTGAGAAAGGCACCTCCTTTCAAAATACTTCCCTGCCTGTAGGTGTGTCATCTATGATATATCTGTTCTTTGGAATAAAGAAAAAACTGTGTTTGTTTCAAATCCTCTAAACAAAGACAGTCCATGAACATAACCTCTTTACCTATTCGTAACTTTGCATGTCTTTTGAGAACAAAACATGAAATGCCTCCCATCATTTGTGCTGTATATTCTGAAAAGGGAACTTTTACAAAGCAGGAAAAACAGGGCTCTTTTGAAACACAGTTATCAGTTCCTTTTAATAGTGCAGTGATCTTTCTTTGTAACAGAATCATTCATAATTTCAAACCTGTCCACTGCTTTGACACTTTAGGTGATATAAGAAAAAACCATTTAAAATCTGTCAAGGAGCATTTGAAAGCTGTTTTGTTATTTAACAGGAGATGGTTTGTCTTCTTCTAACTTGTTTGATAATTTCTGCTTTTAGGTGATTTATAAGCTCCTCCTTGGATTGTAAGTGCCATCTTTAGTTGCATCCAGTCATACCATATTTGTCTTTTTACTTGAAAAGCGCTCCTTTAGACTTCTTGGGGTATGACAGTAAAGTGACTGTGTGGCCACTTCTCCTAAGGAAACTACCCTTTTTGTATCAATAGCTTGTATATATTCAATATTGTCTCTTGTCCACTATAGGTATAGTTTGACAGACATTTTCATATGAATAGGAAAACCAACACTTTTGAATCATAAACACCATCTGTTCACCTGTGTAAAGACCTTTGTTTCCTTTCTTTGTCTCTTTCCACTGCACCTTTTGACCAATCAGTCTTCAACAACATTCAATACCTTGGCCATCTGCTCATAAATGGAGGAGGCCCTTCACTTGGCAAAGTATCTGAAGATTATTTGATAAGGCTGCCTGACAAGGGTTTTGCTAGGATTATGATGGTAAGCTAACAAATTTGAAAAACATTAATACTAGCACCTCTTCTTGCAATCACCATTGTGCTTCAGAAAAACCCTAGTCAAAGTGTCACTGTCTCACTGTACTGCTTTGAGGGGAACTGAGATGTCATTATTTGCTTTGGTCATCTTATGACAGATTATTTAAAAGAAAGTCTCTGTGACTATGTAGGTCAGCGCCCTTTGAAAAAAAAACACCTTTTCTTCTGCCTGTGTGATGACATGATTTGTCAGCATCTCTTCAATTTAGTCTTGTGGAAAAACAGGTTGCTTATGATCAGAATGGTTTTCACCAATGATATGCCTCTCTAAAATTTCATCATTTCACATGATTTGAAAACTTCTCATGAATTCATCTACAAGAGCAAACTCTATTTTCCTTTGAATTTGCATACTTCAGACTCTATCCCTGTTATGATCATTACTCATATTCAGAAAACCTGGAGTTATCCTTTCAATGTTCAGTAAAAGGATAACCTGGACTTCTGCGATCCTTTAAGTCAATACTGGCCAGCACCCTCTGCTTGTAGATGAAGGAGGCGCCCTAACCCTCTGCTTGTAAATGAAGGAGGTTTTGGGCCATGACAAATTACCAGTTTGCTGTGACAGTGGTGTCTTTCTCTTACTGTGATTTTCATGCTGGAAGGAGAATGCAAGGTCTTGATGAGTGGATCTTTGTTTTGCAGATATATCTCAGGCTCATGTTACATTTAGAAGCAGTTGTTCTTCTAACTGTAGATTCAAGCATTTCCTCCTGAGATGAAGTTATATTTCCTGCCTTTGTAGAATCCATAAAACACTGTGAAACACCTAATAGCCAGCTTGAGACTGTGGTTTGTGCAGTGCTGAGACCTAGGGGTGTAAGTGGCGCGACTTAGAGCTGTTGTTAATTTCATTTGCAGAGTGGGAGGTCATTCATGTTTGGTCTGTAGCAGATGGAGGCCTTTTGGCTTTTTGATGATTGCCAAGGGTAAAATGTCTTAAAGCGCCACTTCCTAACATAGGGGAGACTTTTGAAACAGATTTGGATTTGCCTTTTAAAGCTGATGGGAAGACCAGTAAGGCTGAAGCTAGGTAGGATAGTGATAATGAGGTTTTGATTTTGACATGGGCAGACTGAAAAGTAAG